>CM034149.1:882663053-883263053 GCA_019776745.2 Taxus chinensis
TTACATCTATGGTAATTATCATGTGCATTCTCATCAAAGTTCTTTCCATGAGGCCTATTAGGATCTAGCTCAAGAGGAGTCAGAAGAGAAGCCAGATTGCTTTCTATGACTTGAGGCAACAATATATGTGGTGGGTATGGCAAAACAACTATTAATGTCTATTTTTCTTATTTAGGAATCATACATATAATTCATACTTAGAGGCGTGATGTAAATAATAAGTGCGTGGTTTTGTGTCTACACAAGAATATGGTGTATGTAAGGATAATTTTTAATTATGGTTAGTATGATATATT
Organism: Taxus chinensis; assembly: GCA_019776745.2. Classification (NCBI taxonomy): domain Eukaryota; kingdom Viridiplantae; phylum Streptophyta; class Pinopsida; order Cupressales; family Taxaceae; genus Taxus; species Taxus chinensis. Next base: position 882,663,350 of record CM034149.1, read on the forward strand.
ATGTGTTTTTTCTTAATAAACACTTAGAAAATTCCTTGGATACTATAGAGCCGCATGATCTCAAAATAAATATTGAATTCTTGGATGTCTTATCAATCTATTGTTTTGAAATCTAATTGTGCAAGGTATATTCATGCATTCATAAATCCCCGATGTTAGGTTGCATTTGTAATGTTTCTCCTTTTGGAAGTTAAGTGTGGGGAAATGTCATATCAAAGATGCCGTCAGTATTTTATTTTATAATTAGAAACATGATCCCATTTGGGGTAAATCCATAATGATGTCATTTTCATATTCGAGCTATAATGTTTATTTAATGATTTATAGTTCATGATGTGTATATTTGGTAATCTAACCATAAATGATGACAAATATTGCAATTAAATTTTAGATTGGTCCTTCATGAGTGCTAGGTACGATGTCTCATATCACTATTTATTCATTTTTAGTTTCAATGGTCATAAAAATGTATGAATTTATACTCTAATAAGTCCAACCCTATAAAGATGAAATGACCCAACAAATATATTTAAATAGAAAAAAGAGTCAAAGAACTTAAAGATCTAGGACCATATATGTCGGTCAAGATTGGACCCACATCCTAACCCATTTGTATAGTCTTAGAAAAATAAGTAGAAAAGTATAAAAAGGAAGTGACTTGAAGTTTAGATATTGTTTATTACTTTAATCAGATTATATTTCTAGATTTAATGACATAGTAGAGTGTAAAGATAAGAAAATCACTTAAGACATAGAGAGATAAAACTAATTGGATTATGAATGTGAGCATTTGTCTTAACAAAAAATCATAGTCAAACTTGGTATTGCAAAATGATAAGTTTCCAAAAACGAAGCCTCCACTAGTGTTCAAAAGGCCACCCCGACATGTTGGCATAGTTGGTTCGGTCCCCACGAGCTTCCGTTTGCAAACTACAGCCTTTGGCAGCCGTACTCTGACTCAGACTGCACTATTTCATGTGTTTGCAAACAATAGCACAACGAAAGAACTAGATGGAGATGGAGAAAACCACAAGAGGATTTCGTAGAGGGCCCCAACATGGAGGTCTTGGATCTAACAAGATGTCTCTAGGTGCCACGGAGTATGAGACATCACCCATTGAAGATATGGCATGTTTGGGCCTCAAGGCTCTTAAGCGACTACGCCCAGACGAGGTAGCTTGAAAGCACGGGGAGCATAGGGAACCAAAAAAAGCCTCCAATAGCATTCACTAGGCCACCATGATGTGCTGGAGTAGTTAACTCAATCCCACGAGCTTCTGTTTGTAAACAACAACGTCTGGCAGCCCTACACTGAATTAGACTACACTATTTCACGCATTTACAAAAAATAGCACAATGAACGAACCGGATAGAGATGGAGAAAACTATGAGAGGATTTCGTATAGGGCTTAAACATGGAGGTCTCATATTTGACGAGACGTCTCTAGGTGCTACAAAGTCTGAGAAATCACCTGTCGAATATATGGCGTGTTTGGGCCTCATGACTCTTAAGCAACTGCGCTCAGACGAGGTAACCCGAAAGCACAGGGAGCGTAGGGAACCATAAAAAATTCTCCAATAGCGTTCACCAGGACACCCTGATGTGTTGGCGTATTTGGCTCGGTCCCATGAGCTTCCGTTTACAAACTACAGCCTCTGGCATCCGTACACTAACTCATACTGCACTATTTCACGCGTTTTCAAACAATAGCACAACGAGAGAACCGGATGGAGATGGAGAAAACCATGAGATGATTTTGTAGAAGGCCTAGCATGGAGGTCTTGGATCTGACGAGACGTCTCTAGGTGTCACGGAGTCCGAGAAATCACCCATTTAAAGATATGGTGTGTTTGGATCTCAGGGCTCTTAAGCGACTACGCCCAGATGAGGTAGCCCAAAAGCATGGGAGCGTAGCGAACAAAACAAAGTCCCCACTATCATTCACTAGGCCACACTAATGTGTTGGCGTAGTTGGTTCGGTCCCATGAGCTTCCGTTTGCAAACTATAACCTTTAGCAGTTGTACACCAACTCAGACTGCACTATTTCACGCGTTTACAAATAATAGCATAGCGAGAGAACTAGATGGAGATGGAGAAAACCGTGAGATAATTTCGTAGAGGGCCACAACATGGAGATCTTGGATCTGATGAGACATCTCTAAGTGCCACGGAGTCCGAGAAATCACCCATCAAAGATATGGCGTGTTTGGGCCTCAAGGCTCTTAAGCGACTACGCCTGAACGAGGTAGCCCGAAAGTACGAGGAGCGTAGGGAAAAAAATGAATCCTCCACTAGCGTTCACTAGGCCACCCTGATGTGTTCGGGTAGTTTTTTTGGTCCCATGAGCTTCCGTTTGCAAACTACAGCCTCTGGCAGCCCTACACTGACGTGGAGGTGTTCTTAGAGGTAAAGATTCGTTTACAAGGTTACTTTCTTCATTTAGAGGCACCTAGAGACGTCTCGTCAGATCTAAGACCTCTACATTGGGGCCCTCTATGAAATCCTCTCACATTTTTCTCCATTTCCATTTGGTTCTCTCGTTGTGCCGTGGTTTGCAAACGCACAAAATAGTGCAATCTGAGTTAGTGTACGGCTGTCAGAGGCTGTAGTTTGCAAACAAAATCTCATGGGACTGAACCAACTACGTCACTCAACCATTGAGATCGGGCTTGGTAAATGCTAGTGGAGGCTTTGTTTTGGTTCCTTACACTCCTCGTGCTTTTGGGCTACCTCATCCTGACGTAGTCGCTTAAAAGCCCTGAGGCCCAAACACGCCATATCTTCGAACACGCCATATCTTCAACGGGTGATTTATCAAACTCCATGGCACCTAGAGATGTCTCGTAAAACCTGATACCTCCATGTTGGGGCCCTCTACAAAATTATCTCATGGTTTTCTCCATCTCCATCTGGTTCTCTACCTGGGCTATTGTTTGCAAACGTGTAAAATAGTGCAGTTTGAGTAAGTGTAGAGCTGTCAGAGGCTGTAGTTTGCAAATAGAAACTCGTGGGACCAAACCAAATACTCCAACACATTGGGGTGGCCTGATGAATGCTATTGGATGCTTCATTTTGGTTCCCCACGCTCCCCGTGCTTTCGGGCTACCTCGTCTGGTCGTAGTCACTTAAGAGCCCTGAGGCCCAAACATGCCATATCTTTGATGGGTGATGTCTCAGACTCCGTGGCACCTAGAAACGTCTCCTCAGATCCAAGACCTCCACATTGGGGCCCTCTACGAAATCCTCTCGCGGTTTTCTCCATATCCATCCATTTCTTTCGTTGTGCTATTGTTTGCAAACGCGTGAAATAGTGCAGTCTATGTTAGCATATGGCTGCCAGAGGCTGTAGTTTGCAAACGGAAGCTCATGGGACAAAACCAACTACGCCAACACATCGGGGTGGCTTGGTGAATGCTAGTGGAGGATTTTTATTTGGTTCCCTATGCCCCTCGTGCTTTCGGGCTACCTCGTCCGGCCATAGTCACTTAAGAGCCTTGAGGTCCCAAACATGTCATATCTTCGACGAATGATTTCTTAGACTCCGTAGCACCTATAGACGTATCGTTAGATCCGAGACCTCCACATTGGGACTCTCTCTAAAATTATCTCACAGTTTTCTCCATCTCCTTTTGGTTCTCTCGCTGTGTTATTGTTTACAAATGCGCAAAATAATGCAGTTTGAGTCAGTGTATGATTACCAGAGGCTGTAGTTTGCAAACAAAAGCTCGTGGGACATAACCAACTTTGAAAAAATGTCAGAGTGTCCTAGTGAACACTAGTGGAGGATTATTTTTGGTTCCCTACACTCCCGTGCTTTCGGGCTACCTCATCCGGGCGTAGTCCCTTAAGAGCCCTGAGGCCCAAACATGACATATCTTCGACAGGTGATTTCTCAGACTTCGTGGCACCTAGAGACATCTCGTCAGATCCAAGACCTCCATGTTGAAGCCCTATACCAAAGTCTCTCGTGGTTTTCTCCAACTCCATCCGGTTCTCTCATTGTGCTATTGTTTGTAAACACATGAAATAGTGACAGTTTGAGTCAGTGTAGGACTACTCAGAGGCTTTAGTTTGCAAACGGAAGCTCATGGAACTAAAACAACTATGCCAACACATGTCAGGATGGCCTAGATGAATGCTATTAGAGGCTTCATTTTGGTTCCCTATGCTCCCCGTCGCTTTCAGGTTACCCCGTCCAGACATAGTCCCGTAAGAGCCCTGAGGACCATACACGCCATATCTTCGACGTGTGATTTATCAGACTCCATGGAACCTAGAGATGTCTCATTAGATCCTAATACCTCCATGTCAGGGGCCCTCTATGAAATCCTATCATAGTTTTCTCTATCTGCATCCGGTTCTCCCGATGTTCTACTGTGTGTAAACGCACGAAATAGTACAGTCTGAGTCATTATAGATATGTTAGAGGCTATAGTTTACAAACGGAAGCTCGTGGGACTAAAACCAAGTAAACCCACATGTTAGGAGTGGCCTGGTGAATGGTATTTGAGGATTCTTTTTAGTTCCCTACACTCCCCATGCTTTTCAAGCTACCCCATTCGGGCGTAGTCCCTTAAAATCCTTGAAGGCCCAAACACGCCATATCTTCGACAGGTGATTTCTCGGAATTTGTGGCACCTAGAGACATCTCGTTAGATTCTGATACCTCTATTTTGGGGCCATCTACAAAATTAATCTCATAGTTTTATCCATCTCCATCCGGTTCTCTTGATGTGCTATTGTTTGTAAATGAACGTGAAATAGTGTAGTCTGAGTCAGTGTAGGGGCTGTCAGACGATGTAGTTTGACAAATGGAAGCTCGTGGGACCAAACCAACTATGACAAGAAATGTCGAGGTAGCCTGGTGAATGTTAGTGGAGGATTTTTTTTTGGTTCCCTATGCTCCTCGTGCTTTCAGGAATACCTTATCTCGGGCACAGTCCCTTAAGATCCCTAAATGACTAGATTGGCTTAAGAATGAATTTGATACGGGTATGTCTAATAACATACATGGGATTTATTAATCTCCTAGTAAATCTTTCTTGTTTAGTTTTGGATGGGAGTCAGCTTGGCCTACTACTTAGTGACCCTCCATTCATTGATAATTTATGTTATGATAATCCCATGGATGATTTCAAAAGCACCTTAAAAAGGATAGGGGTAGTCATCAAGCCTTGTTAAGGGTGTGATGTGATTTCAAAATAACTTTAAATGCCTACAGATTTATAGGTAATAACACGAATTGGATAAGATTAGACAATCAAGAATCATTGAGTGTCTGAATCAGAATGTCATTGCATCTGGAGACATTCTCAAGCATTGGAGTAATGTATATGGAGAGAAATTCTTAAAATATCAATAGATGAAAGGCATCAAATTGTGATGAATCTGTCAGGTGTTTTAATAGAGGGAGAAGACTACGAAGCATAAAATAATGTTGTAAGTGCATGATAGGATAGGAACCATTACAAAGAGACCATGAGCAAGAAGAAACGTAAGTAAGGTAAATACACGTATACACATTGATAAATTGAATGAATAATTAGTCAGATTAGGTAACTCTTTCTATACATACATTATATAAATATTGATTTCCAAACTTTGATGCATATTATACATTGAAAACTGCTAGTACATGTACATCACCAATAAATGAAAAAATAATCCATAATGTCTTAAATATTGTCAAGTCCACATCATATTAGATTCATGTGAAAATAATCTCAGAAATGTAAGGTCTCATAAAAAATTATCAAGTTCCATATAGTATTTAAATGTGCATAATAAATACCAAAATGCCCCAAATAGGTCATATACCATCAATTTCAAGTGCCATATAGGCGTACGTACAATGCCATGCACATAGGCATAAAAAAACAATGTCATGTAAGACATTTATATTTCCTACTCATAAAAATCTATCCCTCTCTTGGCCTTGCTTGAAGAAGGCCCTCCCTTAGACGAAGATGGATATCCATGAGATGACTTTTAATCATCCGAAGCCCATTCTTCGAGTCCTCTTCCACTTAGTACTCACCTGTAGATGAGCCTCTAAATGCAAACAATGTTCTTTTGTCAAAACTTAATTTATATATGTTTTCAACATGTATTTAAGACCATGCTAGAATGAAAGTATTTACATAAATACACAAACTTATGGCAAGTTTTCGATCACGCTGAATTTGCATCTCACGCTCAGATGAGTCATCGGGAGCTCCTGCAGTATGAATGAGGGTATGAAGACGATGCGATGGAGGAGTCCATGACCTCAAATTCAAAATAGAGGGGGTTGAAGCTCCCTACATACACATAAGATTAGAAAATCTAACATCAAGAATTAGTGAAAATAGAGTTGAGTACATGTATCTACATAATGAAAATATTTTAACTAATTTTATCAATATAGAACTATTGTTTTTTACCCCGCCACGCCTATGAATCAAATGAACTAGGGCTACTACCTATCACAGGTAACTCCTACATATATGCACAAGGAAGGAAATTATTAACATAATTTAATAATTCTACAATGAGAGCCATTACTATTATGTAATTTAACATAATATGAATTACACCGAGAAATTTTACCAAAATTTACGTGTTGTTTGAATACCTCAGAGATTTGTTGCGCAGATGAAATCATAGCGGTAACACCTTTATCTACTTGTCGTAGAGATAGTGGGTTGTCTAGTGAAGTCAAACATATTTAACAAACATGCATATCATATAAGTTAGATGGACATACAAGAACATACATATGTTTGACTTCAAAACTACTATTTATATATATACAGACAAATATGTGTGTGTGTGTGTGTGTGTGTGTGTGTGTGTGTGTGTGTGTGTAAGTAAAGCAAGCTGGGGGACAAAAAAAGGGGTCATAAGTGGATGTGATATTGTAAATAACAACATAATATAAACTTTTATGGATTATTACCAATGCATAAACTCAAAATTAGAAAAAATTATATGCGTATGAATCGTAGCATCCGGAATCTAGTTTCTAAACTACTAATTTTTTAAAAAATTCAATAAGTTTAAATATATTAAACACTCAAAATTCAATGACTTGGTATTTTTTTTTTAAATGCCTATAAGATTATAGTTTGTTTATCCGTGATTTGGATGACCAAAAATTGATATATATATTTTTCCTTTGGTTAGAAGTTATATGCCACTATCTATCTTGGAATAGATTTCATTTTGTATTTTTTTGAGCAATATTTTATTTTTAATGATTTTTTCCATGAAAGCCTATGGTCGGGATGAAGATGTGCATCCCACGCGCTATAATAACTTGATGCAATTTCCATTTACAAATACCATAACTTCATCAAAAACATATATAAGTAAATCAAGTACTCCAATGTTTTTGTAACACAGGTAACAAAACATCAATAATTTCACCTACGGTTGGTGATGCCGATGAAGTTTTATCCACATGTCTGACTCAAAAGTGAAATCTGAAATAGTGCAGTCTTAAACATAGACATAAACATTCACGGGAAAAAGTTTCTTAAACACCTACTATTAGTAAAAAAATTATAAAATGATATTTATTCTATTCTATTCAGTTTAAAATAAATATTTATACAAAGCTAACAGTCTCCCCTACATGATGGTACCATTTTTATGACATATTTTTTACTTTTCGGCATGGTTCAAGTCTGCAGAAGACTAAATTTGATGTTTTGCTATTTTTTGATGTAAAATTTAGGATTTGATGTCCACTTAATTGTCCCCCAACTTGCTACACTTACCCAATATATACACATGTATGTGAAAATTTTACATAATTAACATTCTAAATTACCTCTGTGAATGTATGTGTATGCATGGTGCCTCACGCCTATGGTCGGGATGAAGATGTGCCTCCTGCGTGTTGTAATATCAATGCATGTACATGTACAAATACAATTATTTCAAAAATTTAAAATATATAAGTAAATCAGGTACTCCAAACTTTTTGTAACACACATAACAAAACATAACAAATTTACCTGCGAAGGTGATGCCGATGAATGTAATCCAAATGTCTCACTCAAAAGGACATCTGACATAGTGACATTATCGTGTTCACCCCTAGCACCAGGTGCACCAAAATCAGTACACATGAAAGTATCGTCCTCCTCAGGCCCCAAACATATGCTACCACATGACGAGAAAAGATGTGGCCTCATGCTAGTACTCCCTGAGGGAATACTCTATGTACCTCCGCGAGCATCTAGCTCAGAAATCTCCCTCGTATGTCGAAACACGGGTCGCAGATAGCCCCTGAAGCATGTGGAGTGTATCAATCTCTACTATATCCTTCACTGCTTGAGGGACAATCTCAGGTTGGGGGGGCTTCTGTGTGGGGAATCTACCCTGCTAAACAGGTGCATGTTGTGCACCTGGTTGATCCTGTGCAGATCCTTTTCCTCAGCCTTGGAAATCTTGGAAATCAAAATAATTTAGGATCTCATTGAGGATAAACTCGCAATAGAGTTTCCTCAGAAAGTATAGTGGTCACCTCGTTGTTATTACAAGGTGGAAAATTAAACACCATCCACCATCGGTCCCAAAAATTATTTTTAATCAAATTATTACTACACCAATGGATGGGAAATCGTTTACATGTCAATGGAACAGGAAAATTAGTGCGGGGGTCTGTGAATAAGGCGCATATGAGGTATTTTGAAATTTATTTTTTCTTTACATCCACATATGACAATTTGTTGGAATAATAAACCCTACAACCCTCTCTGTAAGTTGTCCAACGATCAATTTTTCCCTATTGCCTCATCAATTTGAACAAGTAATGCCTCCAATGTGTTTGCAAGAGAGGCGCGGTGGGGGTTTGTAGATTGTGCATCCCTCATTGTTTTGATTAAATCCTCAATTTCAATTTTGTTTTCAACTATTTGGGCTGCTAAATCTTCTTGACTACCTGAGGGATGTTGAGTAATTGTGGGAGTGTCGGGAGGGATGACAGGAATAACAGGGTTTGGTTGTGGTTGATTCCCTCAACCTCTAACTGTAACAATAAAAAATATGTATTCAATTCAAATTTTAATCTATAATTATCATATTTCAATGCAATTTTGAAAAAATAATTGTGCTTACCTCTTCTCCATGGCGCCATCGTCAATTCAGATCTTCCCAGTGATCTAGAAATGATCCTTTGAGCTTGAGATCCAGCTGAATGAAAAAACATAAGGGCATAGTTAAACTCTGAAACTCGCATTTGAGGGAGATAAAATGATAGAGGCTCGGGCCTCTTTTTTTGTTTATAGTAGGCATAACGCGTACGCGTTATGTAACGGTAAATCCAAAACCTAACAATTGAAAACGTGATTCAAGTTACAAATAGAATGCATGACACATTTTTCTTTTTCTAGATTCTTGTCCACTTTTTGGCCCCCCAACTTCGTGCACTTACCCATGCGCCCCCAAAGAGGGGGGTCATCATTGGGGGTTTACACACCACACAATGCTCTACACCAGTACAGTTCATTTTTTTTCCTTGACATAGTGGGTTATACAATGAGTGAGGTTAGATAAGTCTACAAGTTGTCCTTAGCATTCTGGGGAGCAGTTATAGGTTGGAGGATACAGCGGAATTTCCTCCCTACACTACTTCGGCCAACATCGTCGGATTGCCAAAAAAACCAGGTAGTACAAAGTTCTCTTCATATTCTCAGGGAAGAAGTTACAGGTTGGAGAATAACACAACTTTCTACCTATACTTCTTCGGCCACAGTGGCGTGAGATCACCGAAAAAAAATCATACTTCACCGACGGTTACAGGATATCCTTTCTACACCCTTTCTCTTATCACAGATCAAGTGCACATGTTCCCTTTTAATTTCCATTAGATGCTTTTTACTATATACATGCGTCTTTACATGTGGTTTTTACACATATATACATGTGTACATCACACACATTGGTAGCTACACACGTGTTTCCACACTAGGTTCACTCTCATCACTTTTTGCATCTTTACTCTCCACGCTCCATCTTTTTTGTCTCTCCAAACTTTTTATAGTCCATCAACACACTTTCTACATCACTTTACATGGATATCAGGTATGCTTCTCTATCTACTTTATGTTATCGAGTGTTCGACTCAACAACATAAAGTGGGGTGAAAATGTAGACACAAAATCACATACTTTGGGTATTATTTAGTCCCAGTCTCATACTACTATTCATATGGTTTTTGAGTGAAGAAAATACTAATTAACCCATGTCCTTTGGTTATTTTACTTTACTTTCTATCGTCACTTCCAACCTTCCGCATGTACTTGCCCAATCATTTTTATCATTTTGCGTTATTCCTATCCTTGACTGGGGCGTCCAGCCTTGGACTGGGGCACCCCAGGCACCCATGTCCCATCTGGGCACCCTGATCCTCTTTGCACTTTGCACTAATCTTTTGGACACTTTCTACCCGTTTGAGCTTTCCATATTTTTAGTGGTCGACCCTTTCAGGGTTAATTACGAAATTAGAACAAGAGAACCATATAAATATAAATTTATGAGACCATAATGAGGGACCAAACACTAAGCACTACTATCATCCACCTAAGGGTGCATCCATCCAAGGCATCTAAAGCTCCATTTGCATCCACCTAGTTCCATCACAAGGGACAAGGTTGGTTCATCTGCATCACGCTTCATAGGAGGGGAGTTTATTCTATTCCATCCACCATCTATTTACATTTCTACATCTAGTTAAATTTCTCGCTACTTTGCAAATTACGACTGACACAAGAGCACCTAGGGCATGATTCTAACACACACACCTAAAACTACATTAGGTTCTGAAATATAGTGCAATGCTCAGTAAGTCCACCATTGTGGCCGCTAAGGACAGTCATACCCATTCATATGCATATTTCTTTTTCAAGGGTTTTGATGCTTGGTTTGGGGTTTTGCAGGTGTTCTCTTCATTTTTGATTATCAACGACATCCATCATAGTTCAGTGACCTATACGCGATAGGCAACGAAGGCTTCACATTATTTAGTGACTCTACAAAATTGGTTTTTAGACCTCCTGCATAGACCAGGGCATCTAGATCTCAGACTAGGGTGCCCCAGTTTGCTTAGACAGCTCGGATTTGTACCTTTTAGAGTTCTTGTGTGGTCGTTTTTGCATTCTATTCATTCGGTCTTTACTGCAACACAATCCCGATAAGTCTACGAATCAACTAAGCTCTTCTTAACCCTCTTTGTTCATTAGGGTATCATATTTCTACTTACGTAGTTGCTTGGGTCATTTATTTTATTTATTTACTTTTGTTCATAGCATTAGATTAAACTAAATTAGGATCCCACACATTCCATTTTAGTTTAATCAAAACCTACAAACACCTTAGTGGATAGTGGATAATATTTTCCATACCTTTCACATTTAAGAGAGAGAACTCTACAATCTTGTACGTTACATTTATTAGTTATATAAGTGTCTTGTTGGTGCAAAACAATTATATGAGTATGTAATATGTAGTCTCACCCTATAATTATTTTTATTTAGTATATAGATATTTAAAAAAATACAATAATTAAACTACAACTCTTTCATTTTTATCACTTTTTACAACATTATTAAATCGCACAATAATAGCTTGGCTTACCGAGCAAGCCTCACACTTGTTCAACGTCTAAGTTTTCTTTAAAAGGCATTCAAACTCTCTACTTTGACAATCATTTTCACATGTCCTCAAGTATAAATAAAAAAATACTTTAACCAATGTTTTCTTCTCCCATCCCAAATTCTAAGCGGATAATGTTTATCTGCATTCACAAGGAATGCATTAGTCCAAGTCGAACCGGTCTAATTCATACTCAAAGTTTCCTTGTCTATGACGCAATTATATTTTTATATATAAAACCATTTTTTATATCACACAAGAGATTTATTTATATGATTACAAAATTGCAAGAAACGAATAGTTAATACAATGCGACTCACCGAAAGAAGCAGTACGTTCAGCCAGTCAATACTAAACTTAGGTATTCCTTGTTCAATATTGACTTGACTGAAGGTGCCTGCTGCGAATATACAGACTGTTTTGCCACTTTCAGTTAAAAGCAACACTCCTCTCTACCGGCTTTTATATATATTAGCAAAAACAAACATATTTGAAGATTTAAGATTTAAGGCCAAGGTTTTTCCGGGTAGGGCCAACGAAGAGGTCCTTGGACTTAATCATGCCAGGAAGGCGCCCACTGAATGCTCCAAATGGGAACTGCCCCACTGCTGTATTTCTTCCCAGGGTTACAATGGCCATATCAGGACTTGCTTTGTACGTGCTCAGTTTTGTCTGCTTTGGATTTTTACAGAGCTTCTTTATGTTCTCTGCAATCACCACCGCATGCTTCTGTGCACACATCCCTTGCTTCAATTCCTGCACCACCACATCAAATTCTTAGTTATTTTCAATCCAAGGAGCAGATCATTTTAATAGAGATTCGTCATGTTTTCGGAGGGGTATTCAGTTTTTTTTTTTTTCTGGTGCAAACAGGAACAACATAAATTCTGTTCTGCTTACCTTGACATTGATGATATCCCCTGCAGCAAATACATTACTCTGTCCTTGTATACGTAGAGAGCTATCCACCTTTATCTGGCCTTGTCCATCCACAGCGTCCCCAAATGTCGAATCTTTAAACCACGACGTCCCCAACTTCTTGCCAATGCACACAAAATGACAATCAGCATGGATGGTCTTCCCGCTGGTTGTGGAAAAACTTGTTGTGGTCTCTGTAAGGCTGTTGAGATCAACGCGCTCGTTAAGGTGCACCTCCACCTTATGAGATTTCATCCACGCCAGAGCCTTTCTCGATGCCTTCTCCCCTACAAATTCAAGAAGTCTGGGACCGCCGTGAAGGAGGATCACTTTTTTCTCTGGAAAGTCCACTGCAATCTCTCCAGCCAGCTCCACTCCAGTAGGTCCTCCTCCGATTATCAGAACCGTTTTGGCATCCTTAATCTTCTTGCTATCTGTTATTTTAGAAAAAGAGTAAAGCAAAATATACGATCATATGAAAAATTGAAGGTCAATGTTATCTTTTAAACTAATTTAAGCTTGATTTCTTTGAAAAATTGAATCTTAAAGAATTTTATTCATTATTATCTTGTTTGCAACCAGTAGTTTGGAAGATTTAGGGTTCCTGTATAGCTGAGCAGCGTAATTTATGTACCTGCTTGAAATTGTTTGAGCCTTTCTGCTTTTGTAGAGGGGCCATCGTAAGCAGTTCCAGTCGCAACGACCAGAAAATCGTACTTTACATGTTCTCCAGAGGCAGTCACCACAGCGTCCTCCGTGACACTTGTTGCAGGCGATGTTACAAGCTTAGCAGTCTTCAAATATTCGCTGTGTAAAAACACGGATCTTTCCCCAAAGCTTGGCTCCACCGTGCACCTCAACTTCGCCCACGGGATCTCAAAATACTCCTTCCTGTTAACAGGCAATAATAAACTCATAACAGCTTTCTTTAAAAACAAGAAAAAAATCTCAAAAAAATTCAGAATATGTAGGAGTTATTAACATACGGATCAAGGAGGGTGACATGAGCGTGGTTTTCCAAAGCCTTAACAACTGTGGCGCCTGCGATTCCGCCTCCCACAACAACTACCCTCTTCTTCTGCTCTGTTGCCATGACCAATATTCGCTGTGTATACTTCCTAGATTGATATTTTCTGCGTGTATTTGCTTACCTGTTTGAATGTAATTGTTTATGAGGCCTTTATAACGAAGCAAATGCGTCCAGGCAGGCAATACCCGATGTTGATCTGAATGGTCTGCTGAGCAATGTGATGACGAGAGCGTTAATACTTTCAAACATTGAACAGTGCTCGGCGGCTTCGTATTTTGACTTTTGATACGATTTGAATTTGGCAGCTGTATAATGTTAGAAACCGTGGAAATAACTAAATTGCGAGCGTGGTGTATAAAAATGGTTTTTTATTATTTAAATCAAAAGGGAAGTGGTCATATTAAGAATATTTTAAGGAAATACAAAATAAACTAAATAATTGAAGTTTTTTAATAAAATTTTAAGAGAATTCTAGAAGTAGTTGAGTTGCAAAACTCTTCTACTTTTTTTCGAAAATTCAAATGGCTCGGTCATGGACTTATAACTTTTTTAAACCATTGAGATTGGAACCAACATTTTTTAGACCAACATAGAAGAGGGATTGAAATCCAAGAACCATGGTGTAATAAAAATTCCAGCCCTACTTGAAAACCAAGGATCTTCATTGACAACCCATTGGTAATTTGTAGGAGAGGAGAACTGAACAATAAAAAAACCTTAGCACATAACTGGGTATCCAAATCATGGGACCAAGTAGAGTAAATCTATTGATGCAATGCTTCACTCTGAGGCCAAAATCCATTAAACCTATAGATAATGGCAAAATTTTGAAGGGCACAAATTGAATCAGTTACCTCTAGGAGTGAAAGGGCAACAACAGGGGTGTTTGTTGCCTTTTCCACAATAAACGGTGCATTAGGAGCCCTCAAAAAAATTGGTGTTCATGTGCCCGTAGTAGCCGCCAAGAAATATTTTAAAGGAGCCATTGGAGGGCAAGAGGACTCACTGCCTCCACTATTTCCATCTATGCTGGCATTATCAGCTCTGTGAGGTCGTCCCCTATCTACAACATCTTTATGTCCTGACATCGACGGGTTAGGGTGAGAGTTTTGCGGTGTGTCCAGTCTTTGTCCTGCACCAAACCTCCAGGAAAATCTGAGGCCGTAGTTTCCCTACAGAGCCATGTTGTCCCATTTTTTGAGCCCTTCCGGTGTAGTAGTAGTAGTAGTAGAGCTAGGGTTTTGGCGTGCCTTCGTATTTTTCATCTTCGCTTGCCGACACGAGTTTTTCATTGTGGATTTTTTAATAGTAGTGTATACAAAATATGACACTACAACTAAACTAAATAAAGTTTTATGTAAAATATAGTAGGGAAAAGGATGCTCGCCAAGTGTTTGATAGAATGCCTCAAGTTTGAAAACTATAGATTTATGATTTTGCAGAGAGATGTGGTTTTGAATGGCTGCCAATGTCTTTTGTTAGGTTTCAATTATTATATTATGTAAGGATATTTTTGAATATCTAGTAATCATTGCAGTCCATGAGACCACATCTCTTTGAGACATTCTACCAAATAGTTTGGTTACAGTGTGTGTGCTACTATAAAGGAACTAAACAAATCCTTCCACTAAAATTTGGCGGATTTCCATGCCTACTATAGCTAAAAAAATAAATATTCCCATTAGAATTTTATGGAAGTCCATACTTTTTTTGAAAGTTCTCTTTTTCACACAAGTTTGGAGGTTGCTGACAATGTGAATCTTCTGTGTTTTACAACCCTGTGTTTCTTGCTTGGCCTAACTTGTAAAAAGTGTAGGACAAAGCCTCTTGAAAAATACTATGAATTTTTGGTCAAATTTCTTTCCTTGGAATTTTTAATGCTCTGTTTTATTTTATACAATGGAAATTTGGTGTATTAAGCTTAAAACAAAAAAATTGGTTGAAAAAACAAATGAGTTTTTTTTTTTCTCATTGCGAATGATTTTTATTAGGTTGTAACTATCATATTTTGTTAGCATAATTTGTAGATATCCTGTAATTGTTGTAGTACGTGAGACCACATATCTTTGAGGCATTTTTTCAAATAGGTTATGGCATAATTTGTACATATCCTATAATCATTGCAGTCCATGAGACCACGCCTCTTACTAATTCCATTACTTTTCTCTTTTCAAGACTAGAAATCATTTTTTAAAGGTGTTGAGCATGTTAAAAAATTAAAAAAATGGATGGAAAAGCAAATGATTTTTTATCTTGTCGATTGGTGTTGGTTAGAAACCTCTTTTGAAGTTTTTGCAACAAAGTTTTCCAACATACAACACAAAAAAAGGGGTACAACTGAATTCTTTATTTCAACACCTCTCATGTCTGGTGCGTACCCCCACATTTTTAAAAAAATTGAATAATCTACATGCTCATTTGAAGGAAAAATATAAATCTATTTATCTTCTATGAATTAATTACTTCTAGAATAGCCTGGAATTGTTGTGAAAATTTTGTTTGGGCTGAAAAATGTTTGAAAATAATTAGGGTGTTCTTGGGTTGGATTGATATTAGATGCCAAAATTAATTTAAACCACATCTAATGCAAACAAATACTTGTGTTAGGTTATAAGATTCAAGCTCGGTAATATGCTTCCATAGTTTTCATTTACGAATTGATTTTTACTTCAAAAAAATGAAAAGAATTGTTTGTTATTCAAAGTTGAACTTTGTCACTTATCATAGATCTTCTTCTAACATGCTTATGAATATGGATACATTTTCATGCGTTTTTTCATTTTCCATGGATTAAATTGTTTTGCATCACCTGATTTATGCTTATTTTGTAGGGCTCATTGCTTCATATATCTTGGAATGGTTTGCATCAGCTGATCCATAAGGATCTAGAAGAACACCACTTCATCAAAACAACCAGTACCAGCAGAGAAATTAAGTAGAATGAAGAGCAAAGTATAAAGTTACAGAATCGCCCCTTTGTGTAGAGAGATGGTTGCATAATTGACCCTCTGCACAGATCAACAGTTGCGTAACCGCCATGGTGGTTGTGTAACTTTCAATATGCATTAACCGACAGTCTTTTCACTAATGAAACAAAAATAAATAAATCCATGAACGGTCATGGATTTTAAACGATCTGAAAATGTCTCTTCTTTATATGTCTCTTCCCATTATCTAGTGCATGGGATGACATGGGGAGCAAGCTATTTAAACAAGAGAACAAATGGAATTGGGGCATTGAAGTTGGAATGAATAAAAGTGAGAAAGAAACCATTGAAGCTGGAATTGTTTTGTAGAAGCAAGGTGTGAGAATAGAGAAAACAAGTGTAGAAGGGAGGTGTTGAATTTTTTTATCTTCCTTAAACTTATTGTAATCTGTATCTTCCTTTAATTTGGCCAATATATAAGTGGGAAGAAAGAGAAATTTCCCTTCCCGACTGATTTTCCCTCGAATTGGGGGTTTCTAGGATAAACATATTGTGTTGTGTGTGCTAAATTGTTATCTTTTCTTTGCTGAAAAATAGTTCAAAGTTCGGATTTCATTCACTAGCATTAGAACTATCATTTTTAAAGAATTGGGAGAAGAAACAATAATTTTATGGTCTAGTAAAATTTCCAAAGCTATAGGTTTAAAGATCATTTTGGTATCAGAGCTGACAATTATATCCAAGGGACTGTGGTATTCATTCTTGTGTCATTTATATGACAATGACAAGATCCAAAGTTGAAGAAGTATTACCTTGCGATCTAGACATATCTACGATGAAGTGGAAAAAAAAGGTTAGAGATCAAATGGAAGAAGAGAACTTGGTCCGTAGAATTTAAGTACTAGAACACAATATATAAAGGGTGTTTCAACACCAAAGTTAACTCTCACATCTACAAAATACAACACCAAATAAGCAACATTCCATAGAATTGGTGGTTCAAGCTTTGGCCAAAACTTTTGGCATAAGAAAGAGCCACATTAAGGAAGAATATGCAAGAGTGTGAAGAAGAAACTCCAATTGAAAGAGAAAAGGTAAAATCTGATCATGCTCCTTTTAACATTGAAACTAAAGTTGAGACAAAAATATTTGAAGGACAAGTAGATGCAGAATTTCTAGATAAATGGTTAAACCAATTAGAAGTTTACTTTAGTGTGCGTAATGCCACTAAGGCACAAAGGATTACTTTTGCATGTCTCAAAATGGAGGGACATGATCTGGTTTGGTGGGAAACCCTTGTAGCCACTTATAAAAAAAAAATTGTCCTATTGTAAGTTCTTGGGAGGATTTTAAAGAATTTCTTAGAGCAAACTTTAATCCTATTGGCCATAAAATTGACTAGATTATTAAATGACATTGTTTTACACAAAGTTGTGGTCAAAGTGTGCAGGATTACACTACGGAGTTTCAAAGGCAAGCCTTGTTTCTCAATATGGAATTGGAGGATGAGGATATTTTGACCAAGTATTTAGGAGGACTTCACACTCACCTTCAAAGGAAGGTCATCTCCACGAATCCCAATGATCTCAATGAAGCATGAGTACAAGAATATTACATTGATGATAAGAAGAAGCATGGAGAAATGGAGTCAAGGACAAAGTAGTCAACAAATCAGCCAAAGCAAGAGCAAGGACAAACAAGTAACAAAGGTAAATGGAAATGAAAAGGTAAAAATACCACTACCACTTTGAATACTTGTAAAGATCCTAAGAATTTTTACAAGAATTGTGATATCAATGGTCATATTGACATTACATGTTGGAATTTACATCCAGAATTGCATACAAATAACTAAACCAAAGATTCCAGGAAATCCATGACAGCTGTAAAGACATATGGGGAGGTGGAAATAAAAGATGATTATGATGTAGACAAGAGGATAGGATGCACGAACACCAACATGGAAAACCAAGAACAAGAGGAAGAGATGAGTAAGCTATTTCAGATCAAAATACAAATAAAGATAGTTAAAGTAAATGATTTGGTTGATATTGGTTCTCAATCTAATTTAATTTTTGATGCAGTTGTACAATAGATTGGTCTTAAAACTTATGAGTATCCACATCCTTATCCTTTGGGATGGGTGAAGAACGGTGTAGAAATACAGGTAACAAGAAGATGTAAGTTCAAGTTTGGGATAAATTCTCAGTATATAGATGTATTGGAAGCTTATGCAATTCCACTTGATGCATTTGATGTTATTTTTGGGATTCCTTACTTGCATATCAGGGATGTTATATTCATGAGAAGGGAGAACCTATACATATGAATTAAGGATGGAGTCAGTTATAACATCTGAGCACACCAATGTAAGTCAAAACTTGTTGTGGTAAGTGATAACCAAGTAAAGAGACTAATTCAAGTAAATTATAATTAGTTTTGTTTACTTTTATTGAAAGATAGAAAAGATGGGGTAGAGGTTTCAGATATTTCTAACAAATGGATGAAGGATTTGGATAATATAATTCAGTCTTTTCAGGAAGTATTCCAGACTCCTAGAGGGTTACCACCAAAGCGAGAGGTAGAGCATGAGATTCAACTATTTCCATAGTCCCCTCTACTAAATATCAGGTTGTATCAACAATCCTTGTTGGATAGTACATAAGTAAAGAAATAACTCCAAGAACCATTAGACCAAAGGGTAATATGTCTAAGCACCTCACCATGCAGGTTTCCCATTGTGATGGTGTAAAAGAAGGATGGTTCTTGGAGGATGTGCATTTACTACCATGCTTTAAACAAGATTACCATAAAGAATAGATATCCACTCTCCTGCATAGATGATCTCTTCGACTAACTTTAGCATGAAAATTTCTTCACGAAGTTGGATCTAAAGTCTTGTTATCACCAAGTCAAGATGAAGGAGGACGATATATGGAATATTTCCTTAAAAAAATAGGGTTTGTATGAGTGGTTAGTACTTCCATTTGGTTTATGTAATGCACCCACTACATTTATGAGATTGATGAATGATGTATTGTGGGAATTCATAGATTCATGTGTCATTATTTATCTAGACGATATTATGATTTTTAGTGCTACATGAGAGGAACATCTAACACATTTGCAGTAAGTCTTACAAGTTCTCAAGGAGAAATAACTGTTATATAATATGAAGAAGTGTGAATTTTCCAAACAGTCACTTGTCTATCTTGGGCATATGGTTGGAGGAGGAGAGCTATGAGTGGATCTGAAGAAGGTGGAAGCCATCACCAACTGGAAAAAACTAAAGGAAGCCACCCAGACTAGGAGTTTTGTGGGAGCAATATAGTACATGAGGAAGTTCATTATGAGAGTCTCTATTATTGAAACACCTCTACACACAGTGGCCGTAAAGTGTAAGGGTTTAGACTAGGGTAAGGAACAAGATAAGGATTTTGAGTTATTAAAATACAAAATTATTCATGCTCTAGTACTTTCTCTTCCTAATTTGCAATATACCTTTGAAGTAGAGACAAATTCTAGTGATTATGCTATGGAAGCAGTGTTGCTACAAGGAGGTAAGTCGGTACGTTATCATTTGGAAAATTTCGCTTCAACAGTTAGAGGATATTCAGTATATGATAAAGATATGTATGCACTAGTTCAAGAAATAATAAAATGGAAGCATTATTTGTTGGGTATAGAAAATATTATGTACATTGACCACAAACCTCTCCATTATCTACAAGCATAATCTAAATTGCAACAAGAAAGGCATTACAAATGGAT
Organism: Taxus chinensis; assembly: GCA_019776745.2. NCBI lineage: Eukaryota > Viridiplantae > Streptophyta > Pinopsida > Cupressales > Taxaceae > Taxus > Taxus chinensis. The sequence goes on from CM034149.1 coordinate 882,683,638, forward strand.
GTGATTTCTTCAGCAGTTCCATTTTGTAATCAAGTAAAAGAAAGGAAGCACAGATTTGGTGTTAGACATGTTATCTAGGCTGCCCACACAAGAGAAAATCTATATTTTGGCCACCATCTCTCATATTGATCCCTTCACGAAGGAAGATTACGGAGAGGCATATGCTCGAGACAAAGATTTTGGGGTGACATATCGGCAGTTATAGTCCCAAGGGGATGAAAGGATGGGTATTAAAGATTGTTATCTCAAATATGGGTTGGTCTACCAATAGGGGAATATTTTTTTCCGAAATAAGAAAGGATTATATTGATGAGGGAAGCACATACCTCAAAAACAACATGACATTATGGTGTTGGCAAGACCATATTCCACTTGCAAAGGTACGTGTATTGGCCCAATATGCAAGAAGAAGTATATAAATTCATAAGAAGATGTAAACTATGTTGTACAAACAAGCCTAAAATTAGGAAGGAAGTTTTATATATGCCCTTACTGGTCCCTACTCAACCTTGGGATGATATCTCTATGGATTTTGTAGGAGGAATACCTATGTATAAACATGGCCATGATTATATATATGTTATTGTAGATAGATTCAATGAAATGTGTGTTTTTATGGCATGTAAAAAGACAATAAAAGCAAGTGAGGAATTTGAACTTTTCTTTTATAATGTATGGGTGCATTTTGGTTTTCTGACGTCTATTATTTCTGACAAAGATTCCAGATTATTGGGGAAGTTTTGAACTACGTTGTGGGACAAGATAAACACTAAGTTACAAAGAAGCACAACCTTCCATCCCCATATCAATGGATAAATGGAGGTGGTGAACAGAACTTTGGTACATATAATTAGAGGATACAATAATAAATATCCACGGATTTGGGACGGGTCCTTAGCCTACATTTAACATTCATACAACAGGGAAGTGCACACATCCACTATGCAATCATATTTTGAATCATGCTTGGGGTATCTACCTACCAACCCACTGGATATTACAGTTGGACAAAAAGAAGAGGGGGATATACATGATTCATAAGTGACTAGAGTAATGAAGTTTGTTGAGAGGATCTGCAAAATCTATCTCAAGGTAAAAGAACAATTAGAGAAGTCGCAAGAAAAGTATAAGGCTAGACACGATCAACATCATAGAAAGAAAAAGCTTCATGTTGGAGACAAGTTTTGGCTTTGCTTGAGCAAGGAGATACTACAAGTTCAGGAAATGAAACTCAAGCCACTATAGTATGGACCCTTTACCATACTGGAGCAAGTTGGAGAGAACAATTTTAGACTTGATTTTCTACACTTCATGCGGATGTAATCAATAGTAAATTGTGAAAACTTACACCTATATGAGTCATCCATGCTTAATGAGGAAGAATAATGTCATTTTTTACCTTTCATAGAATATTGTGTCTTGGATTCATGAGGCGAATTGGAGGAAGATGTAGTGCTATAAATGAAAGTTAGAGAGACAAGGAGAGGTCCACAGAAGTCTTGGTAGATTGGACTCAAGGGGAAGATACCAAGGTAGGTCCGATGGTACTCAAAGGAGAAAGTGAGGGAATTATTTCATCTACTCCCCCATTAAGCTTTTATGGGACCAAAAGCCTCCTGAGAAGGGGAGGTGTGATTCATAGGGATCTAGAAGAACACCACTTCATCAAAACTACTAGTTCTAGAAGAGAAATTAAGCAGAATGAAGAGCATACTATAAAGTCACATAATCATCCCTCTGTGCAGAGCGATGATTGTGTAACCGCCCCTTTACACAAACCGACGGCTGCGTAATCACCAGTCTGTGTTAACCGGTGGTCCTATCACTAATGAAACAAAAATAAATAAATCCACGAATGGTTGCAGATTTCAAAAGAACTGACCGTGTCTCTTCCTTAGATGTCTCTTCCCATTCTCCAGTGTACAGGAGGACATGGGGAAAAAACTATTTAAGCAAGAGAATAAGTGGAATTGGGGCATCGAATCTAGAATGAAGAAAAGTGAGAAAGAAACCATTGAAGCTGGAATTGTTTTGTAGAAGCAAGGTGTGGTAACAGAGAAAGAAAGTACATAAGGGAGGTTTTGACATTTTTTTATCTTCCTTCAACTTATATTGTAATTTGCATCTTCCTTTAATTTGGCTAATATATAAGTGGGAAGAAAGAACACTTTCCCTTCCCGACTTGTTTTCCCTCAAATTGGGGGTTTCTAAGATAAAAATATTTTGTTGTGCGTGCTAAATTGTTATCTTTTCTTTACTGCAAAATAGTTCTAAGTTTAGATTTAATTCACTAGCATTAGAGCTGTCATTTTCAAAGAATTGGAAGTAGAAACAGTAATTTTGTGGTCTTGTAAAATTTCCAAAGCTAGAGGTTTACAGATCATCGGCTAAACAAGAACCTTGAGGTAAGATGAGAAAAATAGGATAAAATTGTTAGTCTTTCCCCCTTGATGTATTTCCTCGTTTAAAATATGCATATTTATGAATACATTTGCTAAGAAAACAAATGTTGTAAAATTGACCATTACAAATACAAAATCATTATATGTTGGTTTTGATCTTCCCCCATATGTATGATTTTTTGAATGCTCAAGAGAAATTGAGCATATGACACTGTAATAGGAAAACAAAGCCCTTGTTACCTCAGTGAATATGCTCATTGTCTTGATTCAAGAACAACCCTCAAAACCAATCCATTGCCAACAAGAGACTTTCTGTTGGGCCGTGGAAGAGATGTGGACATCCTAGACATCCCTTTGAAAAACTTCATCACTAATTTCATAGATCAAGGAAAGAACTACCACATGAGTCTGAAGAAGAAGACCCCGATAAAACTGACCCAAGAGCTCATGCTATGTAGGGAAATGACAATTGCACTGCTTCTTGCAACAACATGAATAGTCCAAATGAACAACTCCACAAATAAAACACAAACAAGAGGTCATAACAAAGAAACCTTGACTATAGAAATTGTATATCTTTCTCCAGTTAAAAATATTTTTCAAAAAATGGGACTCTTTATTCTTTTTGGCACAACTAGCTACACTTTTCGAATAATAGTCTTATACTTTTTACATAACAATTTAAATGTCATCATCTATAATTTTACTTGCCTCTATATGCAAATTATATATACATAATGATTTTATATAGAACGGAATTCAACTTGTGTTTACTCTTTTGGTTAGCTATAAAACTTGTATTCCTTGTTTAGCAATGTCACCATAGGAAATTCCTCTTACAAACTCATTGCATTGAAAAAATAATCATGAGTTCCTTTTACGGAAAAATAATGATATGCAAATACCTGTGCTACAGTTTTCTACCATTAATTTTTAAAAATTGTTTACTTTTGTTATCGTTGCAACCACAAATATAATACATTATTACAATGTTAAAAATTCTCTTCAAATAGAGACAATATCTATGAATGAATCCGTTCAATAATGAGAATAATGTTAGATTTATATGCATCTTTTGTTACAAGATTGTATTTATTAATTATTACATGGCACTGCTTTAATTATCATTTCTCACCTCTATATTGCATGGTGGTTGTGAGATCCTTTAGCTGTACATTGAAGGTGCAATTTCAACAATCACAACCAACTACCATATACATGGGAATGGCGAGGGTGAACAAATGAGTTTACATTTTTATCTTGACCTAAATAATTTTATTTGTAATATTATTACATATAGGTTGTATAAACACTAAGAAATAAAATACTTTTTAAAAGAGTATTCTTGATAATTAGAGCTTTCTTTTCAATTCTTTGTGTTCCGATTCGTGAAGTCCTACAATGCGCTTTTTACAATTTGTGGTGAGCACATACATAATTTCTTTGCAAACTTACTAAGTGTCCTCGCAAATATCATTTCCCAAAATATATCATAACTTTATATTTAGTCATATCTTCCAATTTAATTCAAAAAAAAAAACAAATTAAAATTATAGCATGACAAATCATCACCAGTTAAAATACATCAAATTTGGCAGTATTTGTCATATCATGGCCTTGTTTAAATTTAGTTTCCACTTTTAAATTCCATCAAATATGTCATTACACTCCACTAGTGTAAATTTTAGTGGCTAATCTTCGTTAATTAACGAATAATTTGACTTTTGAAATTTGGAATTGACTAATTTTGAAGTGTGAGGTCGCTTGCTATTTTGCCTAAATTTTCTAGGTACAAGTTAACTTTTGGGGTTGATTTGCCTAGCATTTACAGTAACATCTAATCTTTAACATTCAAATCGCCTTTACTACGTGAAAAATAGAGAAATTAACTATCAGACAACAATATAATGATACTGACCCATACTTTCTATCAGCGAAAAATATTTCCTTTCAATTCATAACATTCGCCAAGATTTTGAAAATCATTCTTACAAATTTACCAAATAATATATACGATTTATTTTTATGGGATCTTAAAATTTACCCTCCGCTCCACCCATCTTCCATACCTTTCACTGACCAATAACCAATTTTAGAGTCCAATAAACTAATTTTGACATTTAGTGAACATTGATATGTATATTAAAATAAAGTAAAGTAACATCAATGGACGTTTCTATTCCTATATTAATCATGCTCTTTGTCTTATTGATTTTTGCGATTTCTTTTGTTTGTCCTCATTGGAATTGGGTATCACGAATGCAAACAAAAACTCCATAACAAGTTAGATTCTTTCCTTAAAGCTCGTTTAGTCTTCCAATTACATGATTTTGAAAATTTCAACGTCTTTTGTTTAAAAGAAGATAAAACTGTAGTTAGTCATATAGTTACGTCTCACAATTATTATATCCCAAGAAGATACTAGATTCGTCATCATATTTCCTTTAAAAGATTTATCTACTATATATTGAAATTTAATTTCAAAACTACATATAAAATATGACATTTAAATTTGATACGTCTCTAATAAATTATTTCTCATTATAATTGACGAAGGACACCAATTCCACCAAATCTAAGTCAACGTGATTTTATTAATCAAGCCATCAAAATGAATCCTTACATTAACTATTAACTTGTACGATTTTGATAAGTATTAGTTAGGAAAATATTGATTTGACGTTTTTGTTTATCAACTTTTAAGGTTCCAAAAATTTTAATTTTAAAGTTTTTAATACAACTCAATGGGAAAATGATCTCTTTTTTTAAACCTTAATAAAGCAACATCATTATGAAAAAACACAAAAGGGATGTTTTTGGGGCATCTATTATCCCTGTCAAATTATTATTAGGCCTCTAGAATTGTACAATTCTTTGAAACTAGCACTTCGAGTATAATACAATGTTTAATGAGCACTGAATAGTGTCATGCCAAGTACCCAACCCTTATCACTTCCAATATTAAAGTAAATTCTAGATTTTTTTTCAAAATTTCTCAAATGTTTGAATGTCTCCTTCAAATGCTTGTATTACTTTTGACATGTGTGAATGCTCTTCTATTACTCATTCCTTCCTTCATTGTCTTAAATGCAGTGATGCACCAATGTATTTATAGACTTCTTAAATTTGAATTAAGGCCCTATTAATATGCAAGCTAACACAAAATAAACATGAAAACTAACTAAAAGGACCAAAAACTCTAATGTACCAAAATAAGGGTCGGAAGAACCGACACAAATACAATCCCTTAAAAATACAATTATGGATGCAGGCATCAAGAACTATATAATTATAGTTACATGGAACTATATAAATTATGGTTCTTAGTACCCATAACTATAGTTGTACAATCATGTAGACTAAAACATTGGTGAAAAATGAGTTGTGAGAGAAAGAGTAGATAGAAAGAAATATGGGAGAGATGGGGGAAGAGAAACATGGGGGATAACATGAAACAACCCAAAGATAGTGAAACTTTCCAATAAGAACCTTACTTGGACCAACGATCAATAAATACACTAGTACCCTAAAACAATACAATTTTACAACTAATAACTAATCTCATACCAAAATTAGTTTTCTACAAATGATTCACTTTGATGTGTGTGCATACATATCAAATTTAAAAAAAAGGTGTGGATATAGAGAAAATTCATGGATTACATCAAATGTTATAAGATTTTACGAATAACGATGGTCAAAGTAATACTATGTTAAAAGTCAACAATAGAGACATATCACATGGTTTCCACGACAAAGGGTTGTGAAGATCCTAGAACCGAAATCCATTTTCATGTGTTATTAGAGATATAAATATGCACCTTTGCAAACATGTGAAGAACATGTGCATTTGATTAAGTATCTAAAAAACCTATTATTTGTTGAAATCTAGAAAGGAGGAATTCAAAATAATACATGTTGTTTTGTTGACAATTGTGAGAATTATTTTGAAGAAATCCAAGTCTTAGAACTCGTGTTAAATACTTCATGTGTTTCTTAGAGTTGGGATTTTATCCTACTTCGGTCTACCAGGGAATTGTTCCCCAAGTGCATACCTTAGCACCCTTCTCTCCATGATAACATATCACTTGGGAGTTTCACCCAACTACTCCGCTAAGGAACATAGAGGCCATCAAGCACTTGCTAAGTCGAGTTGTTGGGTTACCATGATTTATGGAGTCTTAGATGAACTAAATATATGGTAATATTTGTTTAGCATAACGAGGAACAAGTTTTTTTTGGTAATTTGGAGGGATCATAATGAGGAACAAGTTTTTATCCACCATCCTAGTATTATAAACTACTATAATTCGTTCTAGTCTATTAAAGTATATGCAACATAAGCAACACATACATGTATAATTTTATTGAAGATCATATCATATTTTACTCTTTTAATTTAGGTCATTACATAATCTGGTAGCAAAAAAATACTTCAATGATAATCACTCTTGCATTGGTTACATTCATGGATTTATAAACATTCACCGCTTCCACATTCTGACCAAAATGATGTATTCAAATGTTTTTCAACTACACACCATTAATGTTTGGCCACTTTTCCACCTACCATAATACTCTATGATTTCCTCTATAAAATGTGATAAGACAACCTATACTGATGCGCGCAACGTAATATAATGGCCTTGTTTGGCATTTACTCCCTTGTTTGCATACATGATCCAATGTTAAGACTTGTGGTCAACATCTCCCTTACTAAATTAGTCATGCTCCCTTAGATAAGCCTTCATGATCTAGTTCACACAAAAACTTTGGACCATCTATGAAAACCTCTGCCTCAACATTGAGCCACCACAAGATGACATCCTCAATCTCTTCCATCTTACAAGGAATTTTGGAAGATAGATTATTCAACTCCTTAACATTTGGGCCCTATTAATCCAGAGGATTTTTCTGGGTTCAAAATTTTACAAAATATCCCTAAAACATTGTAGGTCTGTAAAGTGTCTCAAGAGATTTACATCAACAGGTAGAAATAAAAAATCGAGCTCATACGCGAAAGATATCGCAAGTCAAAGTTTGGCGAGAAAAAGATCAAACTGGGTTAACTGTCCAATCCAAATGTGACATGTGGAAGAAGTGAAAAAATGGGTAAAAGAGTGAAAAAAAAATTATCCTCTGGTCTTCGAAACATAGTGGAAAAATTAGTGGGCCCCGTTATTTATTGGCTAGGGGCCCTCAGCCAAGTTTGACACACTCTTTTAACGGAGGGGTTTCTTGGCCTCCGACTCATTATAAGTGTGTTACGATATTTGTTATATATGCCACATTTTTCTATTACTTTGCCAATGTGGGATTTTATTATTGCAGGGAAATCATTTTGTATTGCAGGACTGTATTGTGCAGACCGAGCTATTTTATGGCTTGGTGGGGTGATCAATTCCCCACTGAATTTATTCTCTTATCTCCACATTCACTGGGGCCACTAGAATACCTTATCTCTGACATCCTCGACGAAGATAACATTGGTCAGTTCCCAATCACAGCTCGATGGTCCTGCTAATGACTCAACCCATTTGGGTAGTCCAATTATGGAAATGGCCAACTCAACATGGATATCCACGTATCGATACAACTCAGAGGTGGTTAAACATAGTGAATTGTCCCATAGCTTAGGTAGGTGGAATGAACATTATCCACAGCAGGACACAACATGGTAACATACAAGCCACAATGAATAACAATGCCAACTTGCCACAATGTGGAAATACATCATTTCGGCCCCATGGGGTAGTTCAAACTATACACCAGTGCACATGTGTGTGGCAAAAAAAAAGGTTAAGACATGGCCTAAGCCACATAGTGATAGGGCAGTTTGGCCCAATATAAACCTTAAAGCGCCCCAACACACCGAAGATATGGGACTAGCCCCATGTATAGTGTAAAGAATTTGACAATGGAGGAGGAGATAGGGGGTTGAACCATCGACCTGGGATACCAAAATAAGTTCCCAACCAACTCACCATAAAGGATCAGTGGATGATCAGATAAAAATCAATATTTTAGAAATTGATTAAAATTGATGAAGTAAATATTTAATTGATTAAATTGGATTTAGGTATAATTAATGATCCAGTTTCCACAACCTATAAAACGAATGCACAAGTCAATTTTGGGATTAAAAATAAAATTGGATGCATAAAATAAATGAGCTTTTGCGATCATATATTGTATGGATTTGTAACATTTCCATTTGAATCAGTTAATTTTATTTTGAAAATGATTAATTGATCCCAGAGAGGAATTTTGAAAATTGGGGTTTCAAAACACCCAAATTGGTTTAATTAAGCACCCTTGATCAATGGAAAAATTAAGTATCCAGAAATTTATAAAAGTACAATAAAAATAAGTACCATTTTTGGATCAAGTTTAGTATCATAGCTGGTTTAACTCTTTACTTGCTTCAGTTTATTTAATTTCAATGTTTTTGCATTTTTAGGCTTGATATTTCAATTTCAGTGTGCAAAATTTGGAAGTAAAGGTGTGGACGAAACCATGGGGAAATTTTCAAAAAAGGAAAAGTATGATGAGCTTGAATCATACAATCAGCATATACAAGAGTAAAATTCCTTCTTAAGGTGTCAGTTTTTGGCTCTTTAGAATCAAGTTGAAAAACTAAAGAAAGGAGCTAGAATCTAAGGATGAGCTCTAAATGGTGTTACAAATTGTTGGACCTAAGAAAGAGGTACCAATTACTATTAATGCATCCACTATTATATATGAATGCCATCATAATTATTTCAACACCTAATACCTCTCCCCAAGAAAATTTAGATTCAAAAAATGTGTTTGGTGATTCTGAAAAGCACACCAGAGGTATAGAATCTAAACTTTTGAATAAGAAGTGATTTAAAGGAGTTAGCCTTGGTAAGAAAAATCAAGGTGTAACTAAACCCATATTGTTTTAAGAATAACCTCATTATAAAGGACTAGGGTATGTTATTGCAGGGAAAAAGGAAATTGGAGAGGGCTCCAAGAACACTGGAAGAAGACAAGCTATTAACAGAAAAGATGATTCCCCCTTAGTATCAGGTGATTTATCCTCAGGAGAAGGATTTGGTAATAATTCACCACAAAGAAGTATTACAATTCCTCCACCCTTGGTTTACCGCAATCATAAAGGAAAAGGTAAAAAAATGATCCAATTTCTACACTTGAGAAATTTGGCTATGATATCCAGGCAATGTGGTATAGCTACTCCAGTACATTTTGTGGGTTATCTAATCCTTGTGTGGCCAAATGTAGGAAACATACATATTTGTTGGAAAATATTGAGAAACTTCATTCTCCTAAACATGGATAAGAAATAAGCAGTTTAGGTAGGTTTCTTAAAAATGTGGATCCTAGAAGAATGAATCAAAGAATTTTTTATCACTGTAAAGGGACAGGTCATGTAATTAACAAGTGTTGGAAACTTCATCCAGAAAAAAAATTATAATTTGTTAAGGAGGGCAATATTAAACCAACCAAATTGAATATGACCCCTGCATAGAATCAGGTAAACATTGTAGTGAATCAACCACCAAGACATGAAAATGTGTTAAAAATGGTGAGAAATTAGTTCCTCAATTTTATGTTTGCATAGTGTAATTGCTGAATACATGAAAACTAACAAAGAAGGGTCATTGTCATTTTTATTTTACTTTGGTGTTGGTGAAGTAACCCTAAGAGGAAATCTAGGTGACAGGTTTGTCATGCCTGGGTAAATTTCTCTTGTTATGGTTTTGAAAAACTTCATTTTTTATAGCAACATGTAAAATTATTTCATGGGGCATGATTTGGATTGGATGTCTAATTTTGGAAAATTGTATTCAGTATGTTATTGATTAATAGTTGTGTAGATGTATCATAGAGGCATTGTTTGTGTGTGTAACTTTTATACAAACTCTTTTTTTCTATGCATGATGTTTATACATGTATAATCCTTATTGTTAGGCTTTAATATTTGTAAATGTCAAACATAGTTACAAATAGTATGTAAAAATTTTACAATAAAAAGTTATGAATCCAGGTTACATTTGTATTGTTAACAATGGTGCACAATTAGATTGTACAAATGAGTGTGGCATATTCAATTGTCATCTCAATTACAATTACGGCCATGGGTTATATTACTATTAATGGCTATTTTTTTATTATTGCAATTTTTTAAAATTACCATGCTATAAATTGGGATCTTCTATTTGTGATATGCAGAGGATCAATTGACAATTCGGCTGGGTAAAGTTCCCTTTTGAGAAAAAAACATTATTATTGGGGAGGATTATTCAGAGAATGTTTTGGGTTAAAAACTTTACAAATTCTCCCTAAAAAATTACATGCCTATAGATTGTCTCAGGATCTTTCCATCGATAGGTGGAACTCTGAAAAAGAAGCTCATACGCGAAAGATATCGCAGGTCAAAGTTTAGGTTTGAAAAGTGGTCAAACTAAGTCAATAGTCCAATCCAGACATGACACATGGCAAAATGGTAAAAATATTGATTTATTTTTTTTACATTTGGTCTTTGACAAACGGTTAAAAATTTATTGGGCCCCACTATTTGCTAGTCGAGGACCCTCAACCAAGTTCGGCACATTGTTTAATAGGAGGGGTGCCTTTTCCACCTTTTCATATTATAGTTAACGTATTTTCGATTATATATGACACATATTTTTCTAACTCTTCCAAAGTGGGATAGTTGTTTGGAGAGTTTTGTTGTTGCATTGCAGGATTGCATTGTTTCATTACACATATTATCTAGCTTGGGCGAGCTATTATTTAACTCTGGGGTGATCAACTCCCCGCCGAGATGATCACATTGAAATCCATAATGCTTGGGCCGAATTCCACATATTTAGTAAGCCATTGATCTACCTTATCTCGTTTGGGGTGGATCACACAATATTCATTCGGTTTCCACATTATTCAGCAAGCCCAATGCCTATGAACTTAGGCTTATCTATTTATCCACGACCTGACCAACTAACCCAGTGGATCAAACATTCCAACTAAGCTCTGCCCACAACCTAGGTGTTTCAATGCATGCATCTACGTGGCGAGCCAAGAGTAGTTCAAGGGAAATCCATAGCCCATGGGAGTATTGTGCACCTCAATAAAAGGGAAAGGTGTGGCCTACGCCACAAAAATAAAGGCCAAGTGGCCTATTTTAAAACTTTGACGCCTACCTTCCCAAGAAACATGTGGGATATTTCACCCACACATTTCAAAATTGGAGGGAAAGATAGAAGAGCAGGAGTCAACCCCATGATGTGGGAGTTCTCAACCAATGTGACCCACCTACTCACCAAAGGAGATTGACAGGAGATAAAGTGATCTCGGTGATATTTATAAAAGGTTTTTTAGGAGACTGTGTAGGGCAGTGAAGGGGAAGTTTGTACACAACTCATTTTTGGTGCACTTCTGGCCACTTTCAAAAACTGTGTATAAACCAAAATTGCTTAGAATTGTTATACGAAGATAGTGGTGGTCTTCGTTTTCCATGAATTATTGTATATTTTGCAATGTTGGCATTTTTTCGTCAAATTTGCATAGGAAAATCACTCTGGAGAGCCTGTGAACCCACTGTTGAATTTGTGGAAAGTGTCTGACAAGAAATCAGAGTCTACAAACCTAATCCACAATCCACAATAGTTAAAATGAATGCATAGATCAATTTTGAATTTTAAATAATCAAATTGGATGCATCATCAAATCCAGCTTGTTATCATATTCAAGGATTTGTAATATTGCCATTTGATTACAAAAGTTGAATTGAAAAATGATTAATTAATCATTAACAGTAATATGAAAATATGGGGTTTCAAAACACCCAAAGATGTTCAATTAAGAACTCTTGATCAATTTTAAATCTGGAAAATTGAGTATCCGAAAATTTTAAAATAGTAAGAAAACAAAGTTGAAAAAAAAGTACCATTTTTGGATCAACTATTGCACCTTCTGTCATGAAGATTGTAACTTAGAGGAGGTGATTTTATAACTTTTCCTATCATACCCCAATTTCCCCCTCTATGGCTTTATGCTATAATTCCTTCAATATTTGTTCCATCTCCTTACACTTGACGTTTATTAATTTTTCTAGTGTTTCAGCCTCCTTGAGAAACTAAGATCTCTATGTCCTAATTCTTATTTCATATTTAGTGTATTTAACCATATTTTTATTAGTGTCTACCTAAATATCCCACAATCAATTACCATGGCTATAAGCCAAAAAAATCTAGAACACTTGGTTGGCTAGTTTTTCCTTGGAGCTCAACCATTGTTTGTTTGCATGCCTTTAGGCATTCTTCAATCTTTTCTCATGTCTTTCCTTATTTGTCTTATTTATCCTTCCTACTAGTTCTTTCACCTACACTATAGAAGGAGTTCCACTATATTTTATAAATATTCCATTAGCTCCAATCATCCCAGTGGGACACTTTTTCAAGACTTTCATCCACCTTCTCTATTTTTTTGTACATTCACTTTACATGCATGTCTAATGCTATTAAATTTTTATGTGCAAGGGGGAACTTATTTTCAACATATTCTAACACATATGATTTTCCCATGCTATGTGTTGGAAAACTAATCACAACCACTAGCATTAATTCTTTTTCTTCTGTAGCCCCCAAAATATAATTTTTGATTTGTAGATATCTCTGAGCTCAAGGTATGTAATACACAATCTTTTCTATCATATCATGATGAAGAAATACATAAATGGAGATAAGAAACTTTATTTGCTCATAGATTTGAAGGCCATGGAGTAGATTTATACCTAGAAGTTGTTATGTATGCTATACGAAAAAGTTCAAAATAGTACAAGTATTGTGCTTGCTCAAGTTGTTACTGATAATGCACAAAGGTATACTCATAAAGAGGTGACTGTATGAATGTGACGATTGTTGTATGTTGGAATTTTTTTTGTTTTAGATCAAATGTTATTAAGTTCCTAAGAATGGTTGAATGGCTTAGCAAGTCATATTGAACTCAAATTTTCTCTAAGTATTATATATGTTGTTAATAAGGTTATTCTCAGGGTTTGTATAGTCCTTAGAAGGTGAGTAGAGATGCATGAATTTGGTTGAAGCTTGATAGAAGAGTTTGAGGGGTATTTTTGGCACTTTGTAAGATAACGTGAGTCTTCTTGAGAAAGAGTGCTTTATATCAGAGGAGTTGAGCAAGGCTCCATCAAAGAAGTATGAGATGCCAATAGTCAAGAAGATGGGTGAGAAGGGAAAGTGAAGAATAACTTCATTTATTTTGTGTGATGACTTGATCAAAACATCAAATGCATGGAGAGATATTGCATTATGTTGAATGAATGTGTTTCATATGTGATTCAAGGTTTGTGTAGTATTTTTATCCTTTTTGAAGACCAAGATAGTGCTATTTGATAGTCCTAGTAGGAAGAGCATCATAATTTTTTGATTTTAAAGGACTAAAATATGATATTGATGATCAAATGAGTGTCTAATATTAGGGGGTATAGTTAATCCTAGTAGCATGATGATGCAATATTTCTTGTTGGTGATCAAACATTTGAAGTCATAAGTGGTGTTTCCTAGATATGGTTTTGAGAAGGCAATGGTGCTAAATAAGGTATGTGGTTTTGGTGTGCTTGTCAAAGGAAGAGTTCTTTCCCTGTTATGAGAAGACTTATATTATATGATATAGGTATGATCATGTTTTGTATCAGTTGAAGATGATTTGAAATTGGTATCTAACTATCAGTAAGGTGTTTAAGGGAGCTAAGAAGAGCTCCATAAGTAGTTTAAAAGTGTCAAGTCAGCATGAGAACAAGGTTGTTAAAAGGTAATAGGTTCACTATTTCTTTCATTTGGTATGTTGAGTTTGGTCCATTTGTCTCAGTTGTGTAGTGAGAAGTGCATGGTCAAGGTCTGAGTCAGTTCTTGAAAGGTATGCATTTTCTAAGGAAGAGTAGAGTTGTTCTTGTAAGTCAAAATTGAGAAGGTTTGGTTAATGTTTCAAACCAAAATACGATCCTAATGTAGTGATTGAAGATATTACAGGTATTTTTTCTTTTTAATTAATATTAAAAGGGGGAGAATGAAATAAAGGCATGTGTATGATAGGGGGAGATTGAGTCTTGTGTGTTTTTCCATCAATGACAAAGGAGGATATTGTTGGCATTGTGTTGTCATTGATGTCAAAGTATGATGTTGTATGAATTTTCATTGATTGCATTGATGTTAAAAGAGTAAATAAACATGAAGGTTGATTGGTAGTGTAAAGACAATTTGAGTATCTTGTTAAGATGGCATGGTTGTGCATGGGTTCTTAAGTAGTGTATATGCTTGTAGGTGTGTGATAGTGACTTACAGAGGTATGAAGGATAGTATGATGATGTCATGAAGTGTGTTAAAGCTCCTAGCAGGTGTATAAGTGTGTCAAAGTGATTAGGAGATCAGATTTGGTGAAGAAATTATGTTCAAGGTGCTTGTTCTTGAGGCCTAATAAGCATAATGAGGTATGGTATGATGAATCAAAGAATGTAGAAGTTGTGTGATCTTGGTGATAAAATGGTGATCATGTAGACGAAGTGTAGGGACACTCACAAGTGTCTCAGAGTGTAGATATGAGGTGAAGATAGTTTTGGTCTATAATAGACCTATTCTCAAGCCCTGGGTGACCAAATGAGGTGAGTTGATCTATTTAAAATATAGGTATGCAAATATAATCTATTTCTATGGTGTTTCTGTTGGTTCCTCAAACTTGTACCCGTGTATTGTATCTAGTAGAGCTAAGTTATTTGAGTCAACAATGGGACTGTCTCCAAGTTGTGGGACCTTGCGCACTTGAGAAATACCTCCAAAGAAGGTCAGTTACTCTACCTATTTCTACTGCTACTACTACTCCTAATGCAGAAAGTGAAACCTAAGCTAACAACTCCAAGGAACCACAGATAGAAGGATAATAGAATGGAAAACTAAACTAAAATGGAGTTGATAACACTGGAAAGATTGGGATGAAAACTATCTGTTTTGAGTGAAAACAAAGGAGAAAGCATAAGGGAAGGCTAGGAAAACGTAGCACAAACCAGAGCACATATACACCATCAATTTCAAGAAACACAACTAGAAAATGAAGCTGTAAGGAACATAAAGTGACATAGAAAGCACATAATGCAAACACAAGGAAAGAAAGAAGAATATCGACACATTAGGGAAAAGAATAGCCAAAAAAAAAATGCTTCTATTACTTCCAGGTATGCACAGTTGATTACAATTGTGTTTGAAGGCCGATATCCACATGCATGATCCAAATCTAGAGGTCTGCAACTCAAAATGCAGAGATATAGAGTCCTTAACAAATACTAGAGGATAAAAAATGTCTAACCCTTTACAATGATCCATGCTCTTACATTTATAGATGAATCGGTGAGTGAAGAAGAGGAAAGGAGGGAAAAATCAGATTTGAATCACAACCGCCAACAACAATCATTCAATGTATACAAATTCACTTGTAAATCTATCAAATACGCTTCTCCATGTCTGTTTGGCATGTAGAAGAAGTAAGGAGGGGAACTCGAATCAAATCTAGGTGGTTATGGAATTTAGATATGTTCATTAATGGATAGACAGACGTTTCCCTTATTCTCACCTACTGAATCCCACTAAAATTTGAATTTCAATGATCTAGAGTGTAGCCTAAACACACAAGATAGAGCTCTATAGAAGAAGTTACGGAAGAAGTTATCATTGTAAAATGAATACAAAAGACATGTGGAGTGCACTGATTAACTGACAGATCAACCAACTTTAAAACTATTTTGTTATTTTCTACCACGTGTCACTGATTATTTCATTGCAAGGATTTGGCACCATGTTTGTGTGCTTTGATTGATTGTGTGCAACACACTCAAGCTTGTTAGATGATGATGTGGCACATAATGGTGCAAAAGAAGGTGCAAAGGTAGGCACACAAAAGAATGAGGCAAGAAAGGAAAACAAAGGGAATTTGTGTACAAAGGTAATACATATGGGAGGAAATGGAACAAATACATGTGGATGAAATGTATGGTCGAGGCACAATTATTATAAAATAATGTGTGGCAGTAGGAAAGTAATGCAAGGATGCCAAGGATTTAGCTAATTTTGAGAAGCAGGGATATGACGCACGTGAAGGGCACATGCAATGTTGGGAAGAAGGTGAATGTGAAGAGGGTGCAAATAAGGGGAAAATGGAACAAAGAGGAAAAGGGAAAGAAGAGAATGGAAAGCAAAGAAGAGAAGTAGAGTGTGCATGAGTGCATGAGGAATTGCCACTAAGGAAATGTGCCAAAGGGATAATTGAAGTGTGTGCAACTAACAAGTAGAGAATTCAGAGCTAGAATTGGGATGTAGGTTATCCAAAGAACTAGGGGAGTTATTTTGGATAACACTTTGGTGACTTTTGGGGCCATCTTCCTGCTAGATGAAAGAGATCAATAACCTGAAGTATCCATTGGGCATGGAGTCTTTTTTGGAAACATGAATTTATGTTCTATAACATTAAGAACATACCCCTTGAAGTCACTTCAAGCATATTATGGAATCTGTCTTGAATCCTATAAAACTATTGAAAATTCCTGGGATGAGTGTCATCCTGGAAGAAACAAAAGAGCACGCCAAAGAAGCATGCAGGAAGAAATAACTATGTATAAAAAATACAATGTGTACATGACGCACTTGGAGGAATGATGAAACTACTCTAATATATACAATATGATGCAACACGATTAATGGAAGGGTTTAAGATAGATCTAATTGAATGGTATTGGTAGCTTGCCTCCATCAAGATGAGATAACTCAAATGAGTTAGCCTCTTTGTAAGAACTGATAGTAAATGGGCCACTCCAAAGTGCATCAAACTTTGAATGACATACTGGTTTAGCTCTATTAGTATCCCATTTTAAGACCAAGTACCCAACTTTGAAATCTTGAGGCCTAGCCTTTCTGTCAAACCACTTCTTTTTTATTATTGATGTTTTTCTAGCTTGATCATGGCAGAGTTCCTTATTTCTTCAAGTTCAACCAGCTCTGCCATTCTCATTTCTCTCTCGTATGAACCTTCAAATTCTATCTACTGGGAAAGTGCAAACGAATTCAACTCAAGTATCAAAGGAAGTGTAGCCTCCTTACCATAGACAAGCTTGTAAGGTGAAGTTCCTATTTCCTTTTTCACTGTGATTTTTTCTAACCAGAGTGTGCGCAAGACCTTTGTATGCCACTATCTTTGGCTGATGTTCATTATACGCTTCATGATTCTAATCAGGTCTTGTTTGTAAATTCTACCAGACCATTTCCTTGAGGGTAATAGTTAGAAGAATTCTTCCAGTATATACCAAGAATACGATCATAATCAGTGATTTTAGTACAAAGGAAGGCTTTTCTATTATCAAAAATGATTGTTTGAGGAACGTCAAACCTTGTTACAATACCTTAAATAAATTCAAGGATGAATGACTAGGTTTATTCCCTGAGCGCGACAACTTATGTCCATCTGGTGAAGTAGTCCATAGCTGTTAGTACCCACTTGTGGCCAACACTTGAAGGAGGACTGATCATGCCTATGAAGTCAAGACCCCATTGCACAAAAAGCTGATCCACTTGGATTGGTTGGAGAGGAAGTGTTCTGAATTTCTTCTTTCCTGCAAAGAAAGCAAATTATTTGCATTTTATGACCCACTTGTGTGCACGTTTTCAAATAGGGTAGGCCAAATCAGTCCTACCATTATGATCTTCATTTTTGTATACTTGGCAGAGAAGAGTCCACCAGAGAATCCATCATGAAATTATGCTAACAATTTTTTTGTTTGTGCGATGTCAATACAACTCAATAACATGCCATCGAGATTCTTTTTGAAGAGAAGATCATCAATAAGTACATATGGAATGGATTGCAACCTCAGATGTCTCCTCTTTGATTTGTTTGGTCCATGAGGTTATGCACCCTCGGAAATAGAATGTGATCATATCCTTCATCTAGCCATGCATGTTAGGGTTTGCATTATGTTTAGGTTCTGTGCATGGGAGATCTTCATCCTGAAATAATGAAGTCAAGGTTCATCCTACACATCCTCAACAAGATATATTGTAGAGCACGCTACCTCTTACCAACCTTGTGGCTTTGATAGTCACATCATACTCCATGATTTTTGTCACCTATTGCACTCTCTTCTCATTGATTTCTTCTCCCATGATGAATTCTCTCACACTTGCGTGCGAAACTAACACCTTGATGTGGTTTGTGGAGAACATGATTTTAAATTTCTTGAGCTCAGCGTGCATGATGGCGTAGACTTGCTTTTCTCAATGTGACTATATCTTAATTCATAATCCTTTAGTGTTTGAGCTGAAGAAATCCACTGGTTGTTCTAGTCCTAGTTCATTTTCTTGTGTCACAACAAGTAACAACACTTGCATCATCACCATAAGCATAAAGGATGAAATCCCTTTGAGTAGTCTGGGTTGATGAGTGTTGGTGCACAAGAAATTTCTTTCTTGATCTTGTTGAAGCTCTACTTTCCTTTCTGTTGTCCACATGAAGATGTTGTGTCCTTTTTGAGCATGAGGGTGATGGGCCTTACCAGTCTTGTAAAATTAGGAATGAATATCCTAACAAAGTTGATTTTTTTGAGAAAGGACTGTAAGGATTTCTTGGGTGCACGATAGGGAAAGAGCTAGGATGGTTGAAATGTGCTCAGGATCAATTACAATGCCATCCTTTGAAACCACATGGCCCAATAGCTTGCCTTGTGCCACTACAAAATTGCACTTCTTAGGGTTAAGAGATAACACCAAACTTTTTACATCTTCTCAAATACTTTTTCCAGATGCGTCATATGATCTGTGCTTTACTTTGAGAAGACACTGTAGTGTCATCTAGGTAAACCAAGATGAACTCATTGATGTACCCTTTGAAGGCAATATCCATGGTCACACTGGAAAGTTACACCTACATTTGAAAAACCAAATGGCATATTTTTAGTATGCATATGTTCCCCACTTGGTTGATAAACTTTTTTTTGAATTGATCCTCCTCCTTGACCAGAATATTGATTGAATCCAGAATACCCATCCAACATAGAAAAACCTTCAGCACGCCAGCCATAGTTTGTAGAATCTTCTCCATAGAAGGAAAAGGATAATGATCCTTCAAGGATGCCTTATTTAAATCTCTGAAATCGTACATAGCTGATTTTGATTTCACCATTTCTTCTTGCACACTAGAACTAGATTTGTGACCTAGGTAGAGTATTTGATGGGAAAAATTATCTTCACCTCAATGAGTTTAGACAACTCTTTCCTCATGAGGGGCTCTATCTTTGGATTGACTGGTTATTGCTTTTTGTCTGATGGGCTTGATGTTAGGATCAAGGTCAATAGAGTGTTGAGCAATACTTGGATCAAAACCTTTCAGGTCTTCATACTCCCATGAGAATATGTCACTATATTTCTAACAGATAGATATGATGGCCTTCTTTTCATCATGCATGTAAGATTTACTAAGAAACAACTCCTTTCCACATGTAAAAGTGACTAGAATGCAGTCTACTTGCACCACTTGCATATAATTTTCTTCACTCTTGAACTCATCATCAGGACTGAATAGTTTCTATAAGGTAACCAACCCTTTAGGAAACTTTTTTCTCTTTAGCTAGATCACTTGGTCACCATAACTTGCATACAAATCAGCTTGTATGATTGAAGAGAACTCAACTTAATTTTGAATGAAATGGACCATCTGCACATCACTGTCAAACACTTGCCAACTAGTGTTGTTTTCTGGAATAGATGGTCTGATTACCATCTTGACACGCTGCACATAGCCCTTGATAAAATCCTCCATAGGAGAGAACTATGAACTGAATGCGACCATCTGATCTGCCTCCTTATTCATTTTCTTTAGTATTACTTGCATATTCAAAGCATCAAATCTTTCAAGGAGGTCCCAGTCCCTATGTTTATAAGATTTCATAAGCGTATTCTTTGTCATACATTTATTAGTGACTTGGTGGATAACTAATTCTGTGTCCCCAAAGATCTACAACACCTTGATAGGTTTATTCCTGTGATAAGAAGACCATGCACCAGTGCCTCATATTCTGCTACATTATTGGAGCATGTGAACTATAATTTGTGCACGAAGAATAAATTCTCATCATTGGGAGAAGTGGTAACAACTCCTGTGCCCACTCTGTTCCTACTTCTGGAACCATTAGAGTATGACTTCCATAACCCAGAGTTTTTTCTATTCTTCTTGAGCACGCGTGACAACACAACTTCTCCTTCAAGGATGCAGTAAGTGCCAAACCTAGTTTCAAAATATTCAAGATATTCAACATATGGATCAAATTTTTGATGCCTTTCTGCTCACTCATCTAGCAGTAGATAATGTAGAGGAGGAGGAGGAGGCTGCTCTTCATAAACTTTTTCTTGGCTATCTTGGATTAAATGCAATTAGCTTGGAGAGGGGGTATATCATATGACTCGACATGATAGGAAAATATTGGCTCATATTTATGGTAAACTAGGTACCATACCTTGTCTTGAGTAACATATTGGACCAATCAAAAGACAAGTAACCACTGAATTTAGTAGTAAAATCCCTTGAAAGACACAAGGAAAACAAAGGAGGTAGGTCAAAGATTGACACATCTTGAGTTATTGTGAGGCTTGGGCATGCATGGAGGGTTAAATCAAGATCCTTGATGACTTCTAAAGTAGTGAATAGTTGAACCATCAAGCTGCATGGCTCCTTTTATCAAGGGGCTATAATTAAGACCTAAGACATCAACAATTTTCTTAGGCATAACAAAAGTACTAGCACCTGAGTCAATCATGCTATTATGGACAAGATGTTTGCGTATGATCAAGGACATATAAAAGGGTGGGGTTTTGACAACCTTACCTACTTGCTTCTCCTCTTCTTGGAAGATATTAACAACAATGCGTGGTTTGTGAACAAATAGATCATTACACAAAATTTGGGCGAGAGCCTCATGTAACAGGTCACACTAGGATTAGATAGCTAGGGCATCCCACATTATGACATTCACATTATTCTTCTTCATCTTGTACATAATGTTGAATGGATAACCCACTGACTTATGCATTTGAGGCACAATAACATATTTTCTTGATTGTTCAGGTAAAAAGATAGGAGCCTTAGCTGGTGCGAAGGCTTGACCTACCAAAGGAGGGGCACACATTACTTCAACAAGAGCATTTTGCAAAGCTTTCCATGCAAGAACTTATGTAATTTTATCATTGGATGCCTTGGCTGCATCTTTTTGCTTTTGTGGTTTGGCATGTGTTGCTGGTATTGAGAACCATGAGATAGAATTGAGAATTCTCTTCTTATATCTTGTGTTATCAGTGAAGTGGGTGTGTGGTCTGTTTGTGTCAATCACAACCTGATTGATTGCATAGAAATATTCAGCACCAAAGAATATCAAGTTGGATTCAAGAGGAACTTCTGGATTTTCTTGGTTCTCAAGATCACTTGCGCTTGTTAAAGGCTCACAACTAGAAGCATCTTGAATCATATAAGCTTGCAAATGCATGGAATTGGCGCAGTGATATTGGTTGTGAGGCATGTTATAATGAAAGCACCATTCTGACTCCTACGCCATATTGTTTTGAACTAGGGAAAGTGCCTGAATTGTGTTGGGTGGTAGAAGAGGTTGTGCTGGAGGAATAACTTGCAAAGGCAAGTGCACATTAACATGTCATCTGGTTTCCATATTGATTCTACCAGGGTTGATATTTCTGGTTATGCACCTGATTAGAATTGCTTCTGTAGGCTTATGCCTGCTACTTTTCTAAGGATATGAATTTATTAGACAAGCTCCTAATCAAGGCCTTCAATTATTCATCTTATTTTTGCTATGTGATAGAGTAGGATGTAGATGTAAATTTTTGCACTCTCTACACTAGAATAAGAGCAACAAAATTTTGTGACACTGGAGACATCTCTGGAAACAAGGGTGCAGGAGGTCTAGGAGCTAACTTTCCCACCTTGATGAGATTGTTTTCTGCCCTTATTGTAATATTTTAAGCTACAAGTAAGGTTCTGCCTACCATGGATTGAGTCATGACTGAGATGTCACTATTCAGAGCCCTTAAATAATACAAGAAAGCATGCTCGGGAGTAGGCCTTACCACTTGAGGGATTTTTTCCCAAGTCTTCTCGAATCTAATATTTAAATCAGTAATTTGGTCATTGGGTGCCCTCTTTGTTGTAGTTAGTTGCTCCACCAAAGACAGGTGATCTGAATTGTCTTCAAAATAATTACATAGAGTTGTGCCAAGCTCATCCTAGGTGGCAATAGATGCAGGTCTCAGACCATAGTACCATTGGAGCACTTTACCTTGGAATTAATTTGTAAGGACCCTAAATTTTACATCATCATGCATGATTAGGTGGACATAGAATACATTTGCTACATCCTGGATATGCTCAAGAGGGGTGACTTGATTTTCTCATGTGAAGTATGGGATACTTTTGAGCGCGTCTTCTGACATATCATGTTGTGCATTAAGATTTAGTGGGCTTTCCACCAGTGAAAATGGTAGAGTTCCGTAGAGGAGGAGGTGGTTGCAACACCTTGGTAGGGTGTGTAGACCTGTTGTGATGAGGAGTAGAGTGTGTGTAATGTGCTGAAGATAGGGATGCACACGTGGAAGTTTTGTTGTGTGCACTTTTTTGTGAAAGTTGGAGATATTCAAAAGATCCTTCAATTGCATCACTCTGTCTAGTATGCACTCTTCTCATAAAAGGTGCTCTAGCTACTAAAACAATATGTTTGAGTGTTGGGAGTCACCAGATGTGTTAAAACAAGCCTCCAAAGGCTAGAAATTGCTAAATCACACACCAAACTTTACAATATTTAAATTTAAGATTTTAATGCTTGTCCCATCAGGCGTGCCAGAAATTGTTGGTTCCTCAAACTTGCACTCATGTCTTAGATCTAGTAGAGACGAGTTATTTAATTCAACAATGGGACTATCTCCAAGTTGTGGGATCTTTTGCGCTTGAGATAGACCTCTGGAGAAGGCCCGTTCCTATACCTATTTCTACTACTACTGCTACTCCTAATACTGAAAGTGAACCCTAAGCTAACAATGCCAAGGGACTAGGGATAGAAGGATAATAGAATGGAAAACTAAAATAAAAGGGAGGTGATAACACTAGAAAGAGTGAGATGAATATTATCTATTCTAAGTGAAAATGAAGGAGAAAGCATAAGGGATGGCTAGGAAAATGTAGCACAAACCAGAGCACATTTACACCATCGATTTCAAGAAACACAACTAGAAAATGGATTTGCAAGGAACTTAAAGTGATACAATGCAAAGAGAAGACAATAAATAAGAATATAAGCATGTTATGGAAGAGAATAACCACAAAATAATTCTTCTATTACTTATAGATATGCACAGTCAATTATAATGGCGTATGAAGGCCAATATCCACATGCAAGAACCATATCTAGAGGTGTGCAACTCAAAATGTAGAGATATGGAGTCCTTAACAAATAATAGAGGATTAAAAATGTCCAACCCTTTATAACTAACCATGCTCTTACATTTATAGATGAATCAGTGATAGAAGAAGAGGAAATGAGGGAAAATTGGATTTGAATCATAACCACCAACAAAAAAACATTCAATGCCTACAAATCCACCTATAAATCTGTCAAATATGCTTCTCTGTGTCTGTTTGGCATGTAGAAGAAGAAAGGAGGGAAAATCGGATCAAATCTGGGTGGTTGGGGAAATCATATATGTTCATTAATGGCTAGATAGACATTTCCTTGTTTCTCACCTACCAAATCCAACTCAAATTTTAATTTGAATGATCTAGAGTGTAGCCCACATCAGTATATTTCAAATGAGACTGAGCATGTGTGTATCAAAGCTTTGTATCAGAAGTTATCAATGCATACTAAACATGCAAGACATGTGGTGCACGCTGAGTGACTAAAAGATAAGCCAACTATACAACTATTTTTTCTTTTTCTGCCACATGTCACTCACTTATTGGTTGCATGGAGCACACTCAAGTTTTTTAGATGATGACGTGACATAGGATGACACAAAAGAAGGTGCAAAGGTAGGCGCATGGAAGAATGAGGTGTGAAAGGGAAAAAAAGGGAAGGTGAGTACAAAGGTAGTGTGCACGGGAGGAAATGGGAGAAATACCTTAGGAAGGAATGTATGATCAAGCTGTAATTATTATAAAATAATGTGTGGCATCAGGAAGAGGCGTGTGAGCATGCCAAGGACTTAGCTAGTTTTGAGAAGTAGGGCTAAACCGCACATGAAGGGTGCATGTAATTATGGGAAGAAGGTTAATACACAGAGGGTGTGCACAAGGGGAAAATGGAACAAAGAGGAAAAGGAAAAGAAGATGATGGAAAGAAAAGAAGAGAAGCAAAGTTCACATCAGTGCATGAGAAATATCCACCAAGGAAATGTGCCAAAGGGATAATGTAAGTGCACACAACCAACAAGTAGAACCTTCAGAGCTAGAATGGGGATGGAGGCTATCCAAATAACTAGGGGAGTTATTTTGGATAATAGTGTCATTTTTTTCTATCATGTTTGTGAATTTTGAGGTTAGTACTTTGATCATTTTGCATGGAAAGTGAGTTTTTAGGTCTATTTCTAGACCTAGCCTTTGAGACAGAATGCCCTAGTGTGGTGGAGTCAGAATGTTTGAGTGTATTTGAGAAAAGGTTAGTATTGGAGATGTATTTTCATGTTTATATGAATGTTTGGTCCAAGTTTAAGGTAGTAATATTGAATATTTTTCAAAATATTGAGTTTTTTCCTTACTGAGTTTTGGGAGTGAGAAACCAAGGTCGAATTTTGACTTTCTAATGCTCCTTGGAAAGTGTGTGATTTGCACGGGGAAAAAATATCTTGGGGATATTTAAATAGTCATATTAATAATATTTCTCAAGTGGAGTTAAGTCTTTTGATTGTTAGGTTTTTATGATCAATCATTAAGAAGGTAAACATGTTGTAAACCCTCGCAAAACCCTAGCTAAGTAGCAGCTAGAGAGAACTTGATTGTAGTGGCCTAGAATTGATTTCTTGTGTAAATTTTATGATTAGATATTGTATAGGACTCCTCAAAATTTCTCAAGGTGGTATTTATCAAATTTTTATGTGTGGACCCCTCTTAAAAAGGAATTTTTAAAAGATTTTTAGTTTTCTCCTAAGTTGTCTTTTAGACCTGATGATTAAATTAGTATTTAAGGAATCATGTGATATATTATTAATTTCCATGGTGGTTTATAATGTGATTGAGGTTTTGGGAGGTCTGTTGTGCCTTATCTTGCATGACTGGTTTTAGGACAGTTTTGCGTAATTTGAGGCAGTCTAGTTGCAGAGGTATTTTTGAGGTGTTACAATCATATCTTGTGGCATGGTTTTATTTTTTTGAATACCATGAGGTCTTGATATTTTCACTAGTATATCACACTTTCATTTTTTATGCGATTTGATGAAGTTGTGGCTTGATCTTTGAAGACTAGTTTTTTTGGCATTGTAGTTATCCTTGTTCTTGAGTGGCTTAATGAGGTGAGATGATGGTTCTTAGTTCTAGATTTTTTGAGGTTTTTTATGGTCTTATAAAACATTTATAATTATTTTCCAAATCTTTGTGAAGGTGGTTTTACTATAAACCTCTCATTTTTGGTGAGGAGTTCTTTTTTGGTGCTATAGGACTTTTTGAGTCCTAATGTCGGTCTAGATGGCTCTAGATGATGTTTACAACCTATCTAGTCTTATGGGTGTTATTTTTATGATTTAATTATAATTTGGTGATGTATTTTACTATATAATGGTTTACCTACATGTTTTGAGTTCATAAGATAAGTATAAGAGCAAGTTGTGTGACTCACTTGAGTTAGTTGAGCAAGTTAGAGAAAGTGTGAGATAGGAGGGTGATTCCAAGAGATTAAAGAGGTCTATGTGACCTTCAAGAGAGGTAAAATAGTGTGTGGATATGTTCTATATTATTTTTATGTTTTGGAGAGATATACCATTAGACCTAATTCAGCTTGGTGAAGAAGATATATAGCGAGTTGACCTAGTTAGAAAATTTGAATGAGGAAGGAGAGTGAACTTTATTATGTCATCTTTAGTTGTTGTAGAAAAAAATCAATGGTGACAAACATATCAAGTGGATTTTTTTGGTTTTGAGTCATATTAGGGGTTTGTTCCTCCTTATAGGGCTAGTGCTCTTCTAAAATCAAGGGTTGGTGCTCCTTGTGGGGTTCATGCCTCACTAAACCTAGGAGTTGGCACTCCTTGTTGAGTTGTTGCTCAAATAAATTTGATTCATAGCTGTAATAGAGTTGTGTTTCAATGGATTTTCTTCCCCTTTAGGTTTTCCCACTTACATATGATGTCCTTGTGTTGATTCACTCTCATTTTATCTTATATGCTTATGTTCTTGTGGATGCATGCTTAATGTTTAATTGAATGGTTAATGGTTGAAATTGATTAAGTGAAGGAAAAGTTTTATTTCTCACTGATTCACCTCCTCCTCCCAGTAATTATTTTTCCAATAATAAGATTATCCAATTCAATCCAACAAAGATTCAAGATGATTAAAGAGCTAGGTGAGCATGTGCAAAGATGGTGCAAAAGAATATAGTAGATGGTAGTTTGAATGATTATGACTTTCTTCCTTTGAAATGTCAAAATGAGATATGTATTTATAGGATTCCATCACCCATGGGTGATGGTGTCATCCAAAGGTGGTGAATAGAGGTAATTTGTACTGTAAAGTGAAAATAAGGTTTTTTAGATCATGGAAATGGATAAACAAAGTGAAAAGTGGTGAAATGCATGCAAGAAGTTGGGAGTGCAATATGTGTGATACCTAAGGGTACAAATATAAATAGTGCAAGGAAAACTAAGGCCAAGACTAAATAATGAAACTCTCTTTGTTTACTATTTGTAATCCATAATGATTATGTGAATAGCCATTCCTTATTTCGGACAATCCCCTTAAGGTAACCACTCAAGGAATAGATGCATTAGTGACATTTATCTGCACAAAGGAAAATGTTAATAATAGTTATGAAAGATGAAAAGTAAAATATTAGGTCTATACATAATTTTTTTCACAATGGTTTCTCCCTCATCTCTATGTAGTGTGATTATGTTCATTTTGGTAGTGTCATCCTCAAAATATTTTATGTTGCGTCAAACTTACCTTTGGATTGCACATTGCCTAGATTCTGATAATGTTATGGAAGTGTTTTATATTAGAAGGGGGCCAAGGAATTGATCTACTTAGGGTTTTCCATTTATGTTGTTTAAGGTTTCAATTATATCACTTATGTTAAAATAGGAACAATTTAATTATTTACGTTAATTTAATTCAATTACATCAAATTTGGCTAATTATTTTAAATTTGGCATGTTTAGGACAATCAGGTAAATTTCATGAAACTCCAGAAATTAAGATGAATCTATTTGAATTTTTGTCAAAGTAGGGAAAATTAAGTCAATCTGGGTCAAACTAGGTAAAAATTATTTAATTTAGGGTACCACATTCACATTTGGAGTGTTGTGTTAGTGTTATTTTTTTCTCATTTACATGTAGGGGTTTTATGCATCCTATTTTAGTTTTGTGTGCAAACAATTACTTTATCTATTACATGGGGCACTAAAATATGGCATGTCTCATCTCATAATGACATTACATTATTGCATTGTGTATAGGTTATGTCATTTTTGTTTTACTTCAATGTAATGGACCTATTGACCTAAATGGACATAATTTAATGCAATTGACCTAATTCAATGTAATTGAGCTATTGAACTAAATGGACCTAATTGAGAATAATTGACCTAATTCATACTATAACATCGTGTTAGAAATTGGTTGGAATGTGAAAAGAGACATTGGGTTATGTTGAAAGGGTATGTGTTCATATGCAACAAGAAACCGCCTTTCTTCTTTAAGTGGCGTGAAATATTCCCTTGGTGATTCTATATGCAAGAGGAGTAACTTTGAGTTTTGTTAGCTCTCAACTTCCTATGATCTATACCTCATATAACTAACCATCATTCCTCTTCTTCCACATTGGGTCACTTCTCAAATCACTAAACATGCCCTAAAGTTTTCCCTTCCCTACCATCTAAGCTCCCTCACTCTCCCTCACAACACGAACAAGCCTCAATCACCCATACTTTGCTATGAATAGTGAATTGGTACATTGGATGACATTGGAGTGGGGGTTGAAAAAATGTGAAATCACCCTAGCATTTTCAATAGGGTGCTATGATGATTTAGGTTCTTGTAGATATATTTGTGTGAAGTGCTATGTCAGAGAATTATGTGCTCTCTATATGGGAGATGTGAGTGGTTAGTCTATATAAAGTATAGTGGTAGTGAGATAATGTTGTATTAGGTATGATTATTGTATGATTAGTTGGGTTATCACATAAACAAATTGGATCACTATAGTAATCCAATATGTTTTTTTTTTTGTATTTTTGAGTTTTTAATCATGTTTATAATGAATGATTAAGAGGGTAGTGTGATTTGAAATAGAAATCTCAAAGAAATAAATTGGTGGATAATTTGTGTGATTTGAATAATGATGTGGGCATGGTAAATTCAAATAGATAATTTTTATGATTGAAATTTGTATTAAAGGAGATCGTATAGTGGGGTCACCATAGTGAATGATTGGGTCATTATAGTGACTACCCAAGTTGTTATAGTGACCCACCATTTTCTTGAAATATTGAATCACTATAGCTTGAGGGGAATATCAAGGTTGTTTTAAGGTGGGGAAACTTGATTTAAGTGAATTTGAGGGTAGTGATAGGATTATAGTGACTGGGAAAATACTACGATACACTTGTGACTCTGGTTTTGAAGTGAATTGGTGAAGTTTAAAAATAAGAAATTCCTACAATGTTTTGGTTAGATTGTTTATTGATTTATGGAAATTTATTAAATTATGTAAATGTATTTATGTTTTTGGTGCCATTTTGGTAGCTAATACCATCTAGGCTTCCATCTCTTACAAGGTATGTGTAACAACATATTTTAACACTTCAATACAAGGGATTTTTTTGTTTCCAAATTTAATCATATGCCTTCAGTGATTTAAATTTACAGCTAACATTTAAATCCATCATAATATAATTACAATTCATTAGATAACAAATAAATAAAGCACATAAAAGATTATGGGTCAACTAAATCCTACTTAATCCCCATAGAAAAATATTTTGAGTCAGTACACTAGTAATTCTCTTCTCGACATTGATTTAAAAGTGTTGATCTAAGTGTCTACTGGTATTTCAGTCAAGCAAATCCCATCAGGCATAATACACTTATGTTAGAACTAGGTGCATCCTGACAGTGCACTACCATACACTACTTCAACCAAAGTATATGAGTCATGCGTTGTATGCTCTATTTCTAGACTGCAAAAAGTCTCTGAAACATGTCCCATCACCATGTCACCTGGTTCCATTATCAGAATTGAATCAGTTAATTAAGATTAATTTAATTCCAAGTTATACAAAGGTGTAAACTTATTCACCTTGCACGTTGGACACGTTCATGCCAAATTAGGTTTCCTATGGGATAGAAAGAGTTAACACAATGACTTGTGTCATCACACAATCTATTTCTCCCCCGTAGAAAACATAATTTGGTACAAAGGTATTCATTCAACAGGACAATAACCTTCGCAACTTAACATAACTCTAATTCTTGTAGATTATGACATATGTAATAAACGGATCCTAAGGGAAAACTTTTGATACCTAATGTATGGTAGTATTCAAATAATGACATGCATAATTCGATGAATCCCACTCTACAACAACCATCCAAATTTGTCCTATTGTGACCCATGCATTATAAATGTCGTACTTATTTCACTAGATTGAAAAAGTATTATGACAGGTCAATTCCCAAGTTTCATCAATACTCTCATTGTGATAGAATTCGTACCTAAGGATCTAAACGAGGATTTCAAGAACATCAATTACATGTTTAGATTCATTACACATGATCATTATATTTACTAGCTATAGATTTAAATCAGCCTACTACATTAATTCCGTAGATCAGAATTAATCCATTTTCACTAGTAAAGTATTAGGTCCAGAATAGTACTAAATAGGATTCATTCCAATTATCAAACAATAACCCATAATACATATAAGTCATTCATATCTTATTTTATTTACTCATACACCATTTAATATAGGTAATGTATTCAATTCTATAAACACAGGAATAATCATGATCCAATAAAATCATTAATAATGAGAATATGCATGAATCATCCTTTAAGTACATCATATTTATTCACTTAATAATACATATTATAGTTCCACATAAGTTTACAATCATGTAATCAATTAAGATAAAGAACCTTCCATCTAGTTTTTTGATGCAAATCAAGACTCAGTTTAAATAATGAATACATCTTATTCATTTCCTTTCTGAAACAGATATAAAAAGAATAGGATATTTTAGCCTCTCATTGATTAAACAATACAATGATATTTTACTCAATTAAAAATTCACCTATTAGTACATTGCACCTTTAATCAATCAAATTGAACAACTAATTTCTTTTAACATCATTCACCTTACAGACTTAAATTACTCCATCTGCAAATGTTAACAACAGTCATTTCGAAAGAACTGGCATAATAAGACCTATTTCCCCCTTAATAGTGTATTCCATTTAGTATTTACATAAATTAAGTTTTGCAATCAACTAAATTAACAAAATACATACTAGGACTCAAATTGTAATTGTACATATCAAGATAGACACTTTGCATACCCTTTATTGTTCACATCCCTCAAATATACTTACACAAGAATAGAATTACAAGTGATTAGATACACATCAATTTACCAATAACCATTCATTAATGAACTACAACAGTAAGGACATTAGTTTTCTCAATACTATATAATCCCAAAATATCTTATACAAGTATCTAACAATATTTAATCTCTCAAATAAATACATGTACCAAATAGTATTTATTCACTAAATTAAACATAAGTGTCAATGGTATTAAATCACTTGATGAAAAAAAAAACATCAAATATTATTTAAACACTCAATGAAATGCAAGTATCAATAATATATTATCACATAATTGAATACCACTATTTATGGTAATAATGGCTAAACCCATTAACGGAGTAAATGTATCTTAGATATTCTTAAGAATAACTTCATGTCCCAACATCATATATCACATAACAATATAATAGTTCCTTATTCATTCAAAGTATACATTCAACACGAATAACTTATGCCTTCTAAAAATTCAATAAAGACCAGTAAAGAATAAATGACCAGCATAATTTTTTTGGCTAAGTAATAATAACATATCGATATCATCTTAGCAAAAGGTAAACATGTTTGACCTTAACAAGGTATTTTCCCCTAACCTTAAAAATTATGAAATTACCAAAGCCATCAAGTTTCTTTCTCAATGAAACCAACTTACACTTCACAGTTGAAACCACAACCCAACACTCATTACCATAAATAATTTGAGCCCGTATTACTTAGGCTCACGCACACAAAGCAACATTCCAATGAGCAGGTCAATGAAACTTTCATTCCAATAATGTTACTCATTCATAGTCAGCAAAGTTATAATAGAAAACTATGTTTAGAAATAGAGGCCAAGATTATACAACCTAAGCTTGTGAATTATCCAAGGAATCCTTACTTGTTATGCCTTATAACATGACACAAATTCCAAAAATGAAAAGGAGAAAGATTAACCCTTAAGGTTGGAAGTGTTTCATTCCTATCAAACAAGGGTTCTACATAAATCAAAATAATAACCAGAACAACAACATCAACTATCTTTGCATATTGTTTATACTAAACAAAGTTTCAAGATCAAACGACAAGGGCTTAAAAATGATAATACCCAGAAAACCCAAACTCTAATCTAAGGATTCGATTTAGACATACATATATACATATCAGTTGACACCCAAATTTTATGGTATTTCCTTTATAAAAAAAAGAAAGCCATGGGTATTTCTAAATATGCTCAGATGTCAACTGCATTCATCCATTGAAAACATCACAAATGACAGCTCTCAAAATCACTGTATATTTTCCAAAGATTTCATTCGACACAGAATCCAAATAAAGAAATAAAAATGATAATACTCAAAAAATATTTATTTGAATCTAAGGATTCAATTTAACACACACACACACACACACACACACACACACACACACACACACACACACACACACACACACACACACATCAATCAACACCCATATATTCTGGGTATTTTATTTAAAAGAATACAAACCTGAGATATATAAAAGTGTAATAGAATATCTGTAAAAGGATAAATGATACTAACTAGTAAGACAAATAATTCCTAACAACCCATTTCCAAAAAAACCAATAGAATTGACTGCAGAGATTTGATTTATGAAAAAAATACATGGAGTAAGCCATTAAGAGAGGGATATATCTCATCATGCATGGTAATGCGACCCTCTCCTTTTCCTTCTATTCCAAGCTCTCCTTCACAAACACAATCTTAAAATTGATTCCACAACAAATCAAAACCTCCAACACTCTTCATTTTAATGAGACAGATATTAATGTAACCCCATAATCTCTCAACTCACTGTTATAATGATGCATGCAATAGTTCGAGAAAAAGACTAAAAGCACCAAAATATGGATGCCATTAAACATGCAGAGCTTGTTAGAACCTCCCCAAAAACAACAAAATAAGAATGGAAAAACCAACCGCATTTTCCCCCCAAACCACCTCGTGGTTTCCCGAGGTGGTGGAGCGAGCTTTGGGCCATTCAATGCATAGAAGGCGAGTACATGTTCCCCCCTCAAACATCTACCTTTCAAGGCAAGTGTCACATAATTTCACTTAAAAATGACATGAAAATAGTTAGCCATCCATTTAGACAAGACCTTCAAATTTGGTTAGTTCCCTTCTTGATTCATTGGGGGTGGTCATTAAATGCACCCCATAAATGTCTCAGTCGATACAAGCTACGATGGGAGTGGGTGCCAACTCACCCTTTATCAAATAGTCCCTTAATAATTTTGAAACATAAACTATCTAGTTTAGTATTAATTTAGGCCCATCCAAAAATTATGCCCAAGCTTTATCAATATATACCTAAGCCTTATTAAATTCGAAACTATAAATATTAATTTGGTATATGATTAGGTTCCTCATAGCATTTGTGCTTAGTTTATAAGGTAATATTTAAGGATAATGACATTAGAACCTTCCACATAGTTAATACATTAAGAATTTAATATAACAACAAAGCTTTTCCTTACCTAAGCCTCGAGTATTGGTGCTCCAACTTACAATTTCAAAATAAGAAGTCATAATCTTAAACTTTCATTTTTAATAATATGATCATCACACTAATTTCATTGTTATTTAGCTCATGTTATTAATAGACAATATCATAATTCCCAAGCATAGGAAGTCCAATATTATCATATGTGATCATCCCAATACCAAGGTAAGTAGGTATCTAGCAGTAATAATAAGGTTGGGGTCCACTTACTGATGAGTGCATTATTTGGCTCATTTCTACCATTCCTACGATCAGTAAATTTCCACTTAGATATGATTTGCTAATGCATGAGGATGCTTTGTATAGTTATATCATAGTGAGTTTGATGCATTTTCCTTGCTTTTGTTCATAAAAACTAACTACCGTATAAACTTCCTACGAACTATTTTTGTGAGGAAAATGTGATGATGTGTGCAGAGAAATGATGAATGTTTGTTGCTGATGTAATTACGAAGTCTGAGTTTGGAGTTGGAATACGGGAGCAGAAGACTTTTTACACCAGTCGACCTATTAATATGGGACTTGTTTCTAACTGTCCCATAGGAATTTATGAGTTTTAGTCAATATTTATTAGTGGAAGATTTTAGTGCCACCATTATTAAAAATACTGTAACCATTTGTGTCTATATTAAGACACCTTCCTAAGAACATGATTAGCTATTATTTTTTGGAGATATTTTACAATATATCATCTGCGGTATTCAGAACTTTCAACTTCATATGTTGTACAAGATATGGAACTTATTTGAATTAATAGAAGTAAATGTCATTTTGAAGATCTAAAGCTACTAGTAATTCCTCTGTCCCAAGGGAGAGTAAGGGCCCACTCAACCGAGGAGACAAGAGGTTGTTTTATGTTCACATATACATATGGTTTTCTGATAAGTCTTACTGCAATCCTTGTTTCAGCATATTTCATGCAATCTATGGTTGAATGTATTTGTTTTCCTTACCAAATTTTTTTATCTAGAATATGTGTTTTCTTTTATGCAAAGTCTAGTTAACATGCAATCTTACTTTTACTAATTTCTAGCTTCAATTGTGTAGTTGCAGTTTCATTTTTTTGAGTACTGTGTGTGTATTTCAATTTCAATTAGAAGTGTAGATTTTTAGACTTCCTTTCATTACAATAGATGAATTCCATAGATTTACATTAGGTTTCCATAGATTAGTAACCAACACAACACCCCTAATAGAATTCCCAACTAGAACTGGCTCCATAAAGCTCCAAATCATACAACCTAGTATACAGCCCTAGTTCATAACGACACTAACATGAGATCATGTTAGCTAAATGATTGGAGAATATAATGAGCCATCATTTTTGGCACCGATGTCAGGGACACCATAAGCACACTACGTCATTATTTCACTTCACATGTTATGGGTGTTAATGGAGTTCATACATGCAACCAGTAGATGTATTGGGCCTTGTTTCAATAACCACCTTTAATGCATAGGCCACAGGAGGATCAAGGGATATTTACAGCGTGCAACATTCAACAAATCTCTCTAGAAAATTTACATGTAGGAGACAACATGAGTGACACTTCCTCCAATACAACACCTAGAATCATTTTTGTGCCTTATGTATCCCCTGGACAACACTCAGAAATGGGGGGGACCATGGGAATAATGGAGACACCCCCTGGGTGGAACCTTTACTTACCCCATTTTCTTGGATGAGGATGAGGATGCACCCATGAAAAATATCTCACCATTCATCCTCCCTATATTTTGAGGCATGTCTAGGGAAGACCCTAATAAGCTCTTGTTTAAATTCAAAGTCATGTGCCAGACATATGACTACATAATGGATAATCAAAAACTCAAATTGTTTCCTTCCACTCTCAAAGATTCTGCTATGATATGGTTCATGGGGTTGGCCTCTTACTCCATTAATTCTTGGGAAGCCATGGAGACAACATTTTTGGATAAATATCAAGACTACTACAGGGAAAGGGATAGAAAAGAAGAGTTCTTCCAGATACGACAAAAAGAAGATGAAAATCTAGAGGATTATCTGGATAGATTTATCTTTCTCAACAAAGTGGTTATGAGTTATATGCATACATTACTAAAATATTTTTTCTTAAAGGACTTGACAAGGAAGCTAAGGATTCCATCCATCTCATGGGAGGAAGAGATGTGCATAAACTTACCTTTGAAAAAATCACTGAGCTATGTAAAAGTTACTTCAGAACATGAGGGGGTATAAGAAACAAAAAGACATCCAAACTTACTCTGGGTACCTTTGAACTTTTGGAGGAAATGGATAACATGAAAAAAGACATTTTTTCTGTAGTTAACATCAACCATAGATGGACTTAAGGCCAAAACCAGTCCTTCCAAAGAACTTCTGGACATATATTTCCCTAAGTGTAGGAAGAGACACCCCCTGAGAGAATGTCCTTTGGATGTCACAGACATGTGTTTATTCTGCGAAGTGGCTGACCACAAAACTAAGCATTGCACCTTCTTACCATAGTCCTAAAGGAGGTTTGAATGTTTTCTCTCAAGCTGATGCAGAGTTAAACTTTTTTCAAAGGCCAAATAATCGGGATGGATTTCCACCTTGGCCTTCTCATAACCCTTGGAGGATGGCATGGCCTAATCAGGCCCCTTAGCCTACTTGGGGACAACCTGAGTGGACAACATCAAATTGGATGAATTATCCACATACACCACCTTAGATGAATCCCTAAACTCAGCCAAGTTGGATGCCACCAACCCCATCAAGTCCATGGCACAAAAAACAGTGGGGTTCTCAATAGAATCCTAACCAAAACCATCCATGGACACCACCACAAAAAATTAATCAACAACAAAGATTCTAGCAACCACAACAAGATTTAATGGCCCCCCCACAAGCCTACCAACAACAAGGACAAGAAACACAAACAAAATTACAACCCAGCCAGTAGTAAATCCTAAAAATCAGCAGACACTTTCAGTTGATGAAGCAAGACCAAGTAACACGATGCAGGTTAATAATATTAGTAATTTGTGACTGAGGTCTGAAAAACATTGAATCCTCTTATTGTTATCACATAAATTCCTATAGAAATTGATAAATAAGATACACTTGAGGACAATACAGGACCTACACCTTCTTCAAAGACACAAAACACTCAGAACAGTCAAAACCTTAACTAGAATACCCTTCAAGTTCCTTTCCCTGGGTGGTTACAAGACACTCAAACTATAAATGACACAATGCTAGTACAAGAATTGAAAAAATTTCACATTGAGGTCCCACTTCTATGAGAAATAAGGGACATTCTTGAATTAAACCAAACCATTAGAAATGAGTGTATAAAAATACTAGGGAGGAAAAATAAATACCCAAAAACTGTTCGGGTGGAAGGAAATTTGGATGATTTAGTAGTTGGAAACCTCATTTCACCAAAATATGGGGATCTCAGGAGTCCAGTTATTACTATTTTTATAAACAATCAGTCAATATCTAATGTTTTGGTGGATCTTGGTGTTGCTATTAATGTCATCACGGCAAAATTGTTTAATCTACTTTCCTTAATAGGACTGCAACCTACCAATACTGTTCTTCAACTAGCAGATCAATCCATTATTGTACTAGATGGTGTGATCAAGGATATAATGGTCACCGTTGAATTCTAGGAGTATCCTATAGATTTTATGGTCTTACTGCCTAAAGCTCAGAAATTAGGATATCTAGTTATCCTGGGGTGACCCTGGTTAGCCACTATTGCTTTATATATTGACTATAGGTCAGGAAAAATGACCATTCTAAATGGGTAGAAATCCAAACATATTTCATTATACCCTCCTGCCTAGCCTTATGTGAGTGCTTGTGACTATTTATGGGTAGATTCTTTGGATACTAACTCTCTGAGTTCTTCTTATTTGGCCACCATTGTAGCGCAAAACCATATGGTGGAAGTTGTTGAGTCACATACACTGGATGATGCAGAGGGCTCTGTGACTACAGAAATCAACACTCTGGCTACGGAAATCAGAACTCTGACTGCAGACCCATTTTCTCTAAACATGTCCAATGTTATTTCCTTGGTAAGTAATACTTCTGATGAGTCTTGTACATAAATTTATGATTATAATTCAGAATATTCAGTCCCTGATTTCTATTTTCCTTTGACCAAGATTTTTCCTCTTGACGATATACCCATTCTGCACATGCTTCAACCCCATTTTTCCCCATTGAATTTCTTAATCACCAATTCAGAGCTCACTCTTTTAAATGATACCAAGCAGGTGCCTGTTGGCATTTGACCATTGGTAATGATTTAGAGGCCGATCAAGAAGCCAGGGTTCTCGAAGTGTTGAAGAAGCATTCCCACGCTTTTTCCTGGGATTACACTGATATGAAGGGAATTCATCCTAACATTTGTACCCACCATATCTACACAGAGGACAATGTCAAACCATAAGGCAAGAAGAATTAACCTAGTGCTCCGAGACATAGTCAAAGGTGAGATAGAAAAATTGCTAAAGGTAGGATTCATCTAACCTATATCTGATAGTCAGTGGGTCTCCTCATTATTTACAGTTCCCAAGAAAAATGGTAAATGGTGAATATGTGTTGACTACAAGAAACTTAACGAAGCCACCAAGAAAAATTATTTTCCCCTGCCTTTTATTGACCAAGTTCTGGACAATCTTGCTGGTAAGAAATATTTTTCTTTCTTGGATGGGTTTAGTGGGTATAAGCAAATTAGTATTACCCCTACTGATCAAGATAAAACTACCTTTACTTTCCCCTGGGGTACATTTTCTTATCGAGTCTTACCTTTTGGAACTTTTTAATGCAACCACTGCGTTTCAGAGAGCAGTCTAGGCCATCTTTGCAGATATAACTAACAATTGTGTTGAAGTTTACATGGACGACTTCACCATCCATGTATCCACTTTTTACAAATCCTTAAATAACCTTGAGAAATTATTAAGCAGATGTGAGAAACACCAATTATTTCTGAGTCATGAAAAATGTCTGATGATGGTTGATTAGGGAATTGTATTAGGTCACCATGTTTCTACAAAAGATATACATGTTAACCCCAAAAAGATATCAGTTGGCACTCAGTTACCTATAGTAACTAATCAAACTGACATAAAAAATTTCCTTGGTCATGCAGGGTATTATTGGTGGTTCATAAAATATTTTAGTAAAATTTATGCACATGTGTTCTCATTGCTAACAAAATATTGTGTTTTTTAATGATCCCCTCACTGCTAGCAGGCATTTGATTCTATCAAAGAGAAGCTAACCACTGTCCTAGTCTTACGAGGCCCTGATTGGGGAAAACCTTTCCATATACACACTGATGCCTCTAATACAACCATGGGTGTTGTTCTTGGGAAAAAAGATGTAGAAGATCACATGTATGCCATTTACTTTATCAGCAAGAACCTGACTCCTACGAAAAGAAATTACACTACTACGGAAAAGGGATTCTTAGCTGTGGTATAGTCCTTGAATAAATTTCGTCATTACATCACTGGGTATAAAATATTTGTTTACACTGACCACTCTACCATTTGAAATTTGATGAATAAACCAGTGGTTGGAGGTAGGATTATTCGATGGCTACTCTTGTTACAAGAATTCAATCTTACCATTATTGATAAGCCAGGAAAATCTAATGTTGTTGTTGATTTCCTTTCAAGATTGAATGTTTCAGGTAATGATGAAGCAGTCCAGGATCAATTTCTCGATGAACATTTTTTTGTTATATCAACTAAGACTCTGTAGTTCACTGATCTTACGAATTATTTAACAGGGAAGTTTCTTTCCTATTTCACTTATAAGGAGAAAAAAATATTGGCTAAAAATAGAGCAACATATCAATGGTGTAATGCATTTTTATTCAAATGATGTCCTAATATGGTTCTTCGCAGGTACATTTGAGAAGATGAATTACATGAAATATTGCAAGCTTGTCATGATGAGCTAGGAGGTGAACATTATTTAATAAAATGGATAATTCACAAATTCCTTGGAGCAGGGTACTATTGGCCTTCCCTCCACAGGATTGTCAAAAAGTATGTATGGCAGTGTGATGCATGCCAATGAATGAGGAAGCTCACACTTTCAATGGAAATGCATCTGAATCCTCAGCTGGTCTTAGGACCATTTGAGAAGTGGGGAATTGATTTCGTTGGACCTTTTGATCCCCCATATTTTGAGAAAGAAAACCTCTTGGTATGCACATGGACTATGTCTTTAAATGGGCTGAAGTTCAAGCATTGGCATCTGCCAATGAGGATGTTGTTGCTGATTTTATATACAATTGGATATTGCTATGATTTGGTGCACCAAGGGCCATTATATCTGATCAAGGTCTTCAATTTTTTCAAACATGGTTGAGTCATTTTTGTAAATATACCGAATCAAGCACTGGAAATCATCACCCTATCACCCCCATTCCAATGGGAAGGTGGAAGTAACTAATCAAGAACTTGAGAATATTCTGACTAAAGTGGTCAATGCTGACAAAACAAATTGGGTACCATAACTTCCTGAAGTATTCTGGGCCTATAACATGATCTGGAAAACCACTACTAGTTTTTCCCCCTATGAGTTGGTATTTGGGAAGAAGCCACGGTTACCTTTCGAATTTGAATTACGCACCTGGAGAACATCACTAGAAGTTGGCATCAATGTGGATGAAGCACAACATGAATGAGTGATGTAGCTGAATGAATTGGATGAAATGTGGATGGAGGCACAACAATAGATGGAAATTCTTCAATATCAGTAGAAGACCTGGCATGATGCTCATATCAAATCCAGGACATTTCATGAAGGGGACTGGGTCTTAATCTTTGATTACAGATATCAACAGTTTAAAGGTAAGTTACGGACATGCTGGTTAGGCCCCTATCAGATCGACAAAGTGTTTGATAATGGATCTATGTGGCTATTACCAATTGATGGTGACAAACAAACTCTTCTTGTGAATGGACACAAACTCAGGATTTACCAACGACCTGCTTGAAAAGGAAAATTTCACCAGGGACATTATGCTGAGTACAAACATGCATGCTGAGGTGGCTATTCACCCCTTGATCATGGAGTAGTTGTTGCCTATTAATTTCAATAAAGGAGGATGGTCATGCTTTGATCTTCTTCCTTTAAGCTAGATTATTTTGTTTTCAATAAATGTAGAAATCTTCATTATTTTAAAACCGCTAATCACATTTAATCTCGAACTACAGGATGCAGGAATCTACGGATATTGGACGCTGAACTTGGCATGGGTAAGTGCATCCTAACTCACTACAGATATTTCCGTATGAAGTAATCCCCCATGTGTGCACTTGTCATAATTGCATCCATCATGCATCATTCAGTATATTTATTGTGGATATCTTTCCAAATCTGACGCTACAGTATCACGACATAAGGGTGTAATGAGTCATGATTTTCACACACATCATATACATCACATTCTATGAAGAAGGCCATGTTTCAATTGGGTTTCAAATGATGGGATGTGCACTATCTCACATATCATAAACTCTCACGGATGGATGGTTTTTCCAACCTTTTTACGTCACCAAATTCACTCTGATTTTGCATATTTAAAGGATTCAAGTGCAATTCAAATTAATAGTTCCAAGATGCTTCCTTTCGTTGCTTCATGAGTATTGAGAATATCATTCTACCTCCCATCACATAGTGAATTCGAGCATGTCTTATTCTTGTTTCTCTACTATCTAGATTCATTCGCCTTCAGCATGGGATAAAAGAAGAAATTCGAGCCTAATTCTATAGACCCATTACTCGGACACACTTCCCTTTCCAAGGTGTTTTATGATTTAGGTTGGCTTGACTTCATCCAGAAATTTGAATGTTTTGATGAGGGTAACATGGAGGAGTTCCTGGAAAATTTTGAGGCTACCTGTTCATGTGTTAGATGGAAACAAATTGAGATTACTAGCCAGGTAGTTTCTAAACTATATGGCTTGTCAAATTTACGTTTGAAAGTGATGATGAATGTTCCCCTCAAGGAACTGCTCACTCTATTTCATGAGGAGGGTGAGGCATTCCCTGAGATTATCCTTACCCCTCATAGTGTTCAGAAAGGATTTTAAGTGGGATAGCCTACCCGACATTTGGAGAGAGATAACCAAATGGGTTAACATGTATTTTATATGTGACGGCCAGCCCTCTATGCTGGGTGGTGATGCACTCAAGATTATTATTCATTTGAAGAAAGGATGTATCAACCCAGCCCTCAGGGTAAATTTACTTGAATACTTGGTGGACGTCATTATAAAAGTTGGTCAAAAATACAAGTCTGGAGGGGGCAAAGTGATGTTGAAATGACCAGGGATAATTCATTTATTGTTCTCACATCAAGTATTTTTTCAGCCAAAGAGGAGGATCGAAAGGTTTATCGTGGGGGAGGATTCCAAGCCAAAGCAGTTAAAATTAGGGCCATCTTCCATGCCTCGATCCATTCCTGCATCAGCCTCTCACCCTGCACACAAGAAAAATGAGGAACTTGGCACTCCAGAGCACATGGACAAATAAGGTGCCCAAGTAAATCCATCTTTAACCACTTCTAGTTCTAGGGGTAATAATACCTCTGCTCCATCTTCTTTTATGTGCCCCTGACCACGTCATTCTTGTGTATTGCATAAAATTGGAAGCTCCAGGTTAGAGAGATTCGCTGATGTTTTTGTCCCTGTGTAGGAAATTGGGAATGAGGGAGACAACAATGTTGTCCCCACTGACTAATCACCAGACACCATCTTTACTTCCGCTCATCCTTTTCCCCAGTCTTCATCCATGCCTACATCTTTAGAAGTTCACTCCACAGATCCAAAAGCTACTTCAGTACCTGAAGCCCAGAATCTTGTTTTGGCACCTATTACAATGGACATTGATCATCT
The DNA here is from genome assembly GCA_019776745.2 of Taxus chinensis. NCBI lineage: Eukaryota > Viridiplantae > Streptophyta > Pinopsida > Cupressales > Taxaceae > Taxus > Taxus chinensis. The sequence continues at coordinate 882,726,355 of CM034149.1, forward strand.
CGGGTCATGTCAAGCTGCCAATCCTCAAAATTATCTGGAAGAAATCACACTCCTTTGTAGACATCCATAATTACGCCCAAGAAATTTAAATACTTTAATTGCACTAAGTATCTCCCTTCTTGCAAATTGGCGACATATTGTCAATAATACTCATCTTCTCTCCTATCGTCATTAATTAATTACACTATGCTAATTAATTAAGTCACCTATCCAACAAATACCCTAATTAACAACCTTCCGTTAATAAATCTCCCTTACTATCCAAACTAATTAATTATTATTAATTAATTAGCATCCCCTTTCATTTAACCAATATATCAATATTCAATTGATTTAATCCTCTTCTATAGTCTAAATCATGCTAATATTCCTCTAAAAGCTTCTATAAGCTTGCACATCTATTAATTAAATCACCTTGATTAATTAAAAGGCCCCCTTTATCCACATGAGTCACTAATGGACAAACTAAACCCTCCAAAGTTAACTCAACCCTATCTAAACCCCCCTTATCCATAACTAACTCAACATCCCTATTATCCCACATGCAAAGGGATGTAGTGTTTCCTTTATCCATTGGGCTATATAAAGAGCCCTCTTCCTACCTTTACACTTACACCTAAACTTCTTGAGAAGACGAAAGCAAAGCATATAGCAAAATAGACTAAAAGCTTTCCTTTGTTTTCTTGAGAATTCACCATTTTGGAAGAGCTAAAGCCTCTTTTCTAGCCAAAGTGCTTAGGTCATATGGGAAGAGTCAAAAGGGTCTTGTAGCCCAATTTTGATAAGCTCCCATTCTTAGGTTCTTGGAATATCAAGAGCAACAAATTTGATTTCCATGGAGCTTACATAGGTCCATTTAATTTTGTTGTTAATTAAGAGAATAGAGGTTTTTAGACAATTAGCATGCTAGTTTCAAAGTTCTAATACAATAGATGTTAGTTTCTAACCTTGCTTAGTTCTTATCTTGATGGTGCTTTAGACTTTGCTTTAACTTTGTTGATTAAAAACTACTAGGTGTTAGTTTTTATTTTCATTAGCTTAGCTTAAGCACGAAACTATGCACACATCCTTAAGGCGCAATTGAAAGGTATGTAGGAAACCAACTTGTCTTTAAAAACTGAATTCACCCAATGCACAATGGAGAAAGTTAGAGAAATAACTGCTTTACAAATTGAAGTTAGTAGCTTAAAGCGACAGAAGGATAAAGGTCTTAGAATTTTGAATTATTTCCACCAAATATCTCTTCAAAATGCATCATTAACCAATAAAATAAGAAGTTAAAAGGGGAGATGGAAATTATCAGAGATGAAAAACAAAAATTTCTCTCTCTTTTGGACTCAATCTGTCCTTTGGATTTTAAGCTCTTATCTTGTAGGAAATCCTCCTTAGTTTACAACATGTTTATTCAGGAGCAATTTTATTCTTGGCAGTTGTTTCAGTTATGTTGTCAGGCGCCTTACGAATTTCCTGATGGCAATAGTTTCTTATCTGTTTACAATTCCAATACACCTGAAATTCAAAAGTGAAGCCATCATTTTTCATCCCCATTTTGATCTACTTCCTTCACATTATTTTGACACTTTGTTGATCAAAAGAAGGGTGACTACCTTTGTTTTACCAATCAATTGTTTCGGCCACTTTTTTGTTTGTTTATGCCCATCCATGTTTGCAGCTGGGTAAGTTAAATGTCTAAAGTGTGCAGAGGTGTATTCATATCATTAGTGGCCTTTGTGATCTTGATACCCATGTTAGGATTTTCATTATTGTTAGGCGTAGTTCTTCATCTTGAACTTCCTTAGAAAGGTTACTTTGTTTGTATCGTATCACTACAATTTTGGTAGTTACGTCTTGTTTCTTGTAAACTTGACCTAAATATCTATATTGTAAGATTACAGGTACACTGTAAGTTGGAACAATTCACAAAGTTATACGCTAATCTGCCCTAGTTTGACGCTATTATTACACTCAATTTTGAGGGGTGCTAGGTGTTACCACTTGTGCGTGTTGTATCAATATGATCTTGATATCAATACCTTACTGTCTCACAAAGTTTGGTGCTAACATTTATTGGTGACATTGTTGTGTCACTCGCTAATTAAATACTGGCACTTTTTGCAAGGTGTTTTACATGTTTTTACTTGAATTTGAGATAAACTTCTAGCATACCTTGCATACAAGGTCACATTAACTATCTTGCATATGATACTTACGTTTTGTTCATCCCTTGGGTAAATCTTGGCATAAGTTAGAACATAATTCTTAATTCTCTTTTTATACTTTGAAACTCCTGTTAGAGACATAGTTTGAATTGGAATGGGGTAACTTCAGTGTGTAATTGAATTAAAGTATTTTTCCATTTGATATCTTCTTGTGATTTATGCAAACTATCACGTATGCTCTTCTCACATTGTGTACTCATTGGATGATTCTTGACAAATTAGAAATGCATGTTTACTCTAGGTTTGATGGACAAAGTTTTCTACCCATTTACAACTCGTACGTGTAGTGAAACTATCAAAACACCATGGCTTGTCAAAGACATGAGGATGAATCAAGAAATGAACATACAAGGAACTACTAAGTACAAGCTTGTCATAGCCTCAGGTTGCCAAAAGGTGTTCAAGAAAACCACACCTAATTAAACAAGATAAAAATAACAACTATATTCCACAAAAACAGAGATAGAAGACATGGTTGATCATTGCGATAAAGAATTAGACTCCCCACATGCCGAATTCAACTTGGAACATAACCACCTTATTGGCATAACGTTCCTTTTAAGCTACAACAATAGGGTGCTAGCGCAGGTTCCAGAGTTAGGGGCCAAAGTAGTCCACTACAAATGAGGGAATCCTACCTGTGAATAATGCTAACGAGGAAGTGCTCACTTCTACCTACTTGACATGGAGTGATTCCTTTGTGAGATAGCATTACATGGTTGTACCTCCATATGTAGCGACCCCGGTGATGTAGTGGGACACATAATACGCACTATTATCAAAGTGCCTACTATTCTTAATAGGTCAGGTACATGAGTAAAGATGAATATACCTCCTCAATACTAGTCAGAGGAGGAACTTTTTGAAGTAGAGACGCGCTCGCTTCAACAAAAACTTTGTAACACCTAGGATGAGAGATTAGCTTTGCTAACCTAGGAAGATATAATTTGAACCAAGAGCCCACTGTTGACCATTCTAAGGCCTAAGTGTTGAGATCAGTGAACTCCATGAATTTCATCAAGGCGAAGATGATGTGACGTGTTACTTTTTCTTAGTATATATATCCCAGCCTCTTCTACTAAGGCGAGGTGAAACTCTACTCGCACAGTGAAGCCAACAGTCTATTTCATCCCCATTTTTGATCTAATTCCTTCAAGACAGTAATATTTTGAGCACTTTGAAAGTATCAATAAGAAAGAATGATGTACCTATCCTGTGTTGACCAATCAATTTTTACCCTGCCACCTTTTCCTATCTGAAATTACGCCCATGCCAATGTTTGACAAATATAAGGGTAAGGGATATCCACACGATCATGTCAAAGTATTGCTATAGGAGTATGTCAATTGGTGGCCTATTGTGATAATTGATACCCATGTCAGGATCTATTCCCCATTGTAGTCTAGGCGCGGTTCTTCAGCCTTGAACTGGTCCTTAGAAAGGTTACCTTGTTTGTATCAAATATCACTTGGCCAGATTTTGGCAAAAAGGTTTGTACGTCATTGTTTCATACAATGTAGAGACTGATGTCACCATGGCATATCTATATTGTAAGGTTACACTACACACATGCCCTAATGAGACTTTCACTAGTTATTCTCTATAATGCTTTTAGTTTGACTAGCTAGCCACTTACCTTGCGCTTTCCTTGAAGAGTAGCTATGTGTTACCACTTTTGCGTGTTGTATCAACCTATCATCATGATATTAATACCTTCCACTTTATCACAAATGCATCGTGTTAACACTATCTTGAGTGAGGTCATTGAAAAAGAGGTCACTCAAATAGATTATAAGCTAGCACTTGTCAAAGGGACTATCAAGTCTTAATCTAAATTTGAACTCAAACTGTCTAGTATACCTAGTTAGGAGAAGTCACATTAAGATATCTTAACAGTTACTTACATTTTGTGGGATTCGGAATGACAGATTGGCATAACGTGATACACATGCTCCAAACCGGTCAACCTATCTTGCAACTGACCAAACTGACTTTGTTGAACCACCAGTCAAAGTGAAGTATGTTCATTCATCCTGATAGGACTTTTTTCAGTTATATTAAAAAAATTGGATGCGGCCCATATGTTGATTTATCACTACTATCACATTGGTATTCTCACATTGTTATTAATTCATATTCTTAACAAATTATCTTGCATGGTCACTTAAGTGTGGTCATGAATTTTTTTGAATTGCATTGTGTCAACTTACCTTAGTGAAACTATCACAGATGTCTGTGGCTCCCAAAACATGATTAGGACTCAAGACCTCATCAACATACGAGGAGACAGCAAGCGTAAGCTTGGGAAGCCTCAAATAGACAAGGGTCAAACACCTTTCAACGAAAAAATGGGGATATATAAAGAGCCATTCCCCAAACATGATAAATCAAAAAAGTCAAAGAAGATATCGGGGAGAGTCATCCCAAGGTTATAAAGTGATGAATTACTTATACACCAAGAAATACAACAATCATTATGATTCACTTATTGGATGTATTCGATCTCTTACAGACCATAAGTTAATACCGTGCTGAATCAAGGGAAAGTGGGATTAGCACTGTAGATAACAAGGAGTGTCCCACCTCGTGATTCCAGAACCTTCTCCATGCGAACCCCACAAAATGGTAAATACAACCTCTTAGAGCAACTTGAGAAGATGTCTGACTAAGATTTCAATCTTATATCTTCTTAAAATCTCAAATGATACACAAATGACATTCTATACCAAACTCTTTAGGGGTCAAGAGTGCCATTAGAAGTAGATCAGGACTACACATCTTCAAGCCACAATACGAGTAAACATCATACCAAATGAACACATTGCATTCAATCATATGGAGATCCCTACTGAAAATCCAATGCATAATATTCCTTTGTATATTGAGGTAGTGGTTACTCTGTAGGAAGATCAAACGGGTGCTTGTGGACAACGGATTAGGGTTGAACATCAGTGCACATGCTAAAGTTGGTTAAATAGCTAGGGAACATATATGAGGTCAGATCTTGAGTCAAATATCATCACTATCACTGCTTAAGAAAAATGCTCGAAAGGGAGTCAGAAGACACAATCACATTGCCCATAGAGGTGGGTCCCACTAGAAATTGCCATCAATATGAAGTTTCATGTCCTGGACTTGGAACTTCCATATAATATGCTTCTAGGCTGACCATGGATTCATGTCATGCAGGTCGTGCCATCGAAATTCCATCAGTGCATTAAATTGAAGCATGAGGGACACACCATTACAATACAAGGAGATTCAAGAGCCCTTCGCTCACTACAGAGCTCTCAATAGTTTTACACGTAAGGGCACATATGCATGTCCCTCCGCCAATATAGCTATCCCTCTCCAATCTGAGGCCATGGAATCTTAGATAGATTCAAATTCTCTCAGTTCTTGTGCCCATGGTGCGTCTACATCAACCTCTCCTTTTGATTCATGGGAGATGAAGGTTCTAGAATACGGCTGTGGAGAATATAATGTGCAACAAGCCCTCTTGGTTTCAGACCTCTCATTGTCACCCAAGACTAGAGGTTGACCCAACTATCACTTTAGAAGACCTAGAAATGAATGCACTATTGGGTCATTCTTACCTGGAGGCTTGTTGGCTGAAAGAAAAATTGTTAGACCCACCTACAACTTGGGTCCCAGAGGATACTCAGCCAACCTGTTATCAAACCCCTGAATACGAGAAATCTAGTAAAATGATGTACTCCATGGGCTACAAGGGCCTAGGATGTGGAAGAAATGAGCAAGGACAAAGAGAACCAATACCTCTCCTACATTTTAAAATAGAAAGATACGACATTGGAATTCTCCCTTATGGGGCACACCCCAATGATCAAGACGCTACTTGCTCTAAATGTGAGGATAGCTCTGACTATCTAGACAATGATACAGATTCCCATTGTAGCCAATATGAGGATCTTGCCTCCACGAACCTATTCATGAATACCGTTGTCCTAACCATAACCCCCACAGAACCAACCCTTGACCTTGTTTACCCTTCCCTTGTTGAATGGGACTCAACAACGTCATATGTCACTAGATCTATTTGAGAATGATGAAGCTATCACAGAGTTCATGGGCATTCAGGATACAATTCCCATTGGAGACCACAAAAAGGGATTCTATATTGACTTGGATACCTATGCCTACTTCGGTGAGGAGGCTGAGCTTTGTGGTCAGAAAAACTTAAGAAAAAGCAAAGGGAAAAAGTTCCAATGTAAAGCCTTGGAAAAAATCAAAGTCCAAGTCACATAGTGAAAACCTCTTTGAGGCACTAGCCGACAAACAGGTGAAAAAATCAAAGGACAATAAAAGTGACCATGCCAAGGATGAAAATCTCATGGAGACATCCTTGGATGAAGATCTCAACCTTCCTCCTGATCCTACGCGTATGGAGGACTTGTCAAAATTACTAGTAGAGGAGACTATCGATGTGAATATTGAGTACAGAAGAGGACCCAAAGATAGTAAAATTGGGAGCTTCACTCTCGGACTAGAGAACAAAAAAAATTCACCATACTACTACGGGAGTTTATAGATGTATTCACATGGTCCTATAAGGATATGCCAGGCTTAGATCCAACTTTGGTTGTGCACAACCTAGTTGTGCATGCAGACACTAAGCCTATTAAACAAAAGCTCAGAAAGATGCACCCAAGGGTGGCCCTACTGGTTAAAGAAGAATTAGAAAGATTTCTTGTGACAGGATTCATTCGGCCTATTGATTATTCTGAATGGATATCCAACATCGTCCCTGTCCAGAAGAATCCCGTCGGGATCAGAATCTGCATGGATTTTAGAGACATTAATAAGGCTTTCCCTAAGGATGATTTTCCACTACCAAATATTGATATGATTGTGGATTCAACAACAGGATATGAGATGCTATCTCTTATGGATGGCTTTTCAGGATACAACCAAATCAAGATAGCTGATGAAGATTAGCACAAGATGGCTTTTACAACTCCTTGGGGTAACTTCTGTTATCAGGTAATGTCGTTTGGGATGAAAAACATAGGAGCTACTTATCAAAGGGTAATGATGGTAATTTTCCATGATATGATCCATGATATCATGGAAGACTATGTGGATGACATCCTTGGAAAATATAAGATGAAGAGAGGATCACCCTATTATTTTGTGGCGTATCTTTGAGCGCCTATGAGAGTACAAAGTCCAGTTGAACCCAAAGAAATGTGTGTTTGGCATGCTATCAGGAAAATTTTTGGGTTTCATTGTATCAAGAAGGGGAATTGAAGGTAGACCCTGCTAAAGTATCTGCTATTATTGAGATGCCTCCTCCTAAGAACATTAAGCAACTACGCATCTTGCAAGGGAAAATATAGGCTATTCACCGCTTCATCTCCCAGCCTGTAGATAAGTGTCATTCATTCACCCACCTTCTTAAAAAGGATGTCACCTTCATTTGGGGACCAGAGCAACAACAGGCCTTTGCTTTACTTAAACAATACTTGGCCAATCCACCTGTCCTCATGCCTCCAACTCCTGGGGAGCCACTCTTGCTTTATATCTCTACTACGTAATTTGCTATTGGTGCACTTCTCACCCAATACGACCTTGGTCACAAAGAAAAAGTAGTGTACTACCTCAGTCGCACTCTCATCACTTATGAGCTCAACTATCCCCAAATTGAAAAAGCTTGTTTGGCTGTTGTCTTTACTTTTCAAAAACTTTGCCATTATCTATTGAATACCAAAACCAAGCTTATATCTAAAGTGGACCCACTCAAGTACTTGTTATCAAAACCCACCCTCATAGGTAGAATGGCTAATTGGATCATTCATACTAAGTGAATTTGACATAGAATTTGTGCATCAAAAGTCGGTTAAGGGACAAGTACTCGCAGATCAATTAGCAGAAGCACCTTTGCAAGACACTGAACCTTTGAATCTGGATCTGCCAGATGCCTCATTACTATACATTGAAGAATTTGTCGTATGGCAGATACACTTTGACGGGTCCTTTACTTTTCATGGTTCAGGAGTAGGTGTGGTCCTCATTACTCCTTCTGGTGACCCTATACCACAGGATTTTCACCTGGGTTTTCCTTGCACAAACAATATCGCAGAGTATGAGGCACTTATCACAGGGATGAAGCTCGCCATCAAATGGGACATCCATCATGTCAAGGTTGTGGGTGATTCTTAGTTAATTATCAAGCAAGTTAATGATGAATACAAGGTTAAGGATGAAAATCTCATACCTTACAAAAAGCTGGTAGAAACTCTAAAAGAGTACTTTGTGCGCATCACATTTGAACAAATTCCAAGAGTGCAAAACAGATTGGCAGATGCTATGGTGATAGATGGGTTCTATGCTTCATATTCCGCTAAGAAATAATGACATGCCATTCTTTGTGGAAAATTTACGTCAGCCCACATACGACATGCCAGAATCCTGTCTGGCTTGTGATGTTGTTGGTCCCAATTCCCCATGGTATGAGCCCATCTTTACCTATCTCAAAGACAACACGTTCCCTCCTGATATCTCCCATTCCGAAAAAACAAAGCCTAATTCACCAAATAGCCCGTTATACCCTTTTAGGAGGTATGCTTTATCATCATGGCTACGAATGGGAATCTATTACGTTGTCTCGATATGACGGAGTCGATCTAAAGTGATCAAAGAAGTACATGAAGGGGTGTGCGGAGCACATACTAATGGAATGGTTTTGGCCAAGAAATTATTGAGAGTAGGCTACTATTGGCCTACCATGGAAACTGATTGTTGCAACTATGTCAAAGAAAATGTGTACTTTGTCAGAAGTATGGAAATTTCATCCATGCTCCATCACAGCCATTGCAACCCATCACTACCCCATGGCCATTTTCTAAATGGGGACTTGACTTGATAGGGAAGCTTACCCCTACCTCATCTGATGGTCATACCCACATCATCATGGCTACTGAATACTTTACCAAGTGGGTGGAAGGTGCCCGTCCCTTTAACCTATGTAATAGGAGCTCAGATTTCCAAATTCATCATGAATCATATCATTTGTCCGGTATGGCATTCTTGCAGCCATTGTTACTGATAATGGAAAGTCATTCAAGAATAAAACTATAAAGGGTCTCTGTCAGTCGGTTCCAAATCAGGTTAAAATGGTCTACACCATATTATCCCCAAGGTAATGGATAGGCCGAGGCCACAAATAAGACATTTGGTGCGAATAATGGAGAAAATGGTAAGTAAAACAGGTCGTAATTGGCATTTATAAATCCACCCAGCTCTTTGGGCTTACAGGACCTCTATTCGCACTCCTATGGGTGCGACACCATATTCTCTAGTATTTGGGATGGAATCTATCATCCCACTAGAAATTGAGCTTCCTTCCCTAAGAATCTCTCTTACAGGGATTATCTAGATAAAGATGAAGATTACCGGGTAGCTAGACTGGCTGAGTTAGAGCTCCTAGATGAGAAGTACATCCGTGCCCTTAATCACCTCAAAGTGTATCAGAACAGAGTCTCCAGAAATTACAACAAGAGAATCATACCTCGTCAATTTGAGGTTGGTGATTTAGTCATGAAGGAGAATCAGTTTAACACAAGGGCAGAATGAGAAAAGAAAGGAAAGTTCGAACCACATTGGTTAGGACCCTATGTTATAGTGGCCAAGTACGGCACAAGGAGCATACAAACTTGCTCACCCCAATGGTGATGAGCTCTGTGAGCCCATGAATGCCATGCATCTTAAGCGGTTCTATGCTTAAACATGGCACAAAATCAGAAAAGCAAAAAAATCAAAAAACATGGTAAAATAATCAAAATACAAAAAAATCAAAAAAAAGAGAAAAAGAAAAAGAGAAAAACAGGTCATCCACAAGTGAAAACCATGCAATTGTGGCACTTTGGATAGGTCCTTGGGTGAAAACTGGTTTCTGGCACCTTGGGAGGATTCGTTGTTCACAAGCATCTTACATCTGGAGGGTACTTTTAATTAGCCTAGCACTAGTTCTATGTCTACTTCTAAGATTCCCTGTGGGCCCAATCCTGTCAAGCCTTGATCCGGCTTTGTCTCCTTTTATTCATCTGTAAGGGGCATGGTCTTTGACCTATTCCCCATCTTACGTTGGGGGCACTTCCACGACTTTCACCTTCCTTGTTCATAAGCGCGTGGCATCTGCCCTTGTATATTCCCCATCTAACACTGGGGGGCATCCATGCTTTCTTGGTTACCTGTGCATAGCTCTGGAAAACTGTTAGAAAAACACAAAAACAATAGAAAATTGTTTCAAAACACAAAAACAATAGAAAATTGTTTCAAAAACACAAAAACAATAGAAAATTGTTTCAAAAACACAAAAACAATAGAAAATTGTTTCAAAAACATGCAAAAACAATAGAAAATTGTTTCACAAAATCACAAAAACAATAGAAAATTGTTTCTCAAAAACATGAAAACGATAAAAAAAATATTTGCAAAAACATTTACTTTAAGTTTACTTGCATTGTCTTGTTTCTTGCTTTGCTTGTTTTCTTGTATAGTTGCTTCATGTTTTGTACATTTGTGTTTGTTTGTTGCTTGGGCATACTTTGTTAGAATTCATCTTTTCTTGCTTAGATTAGATTTATTCTTGCTTTGTGCATATTGAAGTGTGTTTTTGCATGCTAGTGAGTCATGGTACATTGTTGTATTTGTTCATTATGTTCTTTGTGTGCATTTGATTGTGTTTGCTTGTTGCATGTGCATTGTTTTGTTATCACATCATCACATTACCATCATATATCACATCAATATCTATCATCATATATCAAGAAAAAGCTAATCTATACATCATACATGAATGCTAAGCTAATCATCACATATCGTATCATCAAATAGGGGAAAGAGGGATCGCAAATATCAAAATCTATCCCCCCCACACCCATATCATCATATCATCTCGTCCACTAAGTATGGTACATCATATAAAAAAATACATTTGGTATACTCTAACAAGATCATATCATCTAGTAATCAAAACACATGCGATACATCAATAAATCATGATACATATACATGTGAAATCAAATCATCTAACATCATAAACACAACTATCTATCAATGTGCACCATCAGAAATAACAAACAATGTCCATCTCATAAACACATATGTCATGTCAAAAATGTCCATATAATACATGTGTGATGTATCTGTCTCAAAAAGGATAGATATACATAACTGCTATACATCAAAGAATAATGCCTTCATCTGAGGCAACAAAGGATAGATATACATAACTGCTATACATCAAAGAATAAATGCCTTCATCTGAGGCATACAAAGGATGCTACATGTATCAAAGAATAAAATGCCTTCATCAGAGGCATGTATCAAAACTTCTATACATCAAAAATTCCTTCATCTGAGGCGTACAATAAAGGTGATACATCAAATCACTAAATGCAAAAGCCTTCATCAAAGGCATGTGTCAAAATTATGTACAAATATAAAATGGAATACATAGAGCACAATCTACTCATAGCCTTCATCAAGAGGTGTATGTGAAAATATAAAACATCAGGGCTGACTCAAGCCCTCTAATGGGGTAGCCGATCTATCTCGTGGAGGTGGCATGGCATGAGCATTGCTGGCTCTCCCTTGTTGTGGCTGCTCCACTGAGGCATGTGGCCTCTCAGATCTAGTGCCTCTGCTCGACTGCTGGCTATAGGAAGGCACTCACTGCTCAGCCAGAACTACCTCAAAATATAGAGACTTGTAATACGAGGCTCTTGCCCTCTATTGTAGCCAGATCTGTATGTCTGGGGAAGTCACCGTTTGTACCATCTGTGTGTCAGAAAGATGCTATCTCTACTGAGACTCGGGAAAGCTTAGCCTAGCCCACTACACGCTCAGCCCTCAGCCTATCTCGCTCTAGTATCACAGGCTGTAGCTGGGCCTGTGTCTACTGGTGTAGGTCTTGTCACCTGGGCCATCTACATGGCCATCTATCATATCTGTGCTGAAAATGCACAACACTATCACCTCCCTGGCCAGCCTGGGCCCGCTGCTTGATCCCGTTCAACTGTCACCATCTAGCTACAATCTGAGCTCAGGCCTGGTCCCTCTCTGTCTGTGACCAGGTCTTTCTCTACCAGCACCTGGTGTAACTGCTGCTGTAAAATGGCTATCTGTGCCATGGGCTGAGCCACTAGGGCCTGTCCCTGTACCACTCTGGATGACTGTCCCTGCTCAAATACTCTGGGCCTAGAAGGATGTACGGGTGCCTATCCTGGACCCTGCGGCCTAGGTCCCTGTACCTGTTCAGTGCCCTGCTCATCATGGGGTTATCCATCGAATGGATCCTCTGGGTTGTGACCTACTACACCTATCTCTCTACTCAACACCATGCCAAATCTCTCTAGGTGGTCTGAGCACCTCCTGCCTAGGCCTCCTCCAGGATAGTCAAGATTTCAGGGTAAGACAATGGCGTACCAAGTCCAGTAATCGCTAGTAGTGCCTGGATCCCTAACTTTGTCGTGTTGGGTCCCATGCCTGTGGGACCATCTGAAAGAAACTTGCCCTAGCTCGGGTCACCTGTATGTGTGGCCCCATAGTCTGCCTCTCCAAGTCTCGACGGGCATACCATATGTCTGGCTGTGGAACCCCCTGTACCATACCTAGACTGTCGCTGGCACCTGTCAACCATGTACAGCTCTATGATATAGCTGCGACTGCCAAGGATAAAATGCTCTACCATGCACACACTGAGCTCTACGACATCCTCTGGCCACTGAATGTGCCTGTAGGGTCTCCATATGATGTCTCTCTTCGGAAACTCATCAAACTCTCACCGGTACCTATATAGGCTACCTAGGTGGCCTTGTACATCACCACCTACTGATACCCATGCCATGTAAGATGGCTCCTCTGGATCTCAAACGTGCAGAGTGCCCACAGGGCACTTGATAGCAATGTGGTCCCATGACCAAATCTGTAGTAATGAGGCTGGCCCCACTATCTTATGACAGTGGTAGGTGATAAGATGTAAATCCCAGTACAAGTGCGCCAATATGCACTGCCCCCAGCAATAGCGCTCACCGCTGAAAATCCCATGTACTAGTGGTAGTAGCTCTCTTGGGAAAGATGTCCCTTATCTTATCAGTGAGCAACAAACCCACTGATAAGTGACATAATATATAAGGGCCCCCAGTGCAGTGTCAGGTCAGAAATACAATCATGCAATGCGACATTCATACTGTCATGTGATATGTCGTCTCTGTCAAACAAGTCACTATAGGCTACCCTAATCTACCCTATGTCAGAGGTGTACTCAATCAAAGAACCCATGATGGGCATGCGGAGAATCTTCCATACATCCTCTAGGGTCACAGTCATCTCCCCAGTAGGAAGTCATGAAACACTGGCTCTCACTATGCCACCGCTTGGCCTAGTGCAGTAAGTAAATCCATGGTCTAGGATGATAGATGACATACTGGGCTACGGGGCCTAGCCCCACTGCCTCAAGAAGTATGGCCATCGTGCGCCGGTCTCAACTGACGCATGCTCCCCTCTAAGCTCGGTGATCTCGTGAATGACACTCCCACGTCTGCAGCACTGGTAATCGTCTCTGTAAAATTCAACCCACTCGTTAGTTACTAACATTTCTTCTAAAAAATTCTATCTATCATTTTTCTTTTAGGTTCAACCCAAAAATCCTAAATTTTTCTTCTAAGTACCATCTTTCTGCCATTTTCTTGTCTATCCTCCGTCAGCCTAGGGCACTTGTGCACCCTTTCAAGCGTGTGTGCCTCCCTTTTAGTGCCCGTGTGTGTGCAACTGTCTTAAGGTGATTTTGATATCACTCGTGCGCCTATACTGCCCTTATGGGCATGTGCGCCACTCTTTTGGCGCTTGTGCCATCACTCGCATCCCTGCACGAATGTATACCCCTTTAGTGTGTGTGCACCCTTTTAGTGCATGTGCACGTGCACATATATGTGGCGCATGCACATGTGCGTGTGTATGTTTGAGTGTACCTGCGCAGTGCGTGCATGCATCCTAAGGTGCCTGTGCCCCCGATGAGACACCTGTGCCATTGTTAGCATGCCTGCGCCTACACGTGCACGTGCCCAACATGGCCTCCTAACCCTAATTCCTAATTCTAGGGAATTAATGACAAAATTACATGAAGAAGGTTCAGATACTCAAAAAGGTGCCATCGTCGGGCGTGTCGTTGGTACCCTCGGACTGTGTCTTCCCATCTCAATCGGTCCTGTGTGATCACCATCGTCCTCGTTGCTGTCAGAGCCTAGCGGTAAAAACTCAATAGTGGTCGGTTAAAATGAACTGGTCATGGTGATTTACCCCCCCTCGGGTGGGGTATATCAACCCATTTTTCACCACCGTGAGTGCCTGGAGGCTCGTTTTGACCACCGTTTTCTCCTCTATTCACCGTTGAATAATTATTTTAATTAAATAATTATTTTTCTCTTATTTTTCATCGTGTTGGGGCATTTTTTTCTGTCCAATACCCCTTTCTTCTCACTAGGACAATTTTTATTTCTCCTAGGTGATTTTTCTTCTTATCCACACTCTCGATAAATAATTATTTTAAAAATAATTATTTTATTAATTTTTTCACTGCACAAGGACATGATTTGTCGCTTGTTTCTTATTTCTTCCACTTGGAGCATGTTTTGTTTATGCCTAGGCCCTTCATTCTATTTCTTCTATTTTCTTCTACTGTCCACTGCATCTTCAGAAAACAGAAAAAACAATATATATATATATATACATATATATATATATATATATATATACATACATATATATATTCAAATATTATATATATATATAAAAATATAGGCAATACATATTTTCACAAAATCCTAAAAAGTAAAAAACCTACAAAAATAGGTAACCTACTTATTACGGCTGAAACTTGTGTCTTGTGCATGGTATTCTCTCCATATCCTATTGGTTTGTTTCACATCTTCCCCAATTAATATGACTCGCTGGATCACCGGAATTCACAACCATTCACAAAGCTAGCTGCTTGCTTCATCTGTACTCTGGGGCATGTTTGTTGCCTGATGCGTTGTTTCATTGCGCACAACACTTTTTACTTGGACCCAATGTCCATTATCATTTCCCCTTGCATATATCCTTTCTTGGGGCATCATTTTTAACCCTTGTCATCAATCATGAACATGTGGATCTCTTCAGCTTGATAACAAAACATTTGTACAACTGTCTTGACCGTTGTTGGGTTGGATATGTGCGTTTGTACTTGTTTTCCCTGTTAAATGAGCTTGTTTCCTTCTCGTATTGCATTGCATTGTTGTATGTTGCATGGAGTTGGTGTTTTCAGCAATGGACAATCATTCGTAGTATGGCTTTTCATGTCATTCTACTTTTGTCATATGCTTATATTTTTCATAAGGACTGATGACGTAGATCTCTTGGCAATATGATGACACCGAAATTGTTCCAATACAGAGGCTAGAGGCTAAGCTCTTCTCTCCACTTCTCCATATTTCTTCTACATCACTTTCCTCTCACCACTTTCCTTCTGCTTCACCTGGGGCATTCTGCCCCTGCCCATTCTTCTATCTATTTCTCACCTTTTTCAATTTCGATAGTCGATCGTCTTCCTTCATCACCCCATCGACACTCGAGGGGGCATCTCTCCCTCATACTAATTTTTCTTCTATCCCTTCAAAATTTCAACCGTCTACTATCTTTGAAGTGGCGTCACTTACGCCACCCCAAAGAGGGGCAAATGTAGACACCCATAATTACGCCCGAACAATTTAAATACTTAAATTGCGCTAATTATCTCCCTTTTTGCAAATTGGCAACATATCGTCAAAAGCTGCTCATCTTCTCTCTTATCGTCATTAATTAATTACACTATGCTAATTAATTAAGTCACCTATCCAACAAATACCCTAATTAATGACATTCCATTAATAAATCCCCCTTCTATCTAGACTAATTAATTATTAATAATTAATTAGCTTCCCCTTTCATTTAACCAATAAATCAATATTTAATTGATTTAATCCCCTTCTATAGTCTAAATCATGCTAATATTCCTCTAAAAGCTTCTATAAGCTTGCACATCTATTAATTAAATCATCTTGATTAATTAATAGGCCCCCTTTATCCACATGAGTCACTAATGGACAAACTAAACCCTCCTAAAGTTAACTCAACCCTATCTAAACCCCCCTTATCCACAACTAACTCAACATCCCTATTATCCCACATGCAAAGGGATGTAGTGTTTCCTTTATCCATTGGGCTATATAAAGAGCCCTCCTCTTACCTTTACACTTACACCTAAACTTCTTGAGAAGACGAAAGCAAAGCATATAGCAAAATAGACTAAAAGCTTTCCTTTGTTTTCTTGAGAATTCACCATTTTGGAAGAGCTAAAGCCTCTTTTCTAGCCAAAGTGCTTAGGTCATATGGGAAGAGTCAAAAGGGTCTTGTAGCCCAATTTGATAAGCTCCCATTCCTAGGTTCTTGGAATATCAAGAGCAACCGATTTGATTGCCATGGAGCGTACATAGGTCCATTTAATTTTGTTGTTAATTAAAAGAATAAAGGTTTTTTAGACAATTAGCATTTTAGTTTCAAAGTTCTAATATAATAAATTGTTAGTGTCTAACCTTGTTTAGTTCTTATCTTGATGGTGCTTTAGACTTTGCTTTAACTTTGTTGATTAAAAACTACTAGGTGTTAGTTTTTTATTTTCATTAACTTAGCTTAAGCACAAAACTATGCACACATCCTTAAGGCCCAATTAAAAGGTATGGAGGAAACCAACTTGTCTTTACAAACTGAATTCACCCAATGCATAGTGGAGAAGAAGTTAGAGAAATAACTGCTTTACAAATTGAAGTTAGTAGCTTAACGAGACAGAAGGATAAAGGTCTTAGAATTTTGAATTCTTTCCACCAAATATCTCTTCAAAATGCAGCATTAACCGAATAAAATAAGAATTTAAAAGGGGAGATGAAAATTATCCGAGATAAAAAATAGAGATTGCTCTCTCTTTTGGATTTTGCATGTACTTTGGATTTTAAGATCTTATCCTATAGGAAACCCTCCTTAGTTTACAACGTGTTTATTCAGGAGCATTTTTATTCTTGGCAATTGTTTCAGTTATGTTGTCAGACGCCTTACAAAGTTCCTGATGGCAATAGTTTCTTATCTGTTTACAATTCCAGTACACCTGAAATTCAAAACTTGTTTTATGAGTTTCACCTAAATAATATGTTAGTTCCACCCCCCCAATGTCCCTAATTTTTTACTTAACTTATTTGTGGGGGATTTCCGATTAAAATCCTTTCAATCCTTGTTGTGAAATTAGATCATATGGGGTGAGCAAATGGACATCATACTGATGTGGCTTTGCAGAAAAATTTCATATCTCTCTACTACCAAGTAGGTATTGGAGAGTATACTTCAAAAATCCTACTGAAATGTGTAGAGGATTTCAAAATCTATAGTCAGTAGCACTTTGGGACGGCCAGGCAGGCCTGTGACAAGAGATGGGAAACTTTGAGTTTGCCATTGAAACGCAGGGAGATTATTTCCCCTCAGAACTTGATTTGGAGTATGCATTGGGGTGATGACCTCATTACAATTATAAGACAGTCGTAAAAAAAAACCAGCAACCAATACAATGATGAATGGGAAGGACTTCAAGTACATCTACCCCTCCTCTTGAGTCCTACTACCACTTGGCAAAACAATGTTGCATATTCAAACGAGAGCTTAATAGCTTGGGTCAAGGTAACTTCAAATACTCAAGGATGTAAAGGTATGAGGAAGCAATATGTTGATGAGTTCGAATAATATGACATGGCTCAGTAGTTTGGTTGCAGAGTAGGACGTAGATAGGTTACATTAGGACATGCAACAGGGAAACTAGGGGGAAATGATGAGTGCATTATTTGCTTCATTTATATCATTCCTACAATCAGTAAATTGCCACTTAGATATGATTTGCTAATGCATGGGGATGATTTGTATAGTTATATCATAGTGAGTTTGATGCATTTTCCTTGCTTTTGTTCATAAAAACTGATTACTGTATAAACTTCCTACTAACTATCTTTGTGAGGAAAATGTGATGATGTGTGCAGAGAAATGATGAACATTTGTTGCTGATGTAATTACGAAGTCTGAGTTTGGAGTTGGAATATGGGAGCATAAGACTTTTTCCACCAGTTGACCTATTAATATGGGACTTGTTTCTAACTGTCCCATAGGAATTTATGAGTTTTAGTTAATATTGATTAGTGGAAGATGTTAGTGCCACTTATTATGGTGAATATTATAACCGTTTGTGTCTATATTAAGACACCTTCCTAAGAACCTGATTAGCTATTATTTTTTGGAGATACTTTGCAATATATTGTCTATGGTATTTAGAAGTTTCAACTTCATATGTTGTACACGATATGGAACTTATTTGAATTAATAGAAGTAAACATCATTTTGAAGCTCTAAAGCTATTGGTAATTCCTCTATCCCAAGGGAGAGAAAGGGCCCACTCAACCAAGGAGACAAGAGGTTGTTTTATGTTCACATATGCAAACGGTTTTCTGATAAGTCTTACTGCAATCCTTGTTTCAACATATTTCATGTAATCTTTCATTGAATGTATTTGTTTTCCTTACCAACATTTTTATCTAGAATATGTGTTTCCTTTTATGCAAAGTCTAGTTAACATGTAATCTTACTTTTACTAAGTTCTAGATTCAATTGTGCAGTTGTAGTTTCATTTGTTTGAGTATTGTGTGTGTATTTCAATTTCAATTAGAAGTGTAGCTTTTTTGACTTCCTTTCATTACAATAGATGAATTCTATAGATTTACATTAGGTTTCAGTAGATTAGTAACCAACACAATACCCCCAACAGAAGTCCCAACTGGAACTGGTTACATAAAGCTCCATTGCATATAGCCTAGGAAACAGCCCTGGTTTATAATGACACTAACATGAGATCATGTTAGTTAAATGATTGGAGAATACAATGACCCATCACTTACCTCAACACATGAATCTTGATAGCATATTTATTCACAGTCAACTATTAAATCTGGAATAACAACATATTGTGACACTTATATATGTAGGAGTTAGAGAAAATGTACTTGTTAGACTTAGACTAGTAGTGTAACAACAAAGTATAGAAATGGAATCCCAGTATCAATGATACACTGAATGTTTAATCATTAGTGCTCTAATCTCACTACCTCAAACATGTAAAATCAATGTACATACATTTATACTATACGTGGTAATCAAGACAGAACATAGGCCTACTGTAGAAGCATGCCATAAATCCAACATTCTTATAATAGAAAAAATAATAAAACAGCGGGGGTGTTATAGTATGGGTGGAAAAATGCTTTTAAATTTAGATTTTTAAGTAGTTTCTAGACTAGGGTTTCAGAAAAAACCTCAGGGATTTTTAATTTATATTGCATTTTTAGAATCATAGAAAAAAATGTATGAATTAAAATGGAAATTTAAATTACCTATTTCCTCAGTTGTTTGTAAAGAGGTTCCACATCTTCTTCTTGTTCCTCATCCCCCTTCTCTACTACTATTAGTTCCATATATTAAATTGGGGGTTGTATTTCCCTCCTCATCTACCTCCCTCTATCATACTTCTCTTTTACTCACAAATTTTAAAAAAATATTGTTAATGTCTCCTCCTCTCACTACTATTTTACCTTCTCTCACTTTTACTTTCTCTCATGTCACTCTCCAAGAGAAAAGAAATGAAATGTGTTTAGGGTTTTGTTGGTCATATTTTTTCTAGGTTACGATGTAGCACAAATGCAACACAAATTTGCACCACATTTTTGTCACACCCACTTTTTAATATATATATAACTATTATGTATAAGTATATAACTATATAAAACTATATATATAGTTATATATAAGTATTATATATGTATATAATACTTATTATATATGTGTAAATATTATATTATGTTATTGTATTAGATAAGTATAATGTATTATATATTATATATTTTTTATGTTACATTGTTATGTGGGAAAATGTTCCCTAGAGTTTGGTGACATGTCACTTGGGGAATTAAAGGGGATGTCCTCTATTATTTTAAAATCTTTCAAATATTTTTTATGTTTTAACTCTTAAAATTCTGCTATTTTAACTAAGAATATTAAAATCCCTTTGAAAAACATTAAAATTTTATTATTTTAAAAATAAAAATGGTTTTGAATAGAAATGTTAATAATATGATAGTCATAAAAAATTTCCTTAATAGTCAAGGTCAACCATCAAATTTAGCTCCTGAAACTAACATTCCTTATGCTTTTTCAAACCATGAGTGTATTCATGACAAGTGAACCAAGTTAAGTGCCACTTAAATATGCTAATAGTGTAAGTTTCACATACCAAATTATTACCTATTTGACATTTATCAAAATAAAAAAATCCACATCTCACTTCATATATACCAAATCAATGATATGCCAAATTGGGGTAGACATTAAAAAGTCAATTACATTTACATATTAATTGAGTTGATTCCAAATTCCATAAATGAACAAATATACTCTGTCTCAATAGATAAAAATACAAAATATGTAATGGGATGTTGATAACATAAGATAAAATTTGGAATTAATGAAATAGAACAAGAAAAAGGATTATGAATATTTCAACTATTCATTTTAATTTTATTGTATTTTTCGTTGAATCCTCATTAGTTACATGAATTGGATTTGTATTCATAACTAATGTTCCCTTTTTATTCCCCTCTATATATGTAGCTATGGTAATATTCCATTGATTTCCAATTATCTAACTATTGGGATATACATTTCATCATATTCTTCATTATCTATTGTTTAGTAAAGTTCATCATTGCCACTTTCATCATCTTCGTCTTCTTCAAAATCAACTTCACCTTGATCATTATATTTATCATTATGATGATCTTCTTCGTTATTAGTAGGGTCATTATCATCACTAGAGTCATGTTCATCATCTATATTAACAACATCAGTTCTTCACCATGATGATCATGTTACAACATGTCTCGTCCTTAGCTTAAAATGCAATATCATCTTCCAATTAGGTTCTCTCTATATCAGTATAAAAGAAGGCCTATATAAACATAGTTAAAAAAATATTCATGAAAAAGGGGGACCTAAATTTTTAAAATTATATGCATGAAAAAGGGGAAGACATGCATAAGAAAAATTAAAAACATTTTGATCACAGTGTTAAGGTAACACATATGGATATTTCCCCTTAGGTAATACTCTACAAAAATCAACTGAGTAGAAGCCACTTTCATTGTCCACTCAGAAAAATCAATAATCAATAGAAGGGTACCAAGTACACCTAAATATGATAACTTAAAAAGTTTTATAATCAATTTTTATTATTTTTTCTATCTTTCCAACATAATCCAATTTCCCTCTAACCAAATCCATGTCATTGGTACTAGATTTAATGGCCTACTCGAAAGGAACAACAACAAGTGACCCTTCTATGGTCAATATTTTCCACACAGAAATATTTTCCTTCAATCCAAATTGTAGAATGTTTACTCACCTTTATTATGCCAAATAATTTAAGATAATATTAATAGATGTATAAAAAATATAAAACATGTATGTATGAAAAAAAATTGTAACAACTAACCAATTTTACACATCCTGCACTATGCCCAAGTCTTCTTATGTCGCTACCCTTTAATTGATTACATGAAGATTTTTTAAATATGACCTCATCCATTCAAGCATAGGTTGGTCTAAAAATGGTATTTGTAGATTAGTTGAGAGTGGCTTGTATGGATGTTTCCATATACAAATAATCCTTTAGCTCTCGTGTACAATCTTTTCTAGTTCATATTTTTGAAGCCACATAATCAACTCAGAATTTTTTAATAACATGAAATCCTTAGTGGAATATTTTTAAATAATCCCTGAAAATAAAACATGTAAATACATAATTAATGAATAAACATACACTAAAAATGCATCATATATGTTTGATATAAATTTAAATACATACCAAGTTTCACAAATTTTCTTGCTCCAAGAAGGTTGTCCTCCAATTTTTCATTTCCACGTTCAACATCCCAAATGCATGGTATTTGTGAAAATTCCTCCCAAACATATTTTGACATGCAGAAAAATGTTTCCTAAATAATATATCCTTCAACCATATGTCCCTCTAGACATACTAACTATTTTAAAAATCCCTTTACGGTCTTCATGTACCTCTATAGCCAAAACATCCATCGTGTGTTAACTACACATGTGATTTGAATATCATCAAACAAATACACTAATAGATGAGTTTGATAATCCATGAAAGAGATAGATAATTCCTTTTCCAATTTGTAAATAATATGTTCAATATATTTTTTCTCCTACTCAATCCTTGCTTCCAATATCTCTTTTGAAGACAACCACTTATTTTACAAATAATATTTTTCATACAAATGTATGATTTTTAGGGTAAAACAAAAATCATATCACCTCAAAAAATATTAAATTTGATATACTGCATATAGTATATTATGCGGAAGATTAAAAAATGACCCCTTAAAGCTAAGGGAAATATTTTCTATAGAAATAAGTTATAAAGGATAAATATGTTCATAATTTAAGATTTAAAATGCATGAATTTGTATGCTTTGATTTGAATCACCTACAAGATGTGTTAGATTATAAAATCTTTAAACCAATTCTATGTAAATAAATGGGCTTATTTTTCCATTCATTATTGTCCTTTGATTTAAAGGACAATAATGAATGCTTGAAATGAATAAAGTGGGATAAATATCTCATATTTGAATATGAAATCTACATCAAAATACTAAAAAACATGGTAGTTATTTATTTATGGCTAGGGGATCTCCCTCTGTCAAACCCTATCCCTTTTCAATGTTGATAAAAATAACACAAGTATGAAACGATAATTAAATATCTTTTAAAATGGTATATTTATTCCTGGGCCCAAGGAAACCAAGCCATGGTGTATGGTTTGTGTGTTTTCTGATTTGAAGTTGTTAAAGTTACAACTTAGTCATGGATAAGATCCGTCTTATTTTCTCTAATAACCTACAAAACCAAACACAATACAAATAAGAGGGATGGAAATTTTTTTCCAAAATTACACCCCATGTAATTTTGAACAGTTTATTAGAAATATACTTAGCTCCACTAAGTTTAAAAGCCATGGGAAACAGATTCAGTCTTCAATGGACTATAAGAACCAAATATTTCACTAGTTGCCCTAACCCGCAAAACACAGAAATAAACACTCGAGAATTGGGTAGAATTTGTAAAAGTTAGTGTTTCACAAAGTCTGTTAGACCATTATAGAACTAAGGAAATCGGTTCCCTTAGGTTAAATCCAAGTCATATCATTGTGGGATCACATACTCACATGTAAATTAGAAAATCCACTAAGAACAAAATCTGTGGAGAAAAGGAAGTGAGAAATCAGTTAGTGCTTCATGGCATGGACAGTATAGTGTCACACGGAGATGAAATAAATAGAATTCTAGGGATTTTGTCAATTTCGTGGAACCAAGCATGAATTACCCCAAGTTAGAAGCCACGATGCATGGAGAACAAGTTTGAAGATATATGTGGTAAAGGGGAAAACATTATGAGCAACTAAGTTCGAAAGTCGTGGAACACTAACTTACTGTTTCATAGGTTTTCTAATATTGTAGTGTTTTGTGGACATCAAAATTATACAGAAAAAAGGAAATAGTTTCTAAAACAAAAGGTCATGGAACAAAGGAACATAGTCGTGGGTATGGTGTTACTCAGAAGGAGAGAAAGACCTTAATGGAATTGAAGAAGCATCTAACGACAAAGAATAGAAAAACTCAAACACCAACAAGTAAATGAGGCTCCTCTCATCATTCAATAAACATGGAAATTCAATGTAAATCCATGATAAACCATTAAAATACAATACTTCCATGGAAGGTCTCAAAGCCACATCTATTTCTAAACTAGACAACCAACAACCCCAACCACAAAAATTTAATGAAGTGTGACATCTTTTTGTATGGTCTGATGTCATGCAATAGAATCAAGGGTACCATGTTGTGGTTTTTGGCTCTCTTCTAATGGTGCCCATGTGTGTACTACGAGTTATCTCTAAAAAGAATCATGGCACCCATATATTTACTACAAGTAAACTATATAAAGAATCATGCCCATGCTTGTCAAGCACTATTTCAGAGGGTTGATACTCTAACATGAAAATCCTTTCTTCTTTCATCTATTTTTTGTATCCCTTCCATGAATGGTATAAATATAAGTGCTTTTGTAGATTAGAAGGGTTCTTATCACATTTTCCTCTGCATATTTTGAGCTCATCTCTCCATCTGATGAACAATACTCAAAATTTCATACATTTTACCTCTATAGTTCATAAAAAGGGATTTTCTTTCCTTACCTCTCCATGTAAAATGTGAATAATCTATTAATGCAAGCGTGGTTTCTCTATGAAACTCAAAATTTCATGCATTTGACCTCTGTAGTTCACAAAATGATATTGTATCGCCTTATCTCTCCATATAAATTGTAAAGGATATATTAATGCAAGTGTCGTTTCTTTTTTTCCTTCGAATACTCTATATTTGGTGTGAATATCTCTTCCATATTGCGTATTTTTCATTCTTTTACTTACTTACATTGAAACTATGTGCACCTCCAAGATCTTCCTCTCTACAAACTTGTGTCTATATCACTAGGAGTAGGAGGAGTTCCACCTTATTTCTAGTGCTATCAATGCCCCTTTTAGCTTAGTTTTCACATTTCCTACATCTCTCTCCTTGGTCCCCTTGGAAATATTAGTGTAGGATTAGTTTTAGGATTATTTTTAGCATTACATTAGGTTATGTTCTGTGGGTTTTCTCAATATTTGGAATAGAGGAATCCAACCTTCTCTAGAGGCATGTATCAAGCTACAAGTCCCACACTTGGAGACAGTCCCATGTTGCCTCAAAATTATGAATCTTCCATGATTCATAGTAGGGTGCAATGTTGAGCTCCAAAAATTTGGACACACATGGTGGGGTAGGATAAATGAGCTATACTTTATCACTATTGAGTTTTGGTGTGTAATTCGGTTGTTTCATCCTCTAGAGGTATTCTTCAACACATCTAGTGACTCCCCAACATTAAATATCCCATTTTCAACTTGTTTTCCTCTCAATTTCCCCCACCCTTTCGAATCTAAATTTGTGAAAATTAGAGCCCTGTCGTAGAAGAAATTCATGTTTTAAACTCCTCAGATGCTCATTTTCATTTCCCATGATGTTTCAATCAAAATTCCCTCAGTCTACTACCATTAAAACATTTTACCTATTTTCAATGGATGGTAAATGATTTTACTTCTTATTTTATGTGTTTAGAATGCGTGGGACCTTACATCTTTTGTTTTTAACCTTTTTATAGAGAAAGAAATTCTTCATCGGGGGCAAAAATGGTGTCTTCCCATTTCCTGAAACTTCCTACATTCTTTTCCCCATCAAATTCTTGCTCAGAAAGGTGAAGCTACACATTTGTTTCCTATTGGATGCGGCCGGATGGTTTCCTTTTTGAACTTATCACTTTTGGTGACTTTGGAAAAAAATTCAGATTTGCCCTGCATCCCTACTGGTCTCTGATTGGCTAGAGCAATTTTGGTAGAAGTTCAGGGTGACAGATCCATTTTATTTCAAAGGAATTACAATGAAAGGGTGAAAAGTTTTAAAAATACCCGCAGCCATGCCCATGCAAAAGGATAAAATCTAAGTTAAGGCCTGCAGTCAATCAGGAAGGGACACGTGGCCTACGTTGAAAAGTCAATGGTGGGGACACAAAATTTCAGGGGAAGAGTTGGAATTTTTCCCCTTTTTTTAAAAAGTAGATAAAGTACAAAATTGAAGCACATCCTCATGACCATTCAAGTGATGCCATGTGTCTAAGAATGAAATCAAAATAGCGGGCGTGCTGGGGAAATTGAGAATTTGAGCCTTTTTCACCAAAGGGTTAAAATGTTGTAAATTGAGCCACGCCCCCATTTTCCAATCAAGGTGTGCCATGCATCCACGTTGAAAATTCAAAGCATGCCGGCGGAGGTTTTTTGAGAAATTTATATTTTTGTTAAAAAGAGTTTAAATGGTAGATTATAACTACATTTCCTCAGCCACTTAGATGGCGTCACATGTTTGGCCTTTAGCAGAGCTGCAGAGGGGTGGAGCAAAATGAGAAATCAAGCTTTTTCTCCCAAATGTCAGGAAATGCAAATTTCTTCCCCAGGGCCGTTGTTGCTTGGATCTTGCCACGTGTAGGGTCCAAATTTGAAGGTAAAAGGGGGAAAAGATATCCAAATGCACTCATCTTGTTTTTAATGCCATTAACGAACCAGAGCTCGACAAAATGCAAAAAATGGATCATTCTTCATTCTTTTTCTTGGTATCCTTGTCGTTTCTCCATGAGATGCTTTTTTGGTTTATTATGGAGCCAAATCAATAATTTTAAAGGGATGGAAAGTTTGGTTATCAAAGAATGGATTTTATCGAGCATATGTGATAAAAGGGGAGAAAACTTACCAGTAAGCACTTGAGTGCTATGAAAGTGGTTAAAAGGTAGAAATGACAAGACCACATGAAGAATAAAATCATGAGATACCCTTTGCTAAAATAATCATGCTTGAAATGACGAAATATTTACCTTTTTGAACCTTTGGTTTTCATGCATGCATTTGTTTCATGTCACTTTCCAAAAGCGGATCTGTAACAAACATTATTCCTTTCAGATATTCTTTTCTTGAGGACGAAGTATGGATCTATATGAATTGTTATAAGAACATGGTTTGGGCCATGGGAAAAAGGGATTTTCTAGTTTTCTGGGAAGGTTGTAAATTCTAAAGTAATTCAATACAGAAGTTATTTCTATTCTTATTTTTCTTTGTTATATATCTCTCTCCTGGCTTGATTCAATGGATCATTTGTTTTACATTCAATAGAAACTTTGTGTTCTGGTCTATGTAACCCTCATAACTTTTTGTCTGCAGATTTTCATCGGTGGTGAAGTAATTGATCCTTTTTTATATTTTCTTGGTTCAATGTGAGTAGGGAGATACTTTGCTATCTATATTTCCCAAAAGCATTATTGTTTTCTTCCTTCCCCCATCTCTATATTCTTCCATTCCTTCTAATTGATAATACTTTAAGTATGAAAACATTCCAGAATATCAGGGTCTAAAAATTGAGAGTTATATATATGTACATTTGTTTTTCCTACTTTCAATAAGGGAACCTCTCCCATTAAAGAGGAGGGACTTTTTGTCCCCTGACTGTGGTTTCAACCCATGTTCCATTCTGAAACCCAACACAACTATTTAAATACTTTATGTTGCATGAGAAGAGTAAAAACAACGTCAATAATATCTACAGGTGAGCCATTTTATTATCTACAAATCTCCTCACACAGAAGAATAATAGAAATATCTCTACAAATATCGACATCTGTAGGTACAAGTTTTTCTACTCCTCCTCTAGGTAAACTATTTCCACATCCTGTCAAAAGTATCAGGCCCATTCCATTCATGGAACATCAAAGGAATTTTATGTTTGTAAGTTTTAGTGGTGGTATCCCATTTCTCTTAGTTACACAACATGATATCTCGATATCCACCTTGAAGAATATTCCTTTCTTCACAGGTCAAAACTCTACCACAACCCCATAACACATTCAAGATTTCTCAAACATCTATTCAGTACATGAAGTGATGGAATATGATGTTGTGGTGTGGCTATTGACATCATCTCTCAACGAAAAATCCTTGTAATGGTACAATTTTTTTCCTACTGCTTCAATTTGATGAAAATGTAGACAACATTTCACTTCTTAAGAAGCTAACCAAAATCAAGTGGGCTCCAAATAAGCTCAAGGTAGATTTCAATTTCATATTCTAGAAAACGTGGGACATAATTCTAGTCCTTTTAAGACTGACCCCTTAAGGTGCATTTTTATAATTTCTTAGAGATTTGAATTCTGATATAGCACTAGTGATTTAATCTATGGGAGTTATCCAACTACCAAATTCTTATGCAATATCCATTAGGTTAGAAAATTGTTTAATCCAAGTGGGTAAGCTATCCCCTAGATTTCTTATGCCCATTTTCCATGAATTACCACATAATACCCAATTTATCATTGCTCTTATTTTGCAACCATCTGCTTCATCCCGTACCTCCACATATAGTTCCTCCATAAAGAAAGAATATATTGAAAGCCTTAGTGTTCAACAAAAAAATTTAAAAACTAAAATTGTCTCTCTTAAGAGATAATAATAAAAGGAAGGATAACCAGATTGTACCAAGCCAATAACTCAGATGCTAATCAAACACCATGATCAATAAGATGAAATTAATTCACCAGATTAAATTTACCAAAACCTTTGCATACAAATGAGTTGCAATATCATATATTATTATGGAACTCAATGAAATAGAATGAGAATGGGTCATGCTTATATAGGCAAGGAATAACAAACTAAGAACTAGTCAAGGTCGTAGATCAAGCCATAAATCAAGGAAAGAACTAGTCGAGACCATAGATTTAAGAGAGAGCTAGACATCAAGGATCTAGTCAATACCATAGATCAAGGAAAGAACTATACCTAATAACTAGATAATATCCCCCTAATATCTAAATTATATAAAAAGAAATATCCACACACATAAGTGGGTGAGGATAAATATAATAAAGGTAAATAAAGTACCTAGGTGAACATGAGCTAAGGTAAATACCTACTCTAACACCCCCCTCAAGTGAAGCTAGGGGCCAAGATAGAAGTGACATGTCCAAAATATGAGTCCCACCAACTAGGTCTGATGAAGTACTCATGTACAATATATCCATGGAGAAATATTGAACCAAAAGAAGGAAAGAATCCTGCTAGAAGGAAAGAGAGAGAAGAAGAATAAGGATTATGTTCTCATGAACACCCCCAAGAAAAAATTCTGAAACCCCAAGCATGCCACATAACTCAAGGTAGCAAGGTGATGTAAAATGCTTTGTAAATATGTAAGAAACCTACTGTTGAGTTAGAATATACTCCAAGAAAATAACTCCATCCTAAACGTACTAACGAATGAAGTGGATGTGTATCTCAATATGCTTGGTCCATTAGAGCTCAACTGGGCTATGAGAAATTTTAATTACAATTTGGTTGTCACACCAAAGTAAATTCAGTGAATATTGTGGGAATCCAAACTTTGACAATAACTGTCGAATGCTAAAGAATCTGCTGACTCGTTGTAATTGGTGCCCTGTACTCTACTTCTGAAGATGAAAGTGTAATAGCTTGTTAATTGTTACATGCCCAAACAACTGGAGACAAACCAAGAAAAAAATATATCTATAATTGGAACATCTGTCATCAATAGAACCTACCCAATTTGAATCTATATATCCAACCAAATGAGTAGAACCCTTAGTGTAGTGTAGGCCAAAGTGAGAAGTGTTGTGCAAATAGTAAAAAATCCTTTCATTATCTTGTCAATGCCTACTATGAGGAGAATGTGCAAATCGAGAAATGAAATACCAGGGTGAGTATGGGTCAAGTACATGAGACTTCCAACCAACTACTTATACAAAGTAGGATCACAAAGTGGAGTGATACATGTGGTCATAAGATTAACCCTAGATTGAAAAGGAGATGGATTTAGCTTACAATCATCCATATCAAAGTGTTAAATAAGATCATGGGTGTAATTTTGCTGACTCAAATGAATCCCTGAATCTTTTTGAGAAATATACAAACCAAGGAAATAATGCAATAACCCAAGATCTGTCATGTCAAACTATGTAGAAAGAGACCTCTAAATAGTCTAAATGTGGGAAGAAGAGCTACCAGTAAATAATAGATCATCAACACACAGGAAAAATATCACAATATCCTCACCAACATGTTAGAGATACACTGTATGATTATAGTGGCAATGAACAAAACTAGTAGATAGAAGAAAAGAACCCATATTCTCATACCAAGAGTGAGGGGCTTGTTTCACACCGTAGAGAGACATTCGGAGCCTAAAAAAAAGAGAAGAATCCTGAACAAATCTAGTAGGTTACTCCATGTATATTTCCTCTTGTAAATGTCCATGTAAGAAGGCACTCTTCACTTCCATCTGGTATATGGTCCACCCCTATGATGCAACAATAATAAGTACAAGGGTGTATAAAATACATGTTGGCAATGGGTGCAAAAGTATCAAAGTAATCAATATCTTCAATTTTTGAAAAAACCCTTTGCAATAAGATGAACCTTATACTTTTCAATGGACCCATCAGTTGCGTATTTGGTTTGGTATACCCACTTACACCTAACCATATTTATTCCTTTAGGAAGAGATACCAAATCCAAAGTATGATTCTTCATCAAAGAAGAATACTCAGCTTCCATCGCATCATCACACTCTTGTATCCCATGAGCCTTTAAAAAGGACCGTGGATCCTCAAAAAATTCCTGACACAAAAATCTAAAACCTGTAGAATATGTGTGTCAATGCCTAGTGAGTGGAAGATCCTATATGAAAGGTGTTACCTTAGAAATTTTAGTATAAGCCCACTTATTGATAGTGACAACATCAATGGGAATAGGATCATCAATGACATCTATAACCTCCTCATCAATATCCTCAAAGAAAGGATCCTCAAGATGAGATGAAGAAAGAGGCATGGAAGAAGATGAAGAATCATGAGGAGTGAAGTGCTCATCAAACTGAACATGTGTTCGAAAAATAACATCATGAGTATCAGAATCTAGAATTTGATAAGCTCTCATGTCCTCACAATACCCTGCAAAGATAAAGGGTTTGTTCTTCTTATCCAAATCTTTCTTGTTCTTTTTTGGCACAAATTCCCAAGCATGGCTCCCAAAGACTTAAAAAATGAGACATTTGACTTAGTATTGGACCAAGCTTCCTCTGGAGTCAAATGCTCAAGTGATCTATGTGGTGTGTAATTCTAAATGTAGTTAGCACAATTAACTACTTCTTCCTAGTAGACATGAGGTAAATCTCTAGAATGCATCATATAGTTAGCCATTTCCTTCAAACTTATATTCTTTCATTATGCTAGGCCATTTTTTTTTAGAGTATAAGGAATATAATATTGGTGAATAATGCCTTGAGTTTCCAAAAAATTGAAAAACTCATTGCTAAAGTACTCCCCCCATTATTAGTGTGAAGGTTCTTTATGTAACTAGAAGATTGTTTCTCAACCAAAGCCTTGAATACTTTGAAGTGAGAAAAAACATCACTTTTGTACTTGAGAAAATAAACCCAAGTACTCCTTGAGAAATTATCAATAAAGGTAAGTACATACTTAGCTCCATTGAAAGAGGGGGTAGGAAAAACCATCAAGTCACTATGCACAAGCTCAAGTAGTGAAGAAACTCTCTTGGACAAATTCTTAGGAAATGGATCTTGGTGTTGTTTCCCTAATGCACAACTAGAGAAAATTTCCTCAAGACAAGAAACTCTAGGAAGACCATCTACCATACAATGAGTGCTCAACTCCTTCAAATATCTGTGATTGAGATGTACAAATATTTCATGCTAAAGCTTACTCTCTGAATCTGCATGAGAAACCAATCCTGTCCCTATAGAGGAAGTGTCATCAAAACCCTTAAAGTGATATAGTCTAGAATTATGATCAACAATACCTTGAGCAACAAGTCAGTGAGGCCACTGGAAAATTAACATGGGTGGTTAGTTCAAGTGCATCAAACTAGTCTCTTGTGCTGAGTTGTAGGAAGATGATGAAGTTTGGGATAGTTTAAAAGAGAACGGAATCACTACCTTCTTAGAAATAATTTTAGGTTATTTGGCCACTATCTCTTATGGGGTCCTTGCTACCTGGTCGAGGGGGAGAGTTCAAAATGGCAACACTTTCTTTACCATTTTGACCAATGTCATTGCCTTGGTGACTGGTTTGTCGGCTTCATGGGCAGTTTACTTCAAGAGGTCGTTGAAGGTGAAACTCCAGGAATTCATCAATAAGGGTGAAAACCTAAAAAAATATCTCTTTGGATATGTGAGGGAATCCCTAAATCCCCTTGGAATAGTGACCAAATTTATTATGCACTACTTTACTATCAACGGGTGCTATAGACTAGTTTATGGGCCTTGCTTTTTCATCCTTTCACACCTACGATGGGGTGAGAAAATCAACCTATTTTCCTTTCTTTATCAGTATTTGGAACACTCAATCAATCTATCCAAGGAATGTGAAGGCCCTATTCTACATCAATGCCTCATGTATTTTCTCTTTTAATTTGATGCCTCCTATGCAGAGCTTGTTCGCTTTCCCATTAAAACTGGAAAATATCACCACACCCCCAATTTATCTCCTCTTCCTTCCCCCACTTCCCACCCCTCCTCCAACCATCATCTTCATCAAGAAGTTATCTTTGATTCTGATTCATAGGTTACCATTGTTGGATCTTATTTTGAAATTGTTGTTTCCCCTAAGGTCACCATCTCCCCTCCCCATTCTCCTGGTCAGCCTTGTCTTGACTTCCTTGATGTTGGTCCTCTTTCTCGTATTACCACCCCCGGTCTCCAACTTAGATCTTCTTCTCTTTGATGCTCTACTAGGGTTAGCTACTTTGTATCCAGACTCCCCCGATTTCGGTCTATTGGATATAGAAGAGGAGCTTCTTATTGATGTGTAGATTGTCCAACATATGACTGACGATGTTAAAATGGCCATCAATGAAACCATGCACAATGATATGATAAAAATTATCAAAATAAAGTGGAAGATGCACATACAGGGAACAACTCGAAGGAAAATGTTGAAATTTCTATTGATGGTAATCTACCAAGTGAGGATAGCCAGGTGGAGTTAGTGTCCTCTATCCTTGCTAAACTCCAGAGGGCCTTCACTATCCTAAAGGCTTGGGAAGATTATACCGATAATACCAGGAATACTATTAACAACGATTGTGCTGAATTGATTTCCCTGGCTGATTAGTTGGTAAAAAATTTTGGTTCTATATGTGCTAAGAATACTGTCAAAGAGTTGAAAAATCTCTTATGATTGTTTGTACTTTTTGTTATGTTTTTTTTCCATTTCATTCGGTTGTTTGTTTTTTTGGAATCTTCTTGGGTATCTCTGATGTAATTTTCACCACACTTTTTAGCCATATGGGATTTTTGTAAAAGGTTGTGGGACCTTCTAAAACCATCACTTTACCCTAATTCCAAAAAAACAAGTGATTGAGGCTCCAAAAAATTTCATACTTCTGCCCCATGTGGTGTGGTGTAAAAGTCAATATTTTTCCTTGACTAGAATGACAAATTTGATATACAGAAAGTAAATTTCTGGTAATGTTAGGAACATACAGTACATCTTAAATACTGCCACCATCAAGGTGTATATCACCTTTTTCCCTCAACAAAAAGAAAGGAATAATCTCCAGCCTCAATTTTGAAAGTAGAAATCAAACCTATAGAAACAAAAGACTCCTTGGAAGAAGTCATGTGATGAGAAGCACCAGAATCTATAACCCAATTGTATGCAAGTGGTACTGAGATCTCCCAACAACATTAAGTGTTTTTCCATGCTGATTAGAAGGAGGTGGAGTGGAGATAGAAATTTTGTGTTACTTGACTGCATCCTCTAAGGCTTGCATTCACTTATAACACCTATGTTCTTCATGACCACTACCCCCATAAAAAGAGCATGAAATGCTAGAATTATTCTTGGATTTATAAGACTCCTTGGATTTAGATTTGTTTTCTTTGAGTTTAGGAGCATTTTGAGATGGAGAAGGGCTGGATTTGGTTTAACTTCTTTCTTTTCCCTTGCCCTTAGGATTAGATGAAACTAATGCCTTTTGAGAGGTGGAAGACTCAAGGTGAGACAATTTGGATTCTTTCCTAGTATGTCTTTCACAAAATGTTTCTAAGTTAGGAATTTTGAATGTGTCACCTAAGGCATCCATACTAGATAAAAAGGTAGAAGAAAATATTTGAAATGGTACTCTCAACTTGGATAGAATCAAGTAAAAACACTCTTCATATTTCTTATCTCTTTCAACCCCCCTTCAACTATGTCAACGAATGCTTGAACTTGGTAAGATAGTCTATAATTTTTGGAAAATTTTCAATATTAAGAGAGGCGATCTCAATTTCAAGTTGCACGGTTCTCATATGATCCACCTTACTAAATAAATCCTCTAATTTCTCCCATATTTTGAAAGGAAAGTCAAATTTTTCCAAATGTAACAAAATAACTTCACTTACATAAGTTCCCATCAAACCCACACACTCATCAAATTTGTATTTGCAATGAAATTTCTCATATTCTCTACTGAACACTAGTTGTTCTGAAGAAGTTAAAGCCCATAATCCTTTCTGCTTAATTATTGTTTCCATTCTTGGTTTCCATGTGTGATAATTATGTGTTGTTAATGGCTTGACATGATCTAATGCAAAAGTAGATAAAGATGACATCCTCAAAAAAATCACCAAAATAAATGTAAGAACCAAACAATGCAACAAGACCCCCAAGTAATGCAAGAAGATTCCCCCCAGATTTGGTAATTTATAATGAGTGCATGTTACAATATGACACTTTATAATTATAGTGAAATCATCAAAATAAATATTTCCAATGGAAAGAGAATGAAAAAACAAGCACTTTTGCAAAAAAAGACACTCAAATCTGAGTTACCAATCAAAAGATACAAGCTTTTTAATATTATACTCTACTATTTATTTTCGCTGCCACTAAAACAGAATAAAATGCTCTTGCCTTCACCACACAAATAAAATGAAAGGGGGCTATAGTTAAGCACCTACTAGTAGGAATCACAAGCTTTAATCCCCCCTATGACTAGGGGCTAAGGATTTCAATGGGTGTGAGCAACTTACTATTATGGGGCGTGCCGCTTATTTTCAAGAAGTCACATCTAACTACTTCTTCTAGTAAAAAAAATTATTTCAGGACTGTGTGAATAGTGACCTGCATTGCTGAAAATAGAAAGATACTGAATTTCCCAAAATGGAAGAATTTGTGCATGGTCGTCCTGTGTAGATATTGAGAAACCAAACAAAACCTAGAAAAATAATTTTTCGGTTTCATTTCTCATGGGCATGGATTCCAAAGCAACGTTGTTCGTACCTCTACAATAACAAAAAAACTTGAAAACTACCTCCAGAAATGGTCAAGTTTACAGTCAATCTTAGGGTTTTTGCCACCTTATGAATCCAATGAAAGGATTTGTTTTGCATAAAAATGCACACAACAACAAAATACGAACAAATCCCAAATATATGAATTTAAAAAGAACTTATTTGCAAAATAAAATTTACCGACATATGTCAATAGTAATCTCTTACTCTGATACCATAAAAGGAATGATAACTAGATATTACCAATCCAAGAAATTAGATGCTAATCAAACACCACGATCAATAAGATGAAAGCAATTCACCATAATAACTTTACCCAAACCTTTGCAAACAAATGAGAAACAATATCATGTATTATTATGGAATTCAATAAAATACAATGAGAATGGGTCTTGCTTATATAGGAAAGGAATGGAAATCTAAGAACAAGTCAAGGTCGTAGATCAAGCCATAAATCAAGCAAAGAAGTAGTCATCAAAGAACTAGTCAAGACCATAGATTTAAGAGAGAACTAGATATCAAGGATCTATTCAATACCATAGATCAAGGAAATAACTATGCCTAACAACTAGATAATATCCCCCTAATATCTAAATAAATAAAAAGAAATATCCACACACATAAGTGGGTGAGGATAAATACAATAAAGGTAAATAAAGTACCTAGGTGAACATGAGCTAAGGTAAATACCTACTCTAAAAAATAATTTCAAGCTCCAAAAAATATCCTAATCCTCTGCAGGGTTACTCACAATAAGGCTCTTAATATCTAAGCTAGATAATTACACAGAATTACCCATCAAGAAGACCTTCGAATCCGAGCTTACAACCCCTACCATCTCCTTTCTTGAGTAAAGCCATTGTTCCAGTCTAAAATAACGTGGTCCAAGGTTTTGAATGGTATTATCCTTATGATCAACCTCATAACTGATACAAGGGAATCAATGTAGTTAGTTAAATTTTCTTCTTGACTAGTCTTCTAGGGTGTCTTAGGGTGTTTTGAGGTCCATTTAGCCTATATGGACCCTCTTGTTGTAATAAATGACATTTTGGAGGTTTCCCTCCAAAATTCATATTTAAAAATTTAAATGTTCTAAGTTGTTTAATCTATCCTAGATGTTAGTGAACTATGTCTAGGTGTTAGTATGATAGACTCTTAAGTGTAAGTATATACCTAGTATAAGTGTATTAAAGTGCTCATGTTGTAAAATCTCCTACTCTAGCCTTACCATGGTGAGAACTCACTTGAGAGTTGATATAATCATGGTGCTGGTTAAGATTAATGAAACCTAAATACCTTATACTCTATCAAAATTGGATGTATTCGAATGGGGAAAGGGGTTGAAGAGGTGGAGAAAGGGGTGGTGAGAAGGCGTAGATTTCTAATATAGAACCTTAGAACTCGTGAAGTATGTACAATCCAAGAATGATCAAAAGAAAGGCTTCTTAAGGGAAATATTGTGGAAAATGTTGATGAATGAATGAATGAATTGATTGATAAATCTTGAATGTTCTTCATGATTTATTCATGTTGTTACACATATGGAACGGTCTCAAAAAAGGTCATGAAATACTCTATAAATGTGATTAAGGTAATACAATAGTCTAATGATATGAATAATGGGATTATGCCTAAAGAATCAAAGTTTGTTTTGTCATAGAATCAATGGAAGGGTAACGTAGTGGTGAGAAACATATTTGAATCATTGTTAAAATCCTCATTTACACTTGTTATGAAAATCTTGTTAGCATATTTGTATGAGTAACTGATCAAAGACTTCTTAGAATCTATTATCATGTGTTGATATAACTAGAAGATTTAAGGGTTAGAAATTATGCATAATGGAGAAATAGAGGGTTCCCTATCATAAGGTGATTTTATATTCTTGTATTCAATCTCTGCTAATCCTAGTTGTATTAAATTGTGACACATTGTCTTGAGGGTTTAGAGGCCACTATATTTTTTAAGGGTTGGAATGGGACCTTGAATCAACTTCAAGAAGATGATATTATATAAACATGTGTGTTGATGGAAGGTTTGAAGAAATTATAACTTGTTGAGAAGAATTCTTGATGGTAATATTACTGAACTCGGTCTTCACTGTGGTTATACATAGTTTTGAGGGTTTTGAGCCATTAAGTCAACTTGTGTCTTGTATTTATTACTTAAAAATGGTTGTATGAAGCTTATACCAGTAGTGTTAATGGGAAAAATCCTTGGATATGTCAATCAAGGAATTCAATAAACAAATATTTATCGACACTCCTTATTCAAACAGAGTCATTCCACCCTAGGGTTTTGACATTGAAAATTGTATGATGTTGACAGATATATTGAGGTCTTAATATTTGCAGTGTAGTTCAAGAAGATGGAGGAATCATCTAGGATTTATGTTGAGTAAGGAAGACTCTATAGGAGTCACATTTCATCAAATGACAAGCTTGAATAAGGAAGTTTGTGAAAATGTGCATGTACAACCATTTGAAGAGTACTCTGATAGTCTTGGTGTAAAAGAGAGAGAGTTTAGTTGTCTTGAAGGGGAATGGTGAAGGAGATAGTGTAATATGGTATTAGATAAGACAAATAATGAGGTAAATACTAGGAAAGGAGACTATAATTCCTTTTAAAAAGCCAAGAAATGTGAAACAAACTCTGACTGTAATGTGTAGTTCTTATAAAAATAGGAAAGAGCATTCAAAAGGGAAATGAAGGAGTTGAAGCTAGTGAGGGAAATAGATGAGGAGGACAAGTTCATGAAGTTTGCAAAGAAACATTGAAGGACATATAAGTACCTTTATGATAAACCCTGATATGTACTTAATCATACTATTACGGTTATACAAGGAAGCATAAGAAGAAGCATTAGAAAGTAAGGAAATGCACCTTGGAAGAAATTTGGACAAATTGGTAATTAATGAATGATATGGTAAGAAATTGAGGTGTTGGTAGGAGGCACAAGGAAATTTGTGCAAACCATTGATTAGAACAAGAAATAGAGTATATAGGAGTATTGAGGGTTACAAAGTGACCGTGTTAGGACTTAGAATTTGAAGGGTGTATGCAGGGGTGATTATTTCAATAATGGTATCAAAGCATGACGATCAAGGTATTGAAGTTATTTTTTAATGAAAGAATTCATTATGAATACAAGTGTTTGTATATATGACGAATTTGAGTTATTTGATGATTTGAAGCTGATTAAGGTTAACTAATTTCATTCTTGTGAGAATTGAAGAAGTAACAAGTTGTTCCATTGAAAAATTAAGAAATAAGAGTGAAAGAAAGTAAATAAAAGAGATAAAACAAGAGAAGTCAAAAGACTAGGTAAGAAAGCAAACTTAGGTGAGACTTGACAAGGTGAAAAATACTTAGAAAGAATATGGAGGTTGAGATAGCAAAAGAGTTGAGTAAGTTGATTGGGAGTAGTAACAAAGGAAAAAAGAGAAGATCATAGAAGAAGAGAGGAAAATAAAGTTGTGGGAAGCGGGAGAAATAAGAGAGTTAAGAAAAAACATGGAACAACTAGATGAGTTAGAGAGAAAAGTAAGAGAAATGCAGAGGAAATTAATGAATATAGAGATGAAAATAGTGATAAAGAAAGTGGTAAAGTGGCATTTATCTTAATAAAGAGATAAAATAGACTAAATTTTTAGAAGAAGATAAAAGAGGAAGAAAACAAGTTAATAATGAATGAAAAAAAGGCAAACAAGCAAAAAAAAGAAGAATTCAGAGATGAGATCAGGATCATTCATTGTAGAAGAGGAATTTAAGGGAGAGAAACTAAATACAGATTTTTAGTTTGTCTATATTAGTAAAAATCATTTAGAGGATTATTTATGGGCACTTGAATGTGCCTTGAATAGTGAATAAGTGAAGGATGGTGAATAAAAAATTGAAGAAATGAGAGAATAGATTGAAAAAGAAGAATAAATTGAAGGAAAAATATGTGAAGAGACTTAGAATTCTCTTCTTTTTAAATCTAAGGTTTTTTTTATTTGTGAAAGTGTAGGTACAATAAAGAAAGAGATCAAAGGTATTGAAAGAGTAGCTCATTTGAGAGCTCAAATGAAGAGAAAATCAATTCAAGACCTCATTTTTTAGGACAAAGACAATAAAAAGTAGATGAAGAGGATAAAGACAAAGAAATAATATTCAAGGAAGAATGAAGATGAGAAGAATAAATATGATGAATCAATAAAGAGAAGAACATTACAAGCTAAAGCCAATTGGAAGAGAAGAAAGAATTCCTTTTGTATATACTACATTTCTCTCCACATGGGAAGTATTATGCAGGAGAATAAATGTAATTAGTTCAAATTTTGGCTTGACTAGTCTTTTAGGGTGTTTTGAGGTCCATTTAGCCTATATGGACCCTCTTGTTGTAATAAATGACATTTTGGAGGTTTCCCTCCAAAATTCATTTAAATACTCAAATGTTCTAAGTTTTGTAATCTAGCCTAGATGTTAGTGAACTAGGCCTAGGTGTTAGTGTGATAGACTCTTAAGTGTTAGTATAGGCCTAGTATAAGTGTAATAAAGTGCTCATGTTGTAAACTCTCATAATCTAACCTTACCATGGTGAGACTTCACTTGAGATTTGGCATAATCATGGTGTTGTTTAAGGTGAATGAAACCTAACTACCTTCTACTCTATCAAAATTGGATTTATTTGAATGTGGAAGGGGGTTAAAAAGGTGGAGAAAGGGTTGGTGAGAAGGAGTAGATTTCTGATATAGAGCCTTAGAGCTCTTGAAGTTTGTACAATCTAAGAATGATCAAATGAAGGGCTTCTTAAGGGAAATATTATGGAAAATGTTGATGAATGAGTGAATTGATACATCTTTAATTTTATTCATTATTTATTCATGTTGTTACAAGTATCGAAGGTATTGTAAAGTCTAACAAAAGGTCATGAAATACTATATAAATGTGATTAAGGTAATACAATAGTCTAATGATATGAATAATGGGATTATTCCCAAAGGATCAGGGTTTTTTTGTCATGGAATCAATGGAAGGGTAAAGTAGTGGTGAGAAACATCTTTGAATCATTGTTAAAATCCTCATTTACACTTGTTATAAAAGACTTGTTAGCATATTTGTATGAGTAATCGATCAAAGACTTCTTGGAATATGTTATCATGTGTTGATAGGGGGTAACTAGAATATTTAAGGGTTAGAACTTATGAATAATGGAGAAATAGAGGGTTCCCTATCATAAGGTGATTTTATATTATTTTAGTCAATCTTTGTTAATCCTAGTTGTATTAAACTGTGATACACTGTCCTGAGGGTTTAAAGGCCACTATTTTGTTTAAGGGTTGGAATGGGACCTTGAATCAACATCAATAAGATGATATTATATAAACATGTGTCTTGATGGAGGGTTTGAAGAAAGTATAACTTGTTGAGAATACTTCTTGATGGAAAATTGGTGAACTTAGTCTTCACTGTGGTTGTGCATAGTTTTGAGGGTTTTTAGCCACTAAGTTAACTTGAGTCTTGTATTTATCACATAAAAAATGGTTTGTAAGAAGCTTATACTGATAGTGTTAATGGGGAAAATTCCTTGGAGAGGTCAATCAAGGAATTCAATGAACAAATATTTACCAACACCATCAATAAACAATACAGAGTAGTCACCCCTACATA
The DNA here is from genome assembly GCA_019776745.2 of Taxus chinensis. Classification (NCBI taxonomy): domain Eukaryota; kingdom Viridiplantae; phylum Streptophyta; class Pinopsida; order Cupressales; family Taxaceae; genus Taxus; species Taxus chinensis. Next base: position 882,767,426 of record CM034149.1, read on the forward strand.
CAGAGTGAGAGTGTTAGGGCTTAGAATTTGAAGGGTGTATGCAAGGGTGACTACATCAATAAACAATATGCATGTGAATATGGGATGAAATACTTAAGGGGAGAAGGATATCATGGTGAAAAATACATTTCATCAACAAGAAAAAACCGTGGCTCCACCATAAAAAAATGTACATAGTATACAAGATGCCACTCTTGTATCTAACTTCATGTTTTTTTGAATTCAGTATTTTTACGTGGTTAATCAAGACATTGGAAATTTGAATAAGCCACAACTTCAAATGGAGAATAACAAAAATGTCCAAAAAGAGGAAAATGGATGTAAGGTATCTTCCTCCTATTTCCCCAACTGTGCATCATAATATCAGTCATTCCATGGATTTCAGTTGAAATTTATCTTCATCTAATCTTCTTTGGGTCACTCAGTAGTGACAAAATGAACAAGTTCCATAGAATACACAAAATCCATGCAACACTACAAGCTCATATGGCATGTAATTTCCACCAACCAAAGAGTTTCAATGGATAGAACAGATAAGAAAGGAGCATATCACTCCCTCATTACAAAACTTCACTAGTATTTCAATCAATATTGTGGAATAGATGAAACATAAAAAATTTGATGTTACAATGTGGGACACCCTATCTATCCCATCTCAAAAGGATCTCTTACATGAAGCATTGAAGTAATTTCCACCTCTAGAACCCGCGATAAACAAATTTGATTCTTTGGTCATCATCTATCAACCTAAGGGAGAACAAGTAAGTTTAGTAATCAAGCCTCCTCCTTTCTGCATGTCTCTTATTGTTGACATGCAACTTATACATAACTACGTGATAGATTATTGTGAAAGTACCTCAATGATGCCTAAGAAAATTACAAATATCATAGGAATTAAATATATTCCAACTTCAAAGGGTATTTTATAGCTTGATGGATACACATTACAGGTCTTTTGTGTATTCAAGGATTTGAAGTTGACTATAAATTCTTTTCTAAGCCTAACTATAATGCAAGACGTCTCCGTGATTGAATTTCCACCCTTGTTTTCCCTCTACCTCTCAAGAGATTTCACATCCAAAGTGGGTGGATATATTTACTTATATTGGTCTCATATGCTACTAAGGACAAGGTATGTGTTTTCATGCTAAATGTCTAGCATGAAAAATTGAAAAACTAAATCCATTACAACCAAGCCCATGTTGGTACCCAAATCTACACCACCTTGAGAGATAAGAAGCATTGATAAAATGATTTAAATGCTTACATAAATTTAGACCAAAGATTTAGTCATTTTGTAGCCAAGATAATATCTGACAGACTCTTAGATTTGATTACACTCACTAAGGGGATGACCTTCAATCCTACTTTAGGTTAAACCTTTAACCAGGGTGAGAGGACCCATTTTGTAACCTATTATTGTGAGAAAGATAGATGAATTTACAGTATCTATGATTTAGCTTGGAAATATGAAGGATAGTCCTGAATAGAAATGGTTAATGCAAGTATCATTTAACTCTCACAGTTTTCACACTAATTCATGCAGATGTCTTTCAAAATAGGACTTAGGTTACTCTAGACAGTTTAAATCTTAGCTTACTTCTACTTATTTATAGAAAGGGAGGGTAGAAATGGTAAATTCCCTTTGCAAATGGTTATAAGTAGGGAAAACATGGGTAATTTAGAAGGATTTAAAATTTATAGATTATTAATTTTGTGTATGAATGGGAGATTAAAGTAGGATAAAGTTGATTATACAAGTTTATCAATAAAACCTTACAAATGTTTGGAAATAACTTTTAAGGAAAAAGAAACATCTCATACAACTAGCAGTATCCCTTTAACCAGAAGGTATGTACTCATAGAATCCAAAGAGCACAATATTTCACAAAACCATTGATAATTTAAACACAAAATATCATATTAAACTCCCAATAAAATACTAACAATTCATGTTCAACTACGCTCAAGATACACTCAAAAACTTACTGATATATTTTCAACTAAATAGAGGCAATAAAAATTTAATTTTTTAATCACACTACAGAAAGATATATCTTTCTACAATAAAATTGTAGTTACCAAAATTCCACTAATTAAGCTAAGATCTATTTTATTTTAAAGAAACTATCAACATAAGATTGAAACAAGGAAGGAAACTAGTTGATTCAAAGTATTCTACCCTAAGAAAAAGGACAACATTTCTCAGGAGAAAACAAAAAGTTAATTTCAAGAAATTTAAATTTCTCAATAAGAGGCCATATATCCTATGGCCTCAATGCTTTCTAATGATTGTACACTTGCAATCATCTTGACATGAAATTTTTGGAAAAAGTAAAACAACTCACGGGTCTCTCAGTTTGATTCAGGTTCTTCAAGAAGAGTACAATCGATTTTGATTCTGTTTTCTCTAAGAATTTAGAAAATTTTAACCCCTCTGATATGAGAACATTTATCTCATATATATATAACTCTCTCTCTCTCTCTCTCTCTCTCTCTCTCTCTCTCTCTCTCTCTCTCTCTCTCTTTCCTTTTCTTTTTTCCCCCCAAAAAGTCTGAATCTTCAAAATAATATTCCTTCTTTTGGTACACAATTTGATCTACTTATTATTCCTTTGAATATACTTTTCTTTCGTGATGTCATCTGGAGGGATTATAAATGATTTGTGTTGTTTCACAATATTGGAATGACTAGGATGCCATGTCACCCTTTAGTACCATTTGTTTAATAATTTCTTTATAAGGAAAGTCGAGAGACTTTTCAATGATTTTTGAGTGCCTCCAAATGGTTTGATTTGATATTGAATGATTCCCACTTTTTGAGAATATTCCTCGAAATACACACAATCATTGTCCATATATTTCTGAGCTTAGTGTTTTTGCATGTGTTATATCATATCAAGCCAATTTCCTCCTTTTTGTATGATATTAATATGTTTCAAATTTATCTCCTTTATGCGGGTAGCATAGATAATATTATCGATCAAATCATCATGATTGTGCTCGATTAAACTCGCCATGTTTAGTTTTTCTATAAATATCCACGTCACTTATACTTACAAATTTACATCCTTTCTCTCTGAGTGTGAAAAATCTGTGGATTTTTTTCTCTATCTTCAATATGGTGGGAATGACATTAGCACCTAGTTTGAAGGAGGTATCCTCTGAATATTTGAATCGAATATTCAACTTAACAGGCCCCGATTCATTTTAAGGATGTTATTTGAGATTTAGACCACGAAGGATATAATGGGCCATTTCCCAGAATATTCATGTAGCATTGATTCAAAGGCTCATCAGGATCAGGGGTTTTTACCTTCCAGAATGACAATTCCCACTCTTTTTTTTAGGGTGAATGAGATTGGAACAACTATGGTTTCCTCTTTCGAGAAAAGGCCCAAAAAATCTCTTTCATCTATAATCAAGATTTCACCACGAAGGAGATTCCATAATATTATGAGCTTGGGGAAGTGTATAGACACAACCACTCTATTCATAGGGTGAGTGAAGGAACAATGTGTCTCCTCTTTGAAGAGGCCCATAGAATCTCTTCCTTCTCAATCTCCTACATTGTCACCATTTGACAAAGGGTGAATCTAAGGATCTCCTACTAGCCAACTTCAAGAAACATAATTCCAACCACATAATTTATTCCTACCCAACCCTCTGTCTACAAAGAAAAAGGGAAGAAATCATCTCCCACAGGTGGCCTAGATGTCCTAAATTAGGTCTCTTATTATCATAAGAAGATGGAATTGATGGATATCTTGGATGGCCCTAGTATGGATATTGAGAAGCTCATAGCTATGGGGAATGTCTCGCACCTTGGCAGGGGAAGTTCTATTTATACAAATGGATATTGCGTCAAAGGAGTTTGTTCCAAGAAAAACATGCTTCTAGACAAAATTCCTCCTTATAGTGAGGATTTGGTGGTAATTGAATATACTTAGGTGTTCTTTATCTCTAGTTTTATTTTGATATAGTTCACAACAATGTATGTAACTTTTTCCATGAGATGGGGCCCCTATAGAACCCTGTTTTTCTTTTTTCATCAATATAGAAAATTCAAACTATTATAGTAATACACACACTTCATAATACATTTAGAATTCTATCAAAACAACATAACAATCTACTATATTGTATCAAGTTACATTCATGCTTGAAATTAAAAATTCAAAGTAATGTTCAAATAGTATAAAACAAGAGTATCAATAATGAAAATATGAGATATTACTAAGAAAAATAATCCTAAGCTTGTTCACTTGTCAATATGGTACATATCTTCATCTTTATCACCTTCTTCTTCATCTGGTTGTCTTTATTTATATGCATCATACCCTTGGAACACTGGTATCATCTCTTCTTCATCAGGCCCCAAGTGATATTTGAACATCAGGTGATTCCTATTCAATACATCAATAAATTTGGACATTCTTAGCTTATACTCTCTCAATTTTTTAGTTTACTCAAGAATCTTGTTTTCCACAAATATGAGCCTTTTGATAACCTCATAAGAGCAGTGTTCCAACTTGATGACTTGTCAAAATATTGAATCATGGTATCAACTTCCATATCCCCATAAGTTATTTTATATGCTTATCAAATACCATCTATTCTAGTATGTTATATATGGCATCCATACCCTTTCCCACCCATTCCTTCTCAATTACCAACTTTTCTTTAACCTTGATTTACAATTTCTACCCTGATCTTGGCTAGATCTTCCATCACATATTGAATCTCTTTCTCTTTGGGTAGCACTATCCCCTCCCTTTCTAACAAATCTTCATCAAGTTGGTATATTGCATCAAGTTTGGGAAGGATCCCCTCCTAATAATACAATTCACTTTCACACTGGTCATTGATTTCATTAATGTCACCAAGTGTTTTGGTAAATTATGCATACCTTTTTATTGTCTTCTCAATGACCTTTCTACCTTTCTGGTACAAGTCCTCTACCCATTTATCTATTGCTTCATATTTATTACTAGACTTTTCTATCTTATCGAGAATTTCAAGGGTAATAGTAGTGGTAACTTCTTGATTTCCTTCTATAGGCCCTACTAATTTTTACAAATATGAAGTTAGTGTTTTTATCTACTATTTCAAGTTGCTTTTTAGATATTTAATCTTCATCAACCTTTTGTAGCAAGCCTTCAACTACCACTATGACTTCTTGCTTCAATGATTCCCTGTAATAGGCCTTCCCAATTGTATGTGCTTGATATCATAATCACTTTATGTTATATCATCCTTTGATTTACCTTAGTGAGGAGTTGTAACTTCCAAGGTCATGAAATCCATGTTGGTCTACATGTGTTTTAGTAATATTCTTTGCTTTCTTTAAGGCCTTTTTAGGTTTTAGAAATGTAATGTTGGTGATATCTAAAAATTTTTGTTTTAGTAACTTCCTTCTCCCCTTTCTTGAATAAGTTCTCCTAACCATCCAGTCATATGGGCGTTACCATTGTTTTCTTCTTTTGGTTTGAGGTGTGGGGTCCCTGAATACACCACTAATTCTTTTAATACTTCTTCCACTCTTACCATTTGCTTTTTCCTTTCCAAATTCAACATCTCTAACTACCTTTTCCCTAATATTTATGAATCTTAGACTAACCAATATCTTTTGACCCCTTGTTATTTACTACTTTTTCATATTGAAATTTACTCTCTGAAGAAACTATAGTTTTATTTAGCGCTTCCTTATGATTTCTGGTAGAAGTGGAAATTGTACTTGGATCTAAGTTCTCTACTAAAGTAGCTACCACATTTGTAACTTCCTATGGAATATATTTATCCATATTTGGAGATTTGAATGGCTCCTTTTCCTTTGAAATGATCTTCACATTTTGTAAGTGGCTATTTAGCAGATAAATTTTCTTTGAGTTTCTATTCAACCAACTCATGCTATTTCAGATGAGACTCAAGGTTTGTCTCAAGAATGTTTACCTATACTTTCTTCAGGTTTGACCTCAGTAGGTTTTCTTACTTATTTTGAAGTCTCAGTCATAATTTATTTCATGAAACTTGTCCCATAAGAAGCTTCACCATCCTTCAATACCTTTGAATCCTTGGGTGATTGGTCTTCAGTATGGACAACACTTATTACAGGTGTTTTATTCAAAATTGTTCGATTCATTGTTTCAACATCCATAACAAAATTTGAGCCTTTGATTTGATTATTTTAAGGTTGATCCCCCAACCTTACACTTGATTTTTTATCAAGATATTGAAAATTTACTTCTTGTTTAGGGACACTTACACCCTCAATTGTATAAGTTTCAATTTTCACATTATCCATTTCAAGTTTCAGAGTCTCCTTTAGTAATTCCAAATCAATTCCTTCAAAAACCCTTTTTGGTTATTTCTCATGTTGTTCAACCACTGGCTCACTTTGCATTAGTTCCTTCATGACATCATCTGATTGACTAGGACATAGGAGCACTACCAATTATTCTTGGAATAGTTTCAGTGGGGGATACAGATGAAATTACACTTGATGGTGGTATAAATAGAGTTGAGTGAATAATTTAATAAGTATGAAATGAAATTTCATGGTGATCCAATGAAGTAACCCAGTTTTTTGTAAGCCTCAATTAGAACGGATGGATCACTTACCTCAGGCTCTCTATGTATATGCTTTTTTGATACATGGCCACTTTCATTCATCAAAATACCAATGTCCCTTACCAAAGGTAGTATTAAATTATTTTTATTCTTATCTCTCTCAAAGTGCTTGAGGTCTGGTGCCTCTCTTTTTTGGCACTCTATGATTTTGATTGGAGATCAGCACTTGCTAAGGCTCCCCTCATCATCTTTCCAGTGCTAGATGATCCTAGTAATACACCTGACAGGGATTTTTTGTGTATTAAATCCTTTCCCCTTTGATTAGATTGGAATTTCTTCAATGATGGAGGCATCTTGCATAGCCATAAAGAGTATTCCCTTAGCCTTTTGGATCAAGATAGTTTTTTGAAGTTACATGTCTTACTTGTTGTTGATGTCCACTCATTAATAATTTCAGTGGTAGGATTCCTACTTGGTAACTAAAGAGATTGACCATTCAAGGGATCTATGTTGTCTTCCCCTTCCTTTAGTGGAGTGAGATATTCCTCTAAAACTTTCAAGTTCTCATAAATCTGTTAATACTTTTGTATTTTGTAGAGATAAGTCTAGATGTTTTAAATTTAACCAAGTCAATTTTCTCTTTATTACATTGGAAATTATCATGTGAGGTTCATTTGATTCTATCTCTTTCTAATATATAGAAATAATTTATTTTGACTCAATATTTTGTTCATGGTAATATTCCCCCACCACATCCTCATTTTCTACAATTCCTTGGGGAACTAAAACAATCTTGAAATCAATAATTTTTCTTAAGGTCATTCTGGATTAGTCCCTCTAATCTAACTTCTTATTCATCTATACAATTCATCCAATAATCATCAAAATGAGGCTCACGGTCTCCTGTACTAACAACCAAATGAATGTCATAATTAATTCTTAGTGTGAACTTATCTATTTGAAAATCTCTCCATTTATTCTACCATAAATATGGCTTTCAATATGGTTTGGCATGAATATCTTCCAATTTGGAGAGGGAATTTGATATTTTTTTTATGCCTTCTTTCAATATTTATGTGTATAAGAGTCAATTTTCTTGACAGTTCCATTAAATCCCACTTTTTATTCAAATATCTGAGGTAACTTACAAGGCTTCCCTTCAAATCTTCTTACCCTAAAATATGTGAAGAATCTGTATTATATAAAAATGCAATGATACTCCAGAATTAGTTTCCCTGACACTAGTAGATAATCTATAATGTTCCCATTCTGGTTTGAAAAGGCATGTTACAAGGGAAATAAAAGCATTATTTACTATCCTAAAATTCTCTTTCCATAATTTCCAATCTCAATTATGGATACACATCAAACACCTTATGATCTTAAAAATTATCTTGTAGTGGAAGACATGGCAAATTATTTGAAACATGCAATGTTATAGATGAGATAGGACACCATATAGAATTTAATGTCAACTAATTCACCTATCATAATCTTGGTAGCTATGGTCATAAGATGAGCATGAATGGATGATGATATAAATCTCTGCCCAACAAAAATTTCCTTGTTCCTCTAGGATAATCATTATAAAAGGACACATCCACTCTTTAAAATTATTAGCTCCTTCTAGCCCTACCATTCTGCTTAGTGGAATAATGAGTTCTTCAAATTCCTCAACAAACATGGCCCTGGTCAATCTATTAGGGATTCTCTTAACATATGGCCTTTTATCTTTCAACCTTTGGGAATTTAACATTCCCACATATTCATCACACCTCTGCTTCATAATCAATCTATGTTGATTCAATTATAGCAATTATTGGTTGATCTAATCTGGGTGGCCCTAATATTTCCCTAAAAGCCTTTGGTGTTAAATTTATCACCCTTTATCTACTTTCATCCAATACTTATTTCTTCTCGGGGTCATAATTCTCAGCACACAACCATACAAGCTCATGAGAGTGTATGGATGGTGGGAAAGCAATTCTAGGGAAATGTGACTAACATCAATGGCTGTCATCCATTTTCTTTTATTCGGATCATTCAGCCTCCTCCAGAAATCATCTAGATCAGCATTTATAATTTTGTGTCCATGACCTTATCTAAATCACTAGAAATGCTAGAACTTATGTGGAAACCTGACGCTAAAGATATCATCTTGTGAATTTTATCTTTCCTTATTAATTACAATTTGAGTATCTGAGAATTAATAGGGAAAAACAAGTACTTACCCATTTCTCTACGAGACCTTGTGAAATTCTCCTCTGCTCCCATATTTCTGAGTTCCTTAGCTCAATTTAACCACTTATCAGTTGACATTTTTCTCCTTTATTTTACAAATTCTTGCACTTCTAGGGAACCCCGATATTCGCATGCAATGGAAATTGATTCAAAATGTTTTGAAAACTTTATAAAAATCTACTTTTATTCATGTAAAAATGCATTAATGTCGATAGCCATAAATGCGCCACATCCTAGTCCATCCAACTTATCTTCCTTCATTTGAATGTGGACCATCCACATGGCTTGATCTGATGCTTTATGAGCTCAGGGAGTCTTTTTTGCATATTTGCATTACCTTTCAAATGAGTGCAAGTTTGTAGATTTACCCGAAACCCCGCACCTCTTGACTTTTGCTACAGGATATGACATGTGTCTTAATCTTAAGAGTGACAAAGTCATGCGGGATTTATTTACATTTTTGTTTATTTTTTCAACTGGGTGTAAAACTGCAAAGTTGACCTGAGCATCCGCCTATTGACTTTTCATGAAGCACTGACAAGTACCTCTATCGGGCTTTGGAGGCATGATTCACACTTTGCATTATATTGAGTCTTTGGTATAAAATGCACTGATAATCCATTTCCCCGCTCCAATCATATTTAGAACATGTATTCTTTTTGGGAGAGGGGTAAACTTCTCCTTTTGCATTATTTGAAACTTGAATATTCGTGGGAATATTCGTTCAGGTTTCATGGTTTGGTTTGCAATTTATAGTAAGTACGAAATTTGTGTAATTGTGTAAATAACCCGTAGCAACTGATGGAAAAATGCCATGTATCTTCGGGTGGATGGAGGAAGGAGAATATGCAATTTGTAGTAAAGATCTAAGGGGTGATATACAGGAGGGATTTACATGGTTAAACATGATCAATCACCAATTTTTTCATAGGATCTACTTAGGGATGGCATGGTTATCACATTCCTCAACTGAAAAGGAACTTACATTGGATTCAAAACTCAAACACGGGATTTTATTTGTATTCAATGTGATTTCATTCTTCAAGAATACATGTTTTTAATTCTAACAAACCAGTCAATAGAAAATTTTGAAGGCACATTAAGGAAAAAGGGTGAGATCAAAATGAGCACTAACACCATGGCTTCTACTCTTTATGGGCACCCCCTGCGGGTTCCACAAGAACAACATGAAAAAAACCACACAGAATCAAGTTTCTTTAATCCATTGGGAAACAAATTCATTCAAAAATATGCACAAGGTCTAATAGAGAAAACATACTTCACAAAAATACACCAAGATACCAAGGCAACTGGCCACTTTAGACCAGGAAAATGAAAAGGGAAACAAAAACCAAATAAGATTGTACACTATAAAAAATTTCATACCTGATATGCATCTATCTAATCCAGAAAGTGTTTGAGGTGCCTACCATTGACAGGAAACTCCAACAAGTCTCTATCCAAGTCCTTCAATAATAAGGTGTGTTCACCAATCCTTATATCAATGGAATAGGGACCCATACATAAGGCATAAAATTTTCCATTCTTTCCTTTTTTCTCATGTTTGTTATCCCATAATAAAACAATATCCCTGAACATTGAAGGTTATAGAAGTCACCTTTTTATCAAATATTTTCTTGAGTCTCTACCTGAACTTAAGGTGTCTCTGGTGGGATTCCCTTCTCTCTTCATCCAATTATAGTATCTAGTTAATTCTAGATTCATAGGGGTTTACTTCTCCCTTATCCTCAAGTTGATGCATGAATTGATAAGATGATAACTGCATATGAAGGGGCAAAAGAGCTTGAACACCATAGACCAATTCAAAAGGACTCTTCCCAGTGGATATTTTAGTGGTAACTTTGTCTTCCCATAGAGAAAACTTGAGTTTCTGACCCCATTTTCTTTTATTAACTTCCAATGTTCTCTTGATGGTTTTGAGAAAACATTTATTACTAGATTCAGCTTGGCCATTCCCCTTTGGGTTATAATTGGAAGCATAAGTCAAGTTTATGCCATATTGTTGGCACATAGTTGTTAAAGTATTTTCTCTAAAACTCATGGCGGTTTCAGCTACTATCTTTAAAGGCACTCCAAATCTACATATGATATTGTTTAAAATGAAGTCCATAACTACCTAATGATTTGCTTTCTTGGTAGAATGACTTCAACCCACTTAGTGAAATAATCTGTAGCCACTAATATACACTTGTACCATGCACTTGAATGGTCTGAAATTTCCCCAATAAATTCCATTCCCCACTCCTTGAAAGGGGCTTCGACTGATACTAGTTGTAAAGGTAAAGCACCTGAGGCCTTCAACCTCCTAGAGAATCTTTGATAACTCTCACAATTTCTGACTAACAAAGCTACATCTTTAAATAGTGTGGGCCACCAATAACCTACCCTCAAAATCTTATAAGTAGTCACTCTTCTAGTAAAATGACCTCCACAAACTTTGCCATGAAATTATGCAATAAGCTTGGGAGTTTCTTCTTTTTGATGCACCTCAATAGGATTCCTTATGGGTTCTTCCAAGCTAACCCATAGTCAGTTATAACATATAATTGTGTTCTCAGAGGAAAAGTAAAATATTTGGAATACTTTCTTGTAATCTAGGCTATCTTGAATAGGGGCATTATTCAATGCTTCCTTAATCCCATTAAAATCTTGTACAACCTCTTCTTACCATTTGATAACTTGTTCTTTATTTAGCATGCTAGTAATAGGGATGGTTATTTCAGCAAAGTTTTAAATAAACCTCCTAATGAAATTGATTTACCCAAAAAAATATTGTATACCCTTTTTTGACATGGGTATGGGAAATTTTCTAATGGCATCTTCTCTCTCATGATCTATCATGACCCCTTATTTATATACTATATGCCGCAGTAGTTTTTCCTTTTAAACACCAAATTGAAACTCCTTGGGATTTAATGACATATCATATTCTCTAAATCTTAGTAACATTTACTCCACATGGCTCAGATGGTCACTTCTCTTCCTGGAAAACACAGTTACGTCATCTTGATACACAACAATAAAATCATTATTGTAACCTAAAAATCAATATCCATGGCTCTTTGGAAGGTAGCCCCAACATTCATCAAACCAAATGGCATTCTCACATACACATATATTCTCCATGGGGTGGTGAAAGCAATTTTAAACCTTTCTGACTGTTTTACCACTACCTAATTATATCTTGAGAAGTTATCCAAAGTTAAGAGTAATTCAAATCTTGTAACCAACTGTAACATGTTATCCATATTAGGTAATGGATAGTTGTCTTTGATTGAGGCCTTATTCAGATTTCTAAAATCCATAAAAATCCTTATATCTCCATTATTCTTTCTTATTGGTACAAATTTGGCCACCCATGAAGAGTATTTTTTGGGATTTATTATTCCTCCATCCATCAAATTTGTCAATTCTTCTTGCATCTTAAGTGAGAGAATAGAATTAATAGGCCTATTCTTTTACTTGAGTCACTTAATGTTAGGATCTAAGGTTATTTCATGTTGGAACAAGTCCTCTCTATAAGCCTTCGGTTCTAAATAAGACCATGCTAAGCAATCTTGATATTTTGTCAAAAATTTCACATAGGATTGCTTCTCTTCCTTGCTTAGATTTCTCCCTAACCACACCTTCCTGGGCTTCTCCTTGGTTCCCAAATTGTACTCTTCAACATCCCTTGAAGTAGAGATATACCTATGGACCACCCTATTTGCATTGTCAAAATTAGATTCCAAGGCAACCATCTCGTTGGGAATTGTGTTATTTTTCAATTGAATTATGTCTTTTCCAAAGAAATTTTCTTTTCCATCACATGTTGAAACCATTGGCTCCCAATCCATGCAATGATTTTTAAATTCTCCTTTATTTTGCAATAACCTCTATACTTAGGCATCATCATTAAACACTTTCCAATGCTTTACATTATCAGGCACAAAAGGTATTGATAGCACCTCTACAACATAGTTTTTTTTAATAATGGCAAATAGTTTTTTGAAAGGGACTATACCCTTGAATACAAAATAAGGCCTTTAAGCCAGAATAAGAGTGAGAAACATAGCAGAACTAACCAAGTCCAAGAATTACAAAGAAATTCAACGTAGCCCAGAAACAGCTACACAAACGAGACTTAACATCAAAACAACAACAAAAAAACAGTAAGCCGACAGCCAAGAAACAGTAAGAATAACAATAGAGAGCAGTAGAAGCATGCAGGACTACTTCTTGGCTGCTTGATCAACACTGATCTTGACTTTTTTCCAAGCATGAAACATACCCAAAGTGGTCATGTGGGTTAGCATCCGTCTTATCGAGCTCCTCAATGGTTCTTTTGCTCTCTTTTTCATTGCCCCAAAGTGCAGCCGGGACACCGCTGAGGTTGGAAACACTTTTGGCATGACCCTTGATGAACTCCTCAATGGCCCTAAAGGCGGTAATGTTGTAATCATGCCTAGTCTTAGCTTTCCCTAGGCGGGGAGTCCAAGGAGGTCAGCTTTTTGTATATGTCTTCAACCTGACTGTTGTCAATGCTCCCTTCCCCCTCCATGCTTTTCTTACCTTTTTGCTTAGCTAGGTTTTTGACCTCTTCCCTTCAGCATTTTCATCTCAGCCTCTAAGGCCTCCAGTCTCTTAGAAGGGTTATCCATCTGTGCATCCCGGGGACTGGCACTACTAATGTTCAGCAGGTCATGTGCAATGTCAAGATCAATAGGCTCTTTCCCCACAGCAAGAGTTTCAAGGTTGAGTCTCCAACATAGTTATAGTAAGGAGAAACCATGCAATATCAAATCGAGATGCGAGCACTGTAAATAGTTGAGCTGCAGTATTTTAAAAGACTCAAAAATTTCAATGAAGTCAAAAACTACATGCTTATACTGCTTCATTCTTTGGTTTTTTATTGCATATAGTTTTCTAACTTGCCTTACCACCAACTTAGAATCCCCTTTAACAATTATATTCTTTATTCCATACCTCCATGCAATTATCAAGCCTAGAAGTAGTGCTTCATATTTTGTAATATTATTGGCGCATTCAAATTTTAGCTTGAAGGAAAACTTCAATGTCTCCTTATTCAGGGATATAAGCACCACACCATCCCCATTACTCATATTAGAGCATGCTCCATCAAACATCATAGTACAAGGGGCTCCAACTTGTTCTAATCATGGAATATCATTTATGTTATGGTATTCATAGTCTGCATATCTAACAAAATTATAATCCACATCAGCAAACAATACTTCATAAGAGGCATTATTGGGGTCTTTAGTCAAGTGTAGCATTTTTTTCTCCATACAACTTCACTAAATTTCCTTCCACATGTATGGTGGAATAAGACATATCCATTTGCACACTTCCTCCAACACTTATAGCCCATTGTCTAGATAGCAACATACCCCATTTATTATGATAATCAATAATGACCACATTCATAGTCAAATATTTTCTAGGATAGACTGCCAACTACACTACCAAACCTTTTACATATCTTATCACTAGCACCTCTCTTGAATCCATGGCCTAGAATTTTCTAAAAGTTTTTGTCACTTTTATGTCTAGTTCATTCATAACTTAATGAGGCATTACATTACATGAAGCTCTTGAATCAAACATATAGTTGTGGACAAGTCTATCTTTGATGATCAAAGTAGTAAAAAATGGATCCACATCAGGTTGATATTCTACTAGAGATGTGCTTAAATATATCTCATGTGATTCCCCCAGACTTTCCATTTCTTGGGGAACTTCTAACTCTACAATAATAGGTAAAAGATCCACATTATTAACCTCCTTACATGTGGCCACCAACTCCTCCTTGAATACTAAGTATTCAAATTCTCTTCTTCTATGCTCAGAAATTCTAGGAAATTCAATAATTAGCACGGTAACCTTGATATGACTCAAAATTAGAGCCATATCACAAGGGCTGTACTTAGGTAAGAATGCGGTAGGAGGTAGGGTGATTTACTTTTCTAGGGCTATGAGGTTTTTTAAAACTTGAGTAGAGGTGGGGGAATCATATTTTTTAGCAATAATTGGGCCTTTGTTTGATAAATATTTCTTAGGAACAATCTTGGTAATATTGGTGAGGAGAGGATTTTTTGGTTTGGGTTGTGTCCATATTCCTTGGACCTTCCTATTTCTTAGATTATATTATTTTTCTTAAGCCACTACTGCATTCATTAAGAGTTTTCTATCCTCTTTAGAAGGAATACCACCATCATATTTTTTATTATTAATGCCCTCAAATATTCTAAGTCATGGTTAGGTAACTCAAAGGCATGAACCATATCAACATCAAGATTACTAGTAAAAGGAGTAGAAGATACTTGATGAATGCAATCCCAATAACATTCCACAGTCCTGACACTCAGCAATTTGGTAGAAGTATCTCATTGTTGTGGACTATCTAAACATTCCATCATGCACACATCACCAAAGGTAGCATCATAATCAACCTCTTCATGTTCCTTATTGAGATCACATGGTGAGTGTAATAGAAATCACTTATCACACCATTCAATAACATGATCTTCTTCTACCATATATACTCTAGTAGTCAATGGATCAAGAACCAAATTGTTTTCCCTTTGTGGTTGTTTCTTGTTTCGTGATCCCATAGGTCCTTTCCCTCTATCCTATGTTTTGTGGTCACCCCTATGATGATTACTGAATCTATTCTTCCCTTGAGGTTGTTGTTGTGCCTGAGAAATTTGACCTAGTCCTTTTTCTTCTCTAAAAAGTTTATATGAGATCTCCTTGACTTCTCCTACTATATTTTTAACCACCTCTTCCAGATCTATTCCCTTTCTTTCCCGAGGCTTCTCAGGATTGACCAACTTAAGACCCTCCCTTTTAGGAGGCTTCCTAGCTACCTTGATGTTATTTTATATTTTTACAACCATAGAAAAATCTTGTCTCAAATTTATGGGGTTTTTATCCCTCAGATAATATGTTGCTTTCTTATCAAAGGCATCAAAATATTTGATTATAAATGATTCATCACTTGGCCTCAATATTGTAGGAATTTTGGTCAAGGTATTATTAAATATGGTATTAAAATATTGGAAAGGTTCATTAGGATTCTTCTTTATGTTCTCAAATTCTGTGAGGAGGAACCTTGGATCAGTATTATCACCATAATGTGAATTAATTGCATTTTTCATCTTTTTCCATGAATCAATAGAGTTATCTAGTAGTGACTTGTATCAATCTCGAGCATACTCTTCTAGAGTATGTATAAATAACTTTACATATACATAGTCACCACTAATGGCATTATTACCCTAGAATTTACGAAATTTATTTCTTACGTCATGTGGGACTGCATTAGGATAACCTGCCATACCACCGAAATCTGTAGGATTGTATACATTCACAACAAAGGGGGGTTTAGGTAGAAGTTGAGCCATATTATTTTGAGGGGGTGTTCCAAAAAGAGGATTAAAATAGTGGGGAACTGAAGGTATTTGAGGTAATGGAGTGTGATCTTCAAATTATTAATCCTTTAATGATTTTTTCTCACAAAATACTCTATTATTTCTAATCAATAAAGGAGGAAAATGAGGAATACCCAGATCACTTGAAAATGAAGGACCCTCCTGAGTTGGAGTATACAAATTTTTGCAGGGAATGCTTGATCTAGAACCATTTGAAGTACTGGAGTAATATTCTACCAAATGATGATCACTTTCAGCATTAGGTATAACCTTTTCTTCCAACCTTTGATCACTCAAGGCTTTCCAAATTTTTTTATTTGTTGGATTTATCCTTCCTAACTCTGGAAAAAACCTTTTATTGGGATATGTCTTGAAGAAATACCTTCTTCCTTCTATTTTTTCTGATCTTGATGATAGATTTTAATAACTGAAGTTCAAGGTACTGGTATTTATCATATTTTCTAAGAACTATGGATTCGCCACTAAGGTCTTGCACCTTATATGTGTAAATCAATTCAAACAACTTTCCAACTGAAACTTCACAATCAATTTCATCAAAGCTTGGAAAATTTTTGTTATCATTTATCAATATTTACCCCTAATTAAGTCAAATTTAATGGAAATATTGCTTAAACTAGGAAACTATCCAGCAAATGACTTCTGATTAAGCTCATTTTTTGAAAATTTTGACAAAGGATCAAGTCTAAATCTTGTATTTACATAAAAAAAAACTTCATACATTACCAGAGGTATATATATCCTTGTATTTATGACAATAGTCCCTAACAATGGCATCGGGAGAGTGTTGGTACCCAAATCTACACCACCTTGAGAGCTAAGTAACATTTACAATCTGAGTTAGATACTTAGAGAAAGTCAAACTGAATATTTAGTCATTTTGTAGCTAGGGATAATATCAGACAAACTCTTGGAGACTTGACTTGGGAGAGATTGGATTGCATGCACTAAAGGGATGACCTTCCCTCCTACTTTGGGTTCTTCCTTTAACCGAGGTGAAAGGACCCATTTTGTAACATATTATTGTGAGAATGGTGGATGAATTTACAGTCTCTAATATTTCTCTTAGAGATATGAAGGATAGTCCTGAATAGGCGCGGTCAATGCAAGACTTATTTAACTCTCATGATTTGTCACACGAAGTAAAGAAGATGTCTTTCAAAATGGGACTCGGGTTACTTTAGACAATGTAAATATTAGCTTACTTCTGCATATTTATGGAAAGGGAAGGTATAGATGGTAAAGTCACTTAGAAAATGGTTATAAACAAGGAAAACTTAGATAATTTAAAAGGATTTGACAGCTATAGATTGAAATTTTTGTGCGTGAATGGGAGATTAAAGTAGGATAAATTTGATTACAAGTTTCTCAAGAAAACCTTACAAATGCTTGGAAATTTCTTTCATGGAAAAAGGAACACCTCACACAACTAGTAACAACCCTTTAACTAGAAGGTATGCACTCATGAAGGCCCAAGAGTACAAGATTTCACACAACCTTTGACAATTTAAACAAAAAATCTCATTCTAAACTCTCAATAAAATACTAACAATTCTTATTCAACTACACTCAAGATAAACTCAAAATCTTACTCAGATCTTTTCAACCAAATAGAGGTAATATGAATTTAAAATTGTTTACCATAGCACAAAAAGAAATCTTTTTCTACGGTGCAATTGCACTTACCAAAATGCCACTAGTTAAGGTAAGATCTAGTGTAGTTCAAAGAAACTATCAACATAAGATTACAACAGGGAAGAAAAATAGTTGATTCAAAGTATTTTACCCTAAGAACAAGGAAAACATTGCTCAGGAGAAAATACACAATTAATTTTAAGAAATTCAAATTTCTTAGCAAGGGGCCAAAAAACCTATGGCCTCAATGCTTTACAATGATTATACACTTGTAATCATCTTGGCATGAGAAGGTTTGGAATAAATAAAGCAACTCACATGTCTCTCGCTTTGATTTAGGTTCTTCAAGAAAACTACAATTGGTTTTGCTTTGTTTTCTATAAAACTTTAGAACAATTTAACCCCCTTCCTATAAAAACATTCCTCTCACATATATACAATTATCTCTCTCTCAATTACCTTTTATTTTTTCCCCCCAAAAATGTGAATCCTCAAAAGAATATTCCTCCATTTTTTGCACGGATCTGCTTATTAATCCTTTCAAAATAATTTTCTTTCATGATGCCATATAGAGGGATTCCAAATTATTTGTATTTTTTCACTATCTTAGAATGAATGGGATGTCATGTGATCCTTTTTAGTATCATTTGTTTGATTATTTATTTTTATGTAAGCTGAGAGACTTTTCAATGATTTCCGAGTGCCTCTAGATATTTTTATTTGATTTTTATTCATTCCCTCCTTTTGATAATCCACCTCGAAATACACACACTCATTTTCATATCTTTCTACGCTGAGTGTTTTTGCACATGTTATATCATTTCAAGCCAATTTCCTCCTTTTTATATGATATTATTTTGTTTCATATTTATCTCCTTCATGTGGGCATCACAGAAAATCTCATCAATCAATTCATCATGATTATGCTCAGCTTAACTCTCCAGCTTCATTTTTTCTATAAATTCCCATCTCTTCTCTTACAAATTTTCATCCTTTCTTCTAAGTGTGAAAAATTTTGGTGGATTTTTCTATCTGCAACATGGTGGGAATGACATTAGCACCTAGCTTGAAAGAGGTCTCCTCTAAATATTTGAATCAAATGTTCGACTTGACAGGCCTCGACGAAGCATTTTTAAGGATGTTATTTTATCTTGGAAACACATAAGACTACAAGGGGCCATTAACCACCCAAGTTGTTTATGTAGCTTTGATTTTAAGACTCATCAGAATCAGTCATGTGTTTTCCACCTTCCAAATGATGTGTTAGAGTAGGTATTTATGTTAGCTCATGTTCACCTAGGTACTTTATTTACCTTTATTATATTTATCCTCACTCACTTAGGTGTGTGGATATTTCTTTTATCTTATTTAAATATTAGGAGATATTATCTAGTTGTTAGGTATAGTTCTTTCCTCGATCTATGGTATTGACTAGATCCTTGATGTCTAGTTCTCTCCAAAATCTATGGTCTTGACTAGTTCTTTGATGACTAGTTATTTCCTTGATTTATGGCTTGATCTATGACCTTGACTAGTTCTTAGATTATTATTCCTTACCTATTTAAGTAAGGCCCTTTCTCAATATATTGCATTGAGTTCCATAATAATATATGATATTGTTGCTCATTTATTTGCAAAGGTTTATGTAAAGTTATTTTGGATAATTACTTGCATCTTATTGATCATGGTGTTTGATTAGCATCTGTGTTCTTGGCTTGGTACGATTTGGTTATCGTTCCTTTCATGATGCATTTTCACATTTTTAGGTTGGAGCATTAGAAAAATCTTGTGGTATTGAAGTAATTCTGGCTCAAAAGTAGGCCATCTATGAAAGGTGTGATTAACAACATATGTCCTTTCATCTGTAATGAAGATTTCACCATGAAGGAGATTCCCTCATAATCTTATGAGATTGGGGAAGGGGTCTGTATAAACACAATTCCCACCCTTTTTTAGATGGTGAATGAATTGAAACAATGTGTCTCCTCTTTGGAGAAAAGGCCCATAGAATCTATACCTTCTCAACCTCCTAAAGTGTCACCATTTTCTATGCAGAAAGGCAAGGGTGAATCTAGCTCCTAAGCTCTTACTCAGCCAACTTCATGGACCACTGTACTTGCACTTCTATCCACATCAGTTGTTCCTACCTAGTCCTCTGTTTACAAAGTAAAAGGGAAGAAAGAATTTCCCTCATGTGGCCTTGATCTCCTAAATCGGGTCTCTTCTTATCAAAATAAGATGGAATTGAGGGATATCTTGGATGGCCCTAGAATGGATATTGATCATCTCATTTCTATGGGGATGTCTCACTCTTTAGAAGAGGAAGTTCTATTTGCAAAAATGGTTGTTGGGTCAGAGGAGTTTGTTCCATGAAAAATCATGCCTCTGAACAAGATGATTAGGTGTCTTTATCTCTAATTTATTTTTGATGTAGTTCTCAAGAAAGTATGTAACATTTTCCATGGGCTAGGGACCCTATAGAACCCCATTTTACTTTTTTTGTCAACATAAAAGATTCAAAATCTTACATTAATTCACAAGTTTCATAATAGATTTAAAATTCTATCAAAGCAACATAAAAGTCTATTATATTGTATCAAGTTACATTCATGCTTGAAATTAACAATTCAAAGTAATATTCAACTAGTATAAAACAAGAGTATTAATTATGAAAAGATGAGAAATGTTAGGAAAAAACAAGCCTAAGATTGCTCATTGGTCAATCATGGTTACATCTTCATCTTTGTCATCTTCTTCTTCATCATCCTTGTCTTTGTCAGTTTGTCTGCTCTTGTATGAATCATACCTTTGGAAGAATGGTATCATCTCTTCTTCATCAGGTGCCAAATGATATTTGAATATCAGGTTATGCCTATTTATTACATCAGTACATTTTACCATTGAGAAACCTCACCTTCCTTGACTACCTTTGAATATTTGGGTGGTTGGTCCTCAGTATGGATGACACTTATTACATGTGTTTCATTCAAACTGGTTTGAGTTATTGTTTCAACATCCATAATAGAAGATGAACCTTTAATTTGAGTATTTTTAGGTTGATCCCCTAATCTCGCACTTGATGTTTGATCAAGATATTTAATATGTACTTCTTGTCCAGGGACACTTACACACTCAATTTTTTAAGTTTCAATGGTTACATCATCCATTTCAAGTTCAAGATTCTCCTTGAGTAATTCCAAATAAATTCCTTCAAAAACCCTTTTTTATTATTTCTCATATTATTTAATCACTGGATTAATTTGCATTAGTTACTTCCTGACATCATATTATTCACTAAACACATAAGGACTACCAACTATTCCTGGAACGTTTTTAGCGGGAGGTAAAGATGAAATTACACCTGATGAAAGTATAACTAGAGTAGAGTGCATACTTGCATTAGTTTAAAATGGAATTTCCTGGTGAGCTAATGAAGTAACCACTTTCATTTGATCCTCAATTAGAATAGGAGGATTAATTACCTCGGGCTCTCTATGTTTATGCTTTTTTGATACATGGTCACTTTCCTTTATTGAAATACTAGTGTCCCTAACCAAAGGTAGTATTAACTTAGTTTTCTTCTTAGCTCTCTCAATGTGCTTGAGGTCAGGTGCCTCTCTTTCTTTGGCACTCTATGATTTGGATTGGAGATCAACACCTAGTAAGGCTCCCCTCATCATCTTTCTAGTGCTACATGATCCTGGTAACACACCTAAGGTAATTTTTCATGTACTCAAGCCTTTCCCCTTTGACTGGATTGGTAGTGCTTTAGTGATGGGAGAATTTTGCATATCCTTTAAGAGTATTACCTCAGCTTTTTTCATCAAGAATTTTTTTTAAGTTCCAGTATTAGTTTTTGCTAGTGTCCACTCATCAATAATTTCAGTGGTAGGATTCTTACTAGGTAACTGAGGAGCTTGACCATTCAAAATATCTATCTTGTCTTCTCCTTCCTTCAATTGAGGGAGATCTTCCTCTAAAAATTTTAAGTCTCATAACTCCTTTAATACCTTTGTATTTTATAGATATAATTCTACACCCTTTCTAGTCAACCAAGTCAATGTTCTCCTTAATACATTGGAAATTCTTCTATGAGGGTCATCTAATTTTGTCTATTTCTAATCTATACAGATAATTGATTTTGACTCAATCTTTTGGTCATGGTAGTATTTCCCCACCACATATTTTTCATCTATAATTCCTTGGGGAACAACAACAATATTGAAATCAATAATCTAACTTAAGGTCATTCTAAAATAGTCTCTTAATCTATATTCTTCTTCATCTATATAGTTCATCTAGTAATCCTCAAAATGAGGCTCATGTTCTCATGTACTAAATGTTTCACCTGATTAGATCATTTCTTTGAAGTGTTGACGAAATAAGTAGGGTAATGGGCGTAGGAGGAATACATGCTTTAATGCTGGTTGATGGGTTGTTGCGTGCGTATGACTTCTGAATCCATAGCTGATTGTGAGAGATTCATTTTTTCTAGGAGGAACTACATGTAATGCAAAGCAAGACCACCAAAAAATTTAAACAATATATGCAGTGAATTGCCTAGCGTATGCTAGATCCGGGAAGTGTGATACTTCCTAGATGGCTGTTAGTCCACTATTTTAAACAATTTAATGTGGTAAATACGGTAAGACCTATTGTAATTTGAAATTATTTAGGTATCTCACTTAAAACATAATAAGAAATAGATCTAATCTAACAGGCTAGGTTAGAATAGGATCCGAAGGTCAAATAATTGGTTCTGGGTCTCTGCAGGTCTGACAGAGGTCTCAGGAAGATCACAGGTGAATGAGGGTGGGATGGAATTAGGTGGGTAGGTCACTATTATGGGTTGTATGGGAAAATACAGAGACTGATGTCGGTTAAGGGTGACCGGTGCTAGTTACTATGGAAAACTGGGAATGCCACAGAATGAGATTTAGGTCTCCTTTGTGATTGCACAAAGGGAATTTGGTTTTTCGGGATCAAGTATTGGGTGATTGAGGTAGGATTTGGTGAGGTTTTAATGGGTATATGGAGGGGGAATGTTAAAGGAGGTCAATGGATGGCTAGGTAAACAAAATATGATAATATAATGATCAAATGGAATAAACTGGAGAAGTATAACATTTACTTACTTGGATTCTGGTCCTAGATGCCGGTGAGTGAGGGATGGAGGTGCTGATGAGAGGTTTGAAGGCTACAGGTGGTCACCAACTGAAGGAAAGCTTCTACATGGGCTGCATGTACATTCCTCTTTGCTTGGTTAGATCAGATCATTACTGGGATGGTTGTGCAGGAAAAGATGCTTGATCTCCTTCCTTGCATGTGTGTTCTCACTAGAATTCATTCTGAGAAGATGTGATATCTCTCTGGAATGTGCTAATGTTCGCCAAATTTTCCAATATTTTTTTTCAACCTTCTGCCAACCTTGAGAATAAGGTTTTTTTGGGGTTAAAAAGGTAACCGACAATGTTTTGGCTTAATCAGTGACAGTTAAGGGTAACCGGCGTCGGTCAAGGTGGGATTTCGTAGGTTTACTAAACTAGGGAGATCCTCTTGATTTCCTCAAATATTGTGCCATTAACCCATAGATTAGACTGGGAGCTTCTTGTAAGCATGTGGGAATGTGGTTAGAGAGAATTTAGGCATTGATTTTTAGGGTTTGGGTAAGTCTCAGTTAGTTATGGAAACTTACTAAGAATAGGTTTTATGGTGAGTTGGCTTGCTGAGGTGTACAGGTGAAGTGTATGTGTGGATATTATTTAAATTAAGATATTTAAATAATAAATATAGTGAGGATAATGAATTAATTTAATTTAATTTTAAATTAAATATTAGTGAGGTGAAGGGGGGCATGGCTAGGTGAATGTGATGAAGGGTGCTTATTTGTTGAGGGACCAAAGGGGAGTGTGACCTAATTTTAGTGTCTACATTTTGCCCCTTTTTATCGCGTATCTTGTATTGGTAAGTGACGCTAACAAAAATAACATGTGGTTGCCTCATGTGTGGGTGAAGGTGATCCCCCTCAAACTAAGAACTGACGAGGCCGAAGGTAGAATCGGTGAGTGATTTGATTAAAGGTAAATGTAGTGAAAAGAAAGGTGGGTAAGAGGGGAAAAAAGGAGCAAGGTCTACTCGGGTAAGCTAGGTAATGGGTCAGGGTCAAAGGTAGTAACAGTCAAACACACGCACATGTATAAACTGCATCACATGACCAAGTTGAAGAGCAGGAAAAATCTACATCATCTAAGGTCGAGAGGTTTATCCAAACAAGGTTGAAGTGATTCTAGTATCCAAGGTATAGGATATGGTTAGGAAACACAACGTAGGTTAGGCACAGGAACGTCTAGGTATGTTCTGGTACACCAAAGTTAGGGTCAGGATAAACGGTCACGGTAATAGGATAGGTAAGGTTATTACGTCAACAAAATGGGTAACAGTGCCGTAAGGTATAGCAAACACATGAGGTCAAATGTCACTAGCAATGGTCCAGGTCCAAATATCTAGGTCACGGGACGGGGAAGGCCAAGGTAGAGGGAAAATAATGAGTCCCCAAAGGAGGAAAAAGGGAGGTAGTAAATGATGAGCTCAGGAAAGTTGAGGTAAATGGGTAGGGTAAAGGTGGGGTGAGGTAAATGATCAGGGTGAAGGTTGGGTGAGGTAAAAAAAAGGGAAGTAGGGGTAGGGTTAAAGGGTAAAATTTAGGTCAATGTGCAGGTGATGGTGACCAATGTCATTTATGGATAATTGACATCGGTAGAGGTAAACCAACAACAACTAAGTAGGGCATGCGACCAATGTTGGTCAAGGGTAACCGATGTCGGTTAGGTCAGGTGTGTTATAAAAATAAAAAATCCACGTTTTTTGTTATTCATTTGTTATTTTGCAAAGTGATAAAATGACAAAAAAGAGAGAAAAGAGAGAAAAGTGTACAGATGAAAAAGAATAGTTAGCTGGCATTGTGATTGATGAGTGATTGGTTGGTGAGCAGCGGGTCCAAAAGATCATTATGAGGGATTCGATTAGTGAGAGGTTGTGGGTAGGTATCCGGTGATGGCGGAGGTCGGAGAGGGATCAGGCAGGCCACTTATATATCTGGCCAGATGTGCCATTGAGATGGTGGTAGTGCAATGAGGTAAGTGCCCTACTCTACGCTCTTGATTTGATAGATTAGAGGATTATTTTAGTGTTGATTTAGGTTTTGTTTGTTTTTCAATCTGGTGGGTGGGAAAAAATTAAATTTGGGAATGGGGGGAATAGTGGGTAAAAGGAGGAATGGGGAGGGTAATAAATGGGATAGGGGGGGGTGGGTAGAGGTCTAAGGGTAGATTAGGTCATTGTAGGGGGGGTAAAAGGGGCAGGGGGAGATTTTTTAGAGAGAGGGGTTTTGGGAAATCTTGGGATTTTCCGTGACAGTGACCAGCGTTGATCACGTTTGGCTGGTGTTAGTTAGGTGGAACTAGTATTAGTCACCAAATAGGTGGACGATGCTAGTTAAGGGGTGACCGGGGTCAGTAAGGGTGAGCTGGCTGGTATCGGTCACCAAACAGGTGACCCTTACCAGTTAAAGGGTGATCGGGGTCGGTTGGGATGAACCGGTATTGGCCAGATTAGTGGGCACAAAGGTCCAAAAGTGGTGTGGGCTAGGTAGTTGAGATGGGTAGGATGAAAATAGGGTATAGGCAAATGATAATGGTTGAATATGGATTGATACATGTAAATTAATGTTTTGTTTTTATTGGATGTAGGGGAGAGCACAGCTACACATGTGGGATAGGGTTCCACCTCTACTAGTGACCATACATGGCATAATGACCCCAGAGGAGCTACAACATGTGGAGACAGTGGGCTTTAGTGGGGTTCGTCAATATATACATGTAGTCTGGTAGCCCAGTTTGATGGTCGCACTCATCGATAGATGGGACTCCACGACCAACATGTTCCACCTGCTGACGAGTGAGATGACTATCACCATGGAGGACATGTTCCATATTCTTCAGTTACCCATATTAGGTGCCCAGTTTTATTCTATCTCCTCTGGGGCCTCAGAGGAGCTGATTGTGTCTATTTTTGGAGAGGGGATGGCCGATTTGAGATTCCATAGCGCCAATTTGAGCTATAGAGAGATGTACCTAGCACGTCTGGAGGAGGCAAGGCTAGTGGTTATGTTGATGGAGGTAGTGTGCTGCTATGTACTGCCAGATGCAGAGGGTGGATGCTTTCCCCAATCAATGATGGAGATACTCCACGACATGATGGTGCATGAGACCTACTTTCCCTGGGCATCAACATTCTTGGTGTAGTTGTACAAGGAATTGTGGGCATATGGTCGATTGCGCATGTTCAACATGTGTTGTACATTTTTACTACATTGTTGGGCATACAAGTACATAGTTTGTGTGTGTCCTATAGGGATGAACTGAGCAGATGCATTCCCAACATGATTAGTTCAGGTGGGGTACAAGATATGGGTGTTGGTGATAGGAGCGGAGATCTAAGAGACCGACACATGATATGGCCCATTTCTAGTAGTTACTGGAGGGGTTATCCGGAGTGGACATTATATGGAGGAAAAATGTGGGATTCCCCTCATATAGGCATATGCATGAGGAGCTAGCAGAGCTCTAGCTAGAGAGATGGATACAGGGTTGTCGTGCCGGGGAGGACAAGATGATCCCGGTAGACAGAGTCCAATGACAGTTCGGGCTAGTGCAGGACATACCTCTACCCTTCCCATAGTATCAGAGAGATGACGTGGAGAGGCCCTTACCTCTACCACAGCCTATAGTTCCCACAGGGAAGGAGGAGGAGCTAGTGGACTAGTAGATAGATGATGCTGAGTGTACAGATAGGTACCGGTAGTGGTGGGCGGGCTCAGTTACGAGCCATACCACCCAGACCAAGGAAGTCAGATATAACTACCATTACAATGTAGAGAGACGTCCTACAGGGGTAGGTAACTACGCTCATTACCCAATTGGGTATATTGAAGACACATTTGGAGGGCTTGGAGGTAGAGGTAGCAGAGCTACTTATACATGTGGCCAGTTTGCAGGCCCAGATGTCTCATGGAGGAGATGGAGATGGAGAGGAGGCGGATGGTCAGGTGGTAACCTTACAAGCTTAGGTGACAGGTTTATAGGGCTAAGTGGCCACAACCCAGGTGCATA
This sequence comes from Taxus chinensis, assembly GCA_019776745.2. NCBI lineage: Eukaryota > Viridiplantae > Streptophyta > Pinopsida > Cupressales > Taxaceae > Taxus > Taxus chinensis. The sequence continues at coordinate 882,794,514 of CM034149.1, forward strand.
TTGGGGTCTTACAGGCCCAGATATAGGCACACGGGTAGGGGGCACCACCACAGGCACCAAGAGCAGGTCCCAGTTCATAGGTAAGCATAGGGCAGGGTCCCACAAGGTAGGTATAGGAATTGATACCTATGGGACCACCACATACCATGCCTGTATCCAAGCTACGAGATGCCCTAGGTGAGGCTAGCTGCTATCATGACCAGCTGATGGTGGCCGGGATAGACTTAATATCCTATGCCGAGTACAGGGCACAACAGACATCTAGTGAGAGAATGAGATCCCGCACTCACAGTGTGGAGAGTACAAGGGGTCAATGAACTCTAAGGCCTGATCAGGTAGAGGATACCAGTGCACGGAAACCAACTCCAGTTGAGGCGCCAGTAAGGACCCAAGAGGTCAAGGGTATAGGTGATATAGAGATGGAGGACATCCACCGAGATGCCTAATATGCGGTCACCTGATTTTTTATGTATGATAGTTATTTTGTGATTATATATCGGCCTGTGTGCCGAGAGATAATGAGGATGTATGAGTGATTGTGTATATTTCAAGCATATAGCGACCTGCATGCCGATGACATTTTGTATTGAATATCAATCTGTGTGTCGATGATTTTGAGATGATGGACATGATGAGATAGCCATGTATATTTGAGATACACATTGATTTATTTATATGATGAGATACATGCTATGATTTGATTTGTTGATGTGTTTATGAGATACATGAGTATTATTTGATTTGTTGATATGTTGATGAGATACATTAGGTGAGTTAGGTATGATGGAGTCAGGTTGGTATAGGCAGGGAATCGAGTCAGGCTGAGTTTAGGCATGGATTGAGTTAGGTCGATTTAGGTATGAAATTGAGTTCAGGTCGGTTTAGGCATGGATTGAGTTAGGTTAATTTAGGCATGGATCGAGTCAAGTTATAGGCATGGATTGAGTCATGTTATAGGCATGGATTGAGTTACGTTATAGGAATGGATTAAGTCTAGTTATAGGCATGGATCTTGTCAAGTTATAGGCATGGATTGAGTCAGGTTATGGGCATGGATTGAGTCAGGTTGGTTTAAGCATGGATCGAGCTAGGTTGATTTAGGCATGGTTGAGTCGAAAGTAGGTGAAGTGGTAATTCATTATTTTATGCAATGAATGATAATATGGGTCATATGTGAGATGTGGTATAATCTATGCATAGTGATGATAGAAAAATGGTAGGCGTAATAAATGTATGTTGTGATAATGTTTAAAATATGAAACAATGTTATGTATGTGGTATAATTTCCAATTGTGGGTATAAAAGGGAAAGTAAGTGAGGTGTGACGTAATATGAGGAACATGGAAGATGAATTGTGTAGGATAAAGGATTGACTGTGATAACCTCCAAGGGCCCAATGCCCTCAGAGTGATGCCTACATAGTCCCGGCAAAAAGGGACCTCAGACCGATGTAGTTCTCCCATGAGCTAGGGAAGAATATTAGGAGGTATGAAAATGATTTGGTAGGTTTTTGGGCATGTTGTGGGTTTAGATTTGTTAGGTGTGGGTAGATTATAGGTAAAATGATGTAAGGGAGGGTGATTGTGGTGAAAGAAGAAGATTACCCCAAAAGTAAGCATCGAGGACCATGTCATGTATAAGGTAATCAAAACGTAAACAAAGACAGTTCAAAAGATAAGAGGGGGCAATAAAGCCACCTAGTTGGTTAGGATCATACCGAGTAAATCATACCTTGGTGGAGGTGATGTACTTAAGACCCTAAAGACATTGCATGATGGACTGTTCTACAGTGAAAAGTAGTCACATGATCACCGAATGTCTAAGTTCCAAGGTGAGGCAATAGGAATTAAGAGTGGGAATGGTAAGAAGGGTGAAAGGTAGTTTATTTTTATATGGTATTGGTAGCATGCGTGTCAAGCAAGAGAACCTAGATAACACTTGGAAAGTCCATGACAAAAAGGTTGTTGTTTTGATAGACTGATCGATGCGGGAAGTCTATATGGGATGAATAAAATTGAACTCCTTAAGGTCTTCGATAATCTGATCGATGCGGGAAGCTTCAGTTGCTCTCATTTTTTTAATTTTTTTTAGAGATTTACATAGTTCTCCTTCTAGGGAGCAGTCTATTTATAGGAACAATTTTTCGAGAGGAAGATGTCCTTTTGAGGGAGTCATCTTTTTTTAGTAGAAGTTTGACTCAAGGAGTTTGGTCCCATGTGAGGTATTTGCAGTCATGGACAAGACCAAGGTGGAGAATAAGATGCTTGTTCAAAAGGCAAGGTGAAATGACCATGGGATCTCATCTAAAGGTAGATGAAAAGTATCCATGAGAATCATGCTATGTTCAGCACTGTGGTACACATATTCAAGAGAACATAACAAGTGACAGGTACTCACATGATTCTTGTTTAATCGTTAGTGAGGTGTATGGAGTGAAATAGCGCTCAAGGGAGGAGCGTGGAAAGAGATAAAGGTGAGGGAGAACTACAAGTCAACAATAGAATGGCCAAAGATGCAAGGCATTAAGGGTCTCAGGTTCAGGTTTTCCATCGAGTGAAGATAAATGATAAGCACCTGATCCATAGGTATGAGTTACGATGTATGGTCCAAGCCAATTAGGAGCAAATTTTCCCCATGTAATTTTTTCTACTTTGGTTACGTGTTGATTTTCTTTTAGGACAAGGTCACCGAATTGGAAGGTTCGTTCATGGACACGTTTGTCGTAGGAACATTTGATACTCTTTTGGTAAACTTGAAGGTGATCCAGAGTGTTAAGACGATGTTTGTTTAATAACTCTAGCTGTGCTAAATGGTCCTAACAAAAGTTATCATCATTAAACATGTCATGGAGAGATATGTAGAGTGAGGGGATCTAGAATTCGAGAGGTAAAACTTCCTCTATACCATGAACCAGAGAAAATGGTGTGGCTGCAGTGGAAGTGTGAATACTAGTTTGGTATGCCCAGAGGGCAAAAGGAATGTGTGTATGCCAATCCTTCCTAATATCATCAACCACTTTCATAATAATTTTATTGAGGGTTTTGTTAGTGGATTCGGCTTGGCTGTTGGTTTGTGGGTAATAAGGTGATGAGAAACTAAGCTGAATGCCGAAGGCGTCGCAAAGTTTTTGTAATGTTTTTTTTTTAATTGTTTTCTATTGTCAGTGATGAGGCGATGATGTACACCAAAGCGACAAATGATGTGGTGGTTAATGAACTCACATATTTTCTCAACTTTCGTTGAGATGAGTGGTATGGCTTCCAACCATTTTGTATAGTATTCGGTACTAGTGATGATCCATTGATAGCCTTGGGAAGAATGGGGATTGATTTCTCCAACAAGATCCAAACCCCATTGAGAGAAGGGCCAAAGGTCATGGGTGACCTGTAAGGCATGAATGGGTGTATGATGAAGATTGGAATGTTGTTTCCATTTTACACATTGACATAGTCACAATAGTCATGGTTAAGGGTCAGCCAGTAATAGCCCAGGTAAAGAATATGCTTAGTAACAGCAAGGCCACTGAAGTGACCTCCACATATGCCATCATGAACTTCCTTAATGGTATAAGGAATTTCAGAACTTGTGAGGCATTGTAAGAGAATACCATCAAAGTTGTGCTTATAGAGGAGCCCCCCCCCAGAATGATGTAACGAGAGACCTTTTTAAGGAAGGCACGTTGTCCGTTACGGGTGAGATCAGGAGGTAAGATGGAGAGAGAAAGGTAGTCACAATATTGTTTATACCAAAGTTCACTCAAGTCAGGGGTAGTGGTTATATTCGAGTAAACATCATGAGGTAAATAAGAAGGTGATTGGAGTCATTATACGGTGAAAAATATTTTAGAATCGGTGGGTGAAGTGGGTATTTGGGAAGCTAAGCAGGCCATGGTATCTGCAAATTTATTGGTTGAATGTGGGATGGTTTGAAGGGTGTAAAGTATCTCATTACGACATTGGTACATACCATTGACTTGGTTTACGACCAATTGAGAATCACCAAAGATGTTGATTGATTTGACATCTAGGGCGTAGGTGGCTTAGAGACCTAGTATGAGTGATTTTTACTCGGCAATATTGTTGGTACATTCAAAATCTAATTTGAATGATAAAGGCATGGGTTCACCATAAAAAGGAATGAGGATACTACCAACCCTACTCCCATGCTGACACTTGGAACCGTTGAAGAAGAGTGTCATTTGGTAAGGGAATTCATCCAGGGAAATGGTAGCAATAAACTCATCTAGAAAGTCAAAATTAAAGGGTTGATCCAAAGAAATAGGTGCGTCAACCAATTGGTCAACGATAGTTTGGCCCTTGATGGAATTTTGATGAATGAATTTGAGATCAAGATCAGCTAAAGCATAAGCCATCGTGTGGCACACTAATTTTGATAAGGTTTGGCGTACATGAAGTGTAAGGGGTTGGTGTTGGTCAAAACATAGGTTTTGTGGTTGAGTAGGTAATGACGGAGTTTTGTGGCAACAAAAAATAAGGCTAAGAAAAAAAATTCAAGATGGGTGTATCAGGTTTCATAGTGCAAAAGAGTACGGCTTATGTAATAAACCACCTGCTCCCTGTGTTGTTCATCGTGATGAGCGAGCATGGCTCCCAAGGAATGATCGGTAGCTAAGATGTATAGCTAAAAAGGTTGATCGTCTTTAGGTGGGATGAGTACGGGTGATTGGAGAAGGTATTGTTTTAGGGCCTCAAAAGCCTTGTGGCAGTCATCATCCCATTTAAAGGAGACATCCTTCTTGAGCAGATGATGAAATGGTTGGCACAGATCTGATAATTGTGAAATGAAACAGCGAATAGACTTCAACTTGCCTTGCAGGCTATGGAGTTTTCGAAAGTTAGTAGGTAGAGGCATTTCAAGAATGGCCTTGACTTTAGAAGGGTCAACTCCTATACCACGTAGGGAAACAATAAATCCAAGGAGCTTTCCTAAGAGAACTGGTAAGACGCACTTCTTAGGCTAAAGTCAAACGTAATATTTAATGAGATGATCAAAGATGGTTTTGAGGATGGTTAGGTTCTTGGAGTGGCATTTAGATTTGGCCAAGAGATTATCCACGTAATATTCCAATATGCGATGCATGATGCCATGGAAGATGTAATTCATATCCCGTTGATATGTGGCACTAGGATTTTTAAGGCCAAAAGGCATGACTCAATAGCAGAAGGTCCCCCAAGGGGTGATGAACACGGTTTTGTGTTGATTTTTTGGGGCGAGAAAAATTTGGTTATAACCCGAGAAGCCATTCATGAGTGATAATATCTTGTGACCAGCGGTAAGGTCAACCAGTTGATCAATATAGGGTAAAGGAAAGTCATCCTTCGGGTAGGCTAGGTTGAGGTCACAAAAGTTCGTGAAAATGTAGAGTTCCCCTATCGCCTTAGTGATATGGACAATGTTATAAATCCAACGTGGATAATCAATGGGTAAGATAAAGGAAATGGAAAGAAGGTGTTGAAGTTCTTCTTTGACGAGAAGAGCAATGCAAGGGTGCATTTTTCTCAGCTTTTATTTGATGGGTTTGGCATCGACAACGATTATGATATTGTGGACCACTATGGTGGGGTCAATATCAGGCATGTCTACGTAAGACCAAGTGAAAGCGTGGTTATAATCCTTGAGAAAAGAAGTGATGGATTCCTGTTCAGCAGCATCTAAAGATTGTTGATATTTAGGATGTGCGGGTCATCCTGAGTATGAATTTTGATCTCGATAGTTGATTCAATCAACATGGTTTGTGTCTCAAAAGGTAAGGACCGATGAATATATGAGTCTTCTGCACCAAGGTAGGTGAGTATAGATTCATCATCCTGACATTGAACGACGTTAATTGAAGGTGTATCATCATCAATCATTTCAGAATACAGGAAGGTAAGAGTGGAAGGGGCCTCGCCCTCGCGTTGATAAGTTAGAGGCCCCAAGGAAATGGTGTTTATGGAAAAAAACGTTAGGAGGGATAGATTCATGATCCATCGACTCCATCAGTGAGGGTGGTGATGAAGGTGGAGAAGAGCTAGTGTCCTTAATGAGTTCAATGCGGGCTTATTTGGTAGGTGGTTTAGGAAAGCCGATACCACTATGGTCATTATGTTTGCGGGTGGTACATGGAATAATGGTATGGTGGCCTTACTTGTAAAATCCAAATCCAAAACCCATCCTTACACATCAGTGTAGGAAGGTGTGGGCTAATCGACGATTGGTAAGTGATTGGAAGTCAGCAGAAAAGGGGTGAGTTCATGGTGGTGGTTCGGGTGTGTAAGTGGTAGTATTAAGTACCCCATAGGTGAGACTGGTACGGAGATGAGGAGGACCATAAAGGAGGCATTCTCCTATGCGGTGATCATAGCGAGGGTGTTGGTGATGGCTTCCATACTCTTGTGGAGTAAGGAATGTGTTGACACTATATAGGCGGTACTCCCCCAGAGTGAGGCGTTAAAAAACACCTTCCAAGGGATCAGTAGTTGGTATGTAGATAGATGGAATGGATGATGTGTTGGAGGTCAATGCGGAGGTGGAGTTAATGGATTAGGAAGCTGATGGGTCAGCCGTGGAGGTTATGGTAGTGGTAGGAATGGAGGAGTTATGTGTGGTAGAAGTAGCGGCTATACTAGTAAGAGGAGGTGTAGGTGAAGAAGTAGCAGTTGTGGAGGTAGATGACTTAATAGGTATGAGAACATCATTAGGTCAGTAAAGCATGTTGCATGCTTTGAAAGGTGATGGGTCAGCTAGAATGGTATAGGTGTGTTCTTCATGTTCAAACTTTACACAATGATGTAAAGTGGAAGGAACGTAACCCATGACACGAATCCAGGGTCTGCCAAGCAACAGGTTATATTGGAATTCCCCTTCCAAAATGTAAAATAATTCCATAATAGTGCGGGGGCCCATGCGAATGTGGAGGATGATGGTACCTAGTGTAGAGGTGATAGCATCATTGAATGAACGTAACATGACCGTATGTTTATGCATGCAATTGTCAGGTATGCACATTTGAGAAAATTCGTGAGATGAAATGATGTTAATGCTAGCACCTCCATCAATCATCACACGGCATACCCGTATGTCATCGATGTGGACAGAGATAAAGAGGGCTGGTTCCAGATCATCATTTTCGTATGGCATGATCTCTTCCTCTATGAAATTAAGGGAGGCCACTTGGTGAATAGGTTGGGGTGAAGATGAAGGTGGTAATTTGGTGAGAGAGGCTACATGATGGGGTGTGATAATGGAGGCTATGAGTGTAGGGTCAATGGGTAAAACTTTAATAGATTAAAGAACCTCCATGAGAAATTGACGATGGGATTCTAAGGTTTGGATGAGGTCATATAGGGACATTTTGAGGGGAGACTGGTGTAATTGTTTGAGAATGGTGCGATGTGTGACGCCATTAGAAATGGGGTACCTGGGGCCATGGATAGTGATTTTAGGTATGCGTGCAGATGGTATGTTGGGTATAGGATGTGTTGGTGGGTCAGTTGCCTTTTCTTTACCCTTATCCCTCTAAGCACGTGTAGTGACGTGAATCATGTTTATCTGAGGGGAATTGGTAAATGGAGAAGGTGTAGGGTGAGTGGTATAATGACATGATGGGAAAAAACCTACCAGAGGAGAAAAACCCTATGAGGTGAGTTGGGCATAACGACATTTGGGTGGTGGTGTGGCAAGTTCTCTGATGTGAACCATGTTAATTTCAACTCTTGGGTGTGGCTCTAGGAGCGTTGAGGGTGGAGGTTGTGGTTGTTGAGTAGGAAGTGTGGGAATGGGTGTTGGTGAAGTAGGGTCCTCATCGAGAAGGTCGTCGTCGTCAAAGTTGGCTTCTGGTGGACACAACTAGATAAGGATGGTTTTCAAGGCCTTTTAGTTCTCCAAATCGATCCTTGGCACATGATTGTATGCACAAATTTTAGTATCGTCAAACCCTTTTGGCTTGGATTTGAGGGGGTCATAAGACCTGAGTGGTGGTAATGTGATGACAAAAGTCTCAAGGAGGTTGGTTAAAATTTTGGCATAAGACCCTGCTAGTGGATCACAATGGGAAGTGAACGTGGGTTTGGGTGTAGGTGTGGTTGATTGTTAAGGAATGGTATTTGGAAGAGGAGGAGCGGGTTGAGCTATGGGTTTGGGTGTTGGCATGGTTTTGAGTGTTGGTCGTGCTTTTTTAGGTAGGGGTATAGTAGATGGATGGGTAAGAGGGTGTGTGGTTAATTTGACTACCTTATTGTGGGGTAGTGGAGTTTTGTTTTTGGATTGCACCTTCTTGGGTAAAGGAGATATGGGTGTACGAGGTCTAGAAGGAAAATAGAATGGGGGAAGAGGGTGAGTTACCCACGGGGATAATGGGGGTGGTGTGAAGGCAGATGACGTGGGTCATGCTTGGGGTGTGAGAGACAGCGAATGAAGTGTAGTGGGTAGTGAAGCAATAACTGAGGATATTGGAGGTATGGGTGGTAAAGATGTTGCAGGTGTGGGTGTAAGTCATGCGTTGGGCATCTAGGTAGGTTAGAGGTTTGTGAGGAAGGAATGGGTTGTTGTCTTTTTGGTTTATTGGTGGGTGGAGCTTTCTTGACCATGTGGGGAAGCTGAGATCCTAAGACGGACGGGGAAGGTGCAGGTGTGATTGGCACAACCAGGGTACGAGTTCTATGGGTTTGGTGCTTCTGTTTGGGTGTCAAAGCAGGTGTGGTGTTGTCTTTGGAGGATGTATCTAAATCCAGTTTGATAGGTGGATGAGTAAGGCTGGTAGTCGGGGAGACCCCTAAAGTGGTAATAGGTTTAGTCGAGGGTGATGTCATAGGTGTGGGTTTGGGTTTAGATATAGATTGGATTATGGGTAAGGATGTGGTTTGAGCTATGAAAAGTGTCATGGAAGGAGTTGTGATAGAGGTGGTTGTGTTTGGTTTGATTGGTCGAAATATTTTTGGGTAGATAGTGGAGGTATCAGCAAGTGACCTCTGCATCTGCGTTGAGACAAGAAGCAAAAGGCATCCCCATAGCAAGGCTCTATCCACATAATCTAAATGATTGGCCAAACATGAGAACAACACGTCTATAGGTGGAGTTAATGAGGACCTAATGGAAAATCCCATAAAATGTGTCTTAGAGACAGGAAATTGGCTAGCTTCAGCTTCTGTGGGTAAGAGAGCCGAAAGTAGGTCTATAGGATTTTGGGTAGTGGATGGAGAATGCTCACCAAGAGGAAATGGTACCTCAACTAGGTCAATGATAGGTGGAGGAGATGATGGGATATCCTCTATAGGTGGAGGAGATGATGGGTGCTCCTTTGTGGGTGGAGGAGGTAATGGGTACTCCTCTATGGGTGGAGGAGGCACTGTGGGTAAAGGTTCTCTAAGTGGAGAAGCTAGGGGTGAGATGGTCTTGATGTTAGCGGAAGACTCCTCCGTAGGTGATGAAGGAGATGAAAGATGTTCCTTTATGGGTGAAGGAACAAGGGAGGTTGGTTTTGATGTGGAAGGAGGATTCTAGGCTAGGATTTCTTCTATGGAAGGAATGTGAGGTAATAGGGAGGCGACATGTATGTCATTAAAGATAGCATTGACCTTGCGGGTATGGGTATCATGACTTGAGGTCTCACCGGTTTGATCAAACGAAGGGGCATGGTTGGGAAATGGTTTCTTGAAGATGTGTAGGTTTTGGTTGGAAGGTGCATTAGGATTACCCATGTTTAACTCGTCTTTCTCGAGCATTTCTTGGACAATATTTTTGAAAGTGATGCAGTTTCCATCACTATGACCCTTTACTCGATGATAGTTACAAAAGTCATGTTCTTTATACCATGCGGGCATGGGGTGAGCAGGGTCAAAACCAGTGTGTGGTTTTATGGGTGGAAGAGTGATGGCTCTGGCTTTGATAAGATTTTCTTAGACAGAATATCAAGGTTCCCCAATTGGGGTGTATTTCTATTGCTCTCGTCTGAATTGAAAAGTCTGGATGGGTGAGAGATTACATGAGGGGGTAGCCTGATTTGATGGATGAGATGGGACGACCTTGAGTAACACTGCATTAGAGATGCCCTTAGCCTTTGAATAATTGTTTTGTGGTTTAGAAGAAGAAGAGGTATCATTCGACTTGAATGTCGAATTCTTATTGCGTAATTGGATTTTCTTCTCTTCGATGACCCGAATCTCTAACTTTCGTGCCATAGTGAATGCTTCATCAAATTTTTGGAAGGTTTAGACCTGCAAAGTTGGTGAGATATGTCTGGCACAAGCCCATGTAAAGAGATTGATGAGTTCCGTTTGTAGCAGTTAGAAGGTGAGTTGGTTGATCAAGCTACGCTAGTGAGTGACAAAATCTATGATAGATTCATCCTCATACTGATGCGTGGAGTATAGGTCAGTCATGGTAACCTTATTGATGATATTGATAGAGAAATTATCCAAGAAGGCTTGGGCTACCTGATTGAATGAGAATATGGAGTGTCTAGGTAACCCAATATACCAATCTTATGCAGGTCTAGTCAGAGACATGGGAAAGGTTCTCAAGAGCAAGGTATCATCATGAGCGATCAGATAACACCCATGTTTGAATGACCGCAAATGTTGCTACGGGTTTTCTTTGCTATTGAAATGATTGAATTTAGGTATTTCCCAATGCATGAGGTATGGGTGAATAGGAATAGATGGGTGGATGGGCTCATTGTAAATCTCGTCGTAGGTGAGAGTGTTGCGGGAGCCAAAAACCAATGCCTTTAATGTCTACATCTTGTCTAACATCAATTTGATTAGGTCGTTGGTAGGTTGCGATGATTGGGTGCCTCCTGTAGTGTGAGAGGGTTGGTTTTGGGCATATAATGGGGGTGACACTCCAGTGTATGGTGTTTCCATGTAGGTTGATTGGGAAGAAGGTAGTGAAACAGGGGATATGTACCCTGAGTGAATAATGGAGGAAACAGAAGGTTTCTGATAGTATGTATATGGAGGTGGAAGGGTCATGGTGACCCTAGTTGCAATGGGGGCTAATGATTATGGAATGGAAAGGACCACATTCTAAAAATATGTAGGGGCCACTGACACCAAAGGTGGTAATGTAGCTATGGGTATGTGTGAGACATTAGGGGCAAATGAGGTTGTGTTTTGGGTAGTTATCGATGGTATGGTAGATGTGGCGGGTGCTATGGAGGTGGTAGACATGGCAGTCATAGCGGGTATAGGGCCTAGCTGTAAAACGAATGGGGGTAAGGTAGATGTGGGCAGCACAGAGCTAGATGGGGCCGATGCAGGAGTGGGAGTGAGATTTGGGGGGATAGATACGGGCATGACATATATCAACTGACCTAAGGCATCTCGAGTGGATGAGTGGGAAAGGTAAAACTGCAAGGCGATAGGGTTTTGGTCAAGGACTCGTGCGAACTCCTCATCTCTGGTAGTGATAGTGGTAGGTTGAATGGGATCCATGGCTAGTGATAAAATTAAAGGTGGTGAGGGACTAGGTAGGAGTGGTTGACAACTGGAATGAAACACAAGTGCACTTGCTTGTCTTCAGGTTAGCACCATGTGAACCAGTACTGATCACGTAGGGTTGCTTCTCTATAAATGAAATAGAAAACTGCAGGAACAGGTGAATCTAGCGGCAAAAAGTGTCATTAGTACCAAATGTGGGTTGGAAAGTGAATTAGATTAACTGATGTTGGTTAAGGCAAACTGATGCTGTTCAGGGGTAACCAATGCCAGTCACTGTAGAAAATGGTCAGTGAGTGAAAAACCAGGTAGAAGGTCAAATCTGACAGGTATGCCAAATCTGATGGTGTTTTACAATGTCAATGGGAATGATGGTAGTGACAGGGACTATGAAAAGTGGAAGAAAATGAATAAAATGTCCTTTTGGGTAGGTTAACAAAAGGACCTGGAACTGACGTTGATCAGGTATAACTGGCGACAGTCAGAGAGTAACCGATGAAAGTTACTATGAAACCGAAATAGTGATGAAAGAAAAGTGGTTGTGAATTAAAATTTGATGTAGAATCAAACCCAGAATTCTTAGAATGATGATGATATGGCCGAGGCATACTTAGGAAATATGAAATACACCATATATGATGAGGAGCATGTAAGGATGAATAAGAAAAATTAAGAACGTGATCTCACACCTCAAAATGCAAGCCAAGCAAAAACACTAAGAAAAATGTGACCCTAAGAGTGCCTTTTCTATTATGTTTGTTTAGCTTATGCTATTTAAGGACTAACACATGAATTTTGAAATATATTTATTTGGTGAGGATGGCTTCCTACGAAGAAGGAGATCTAAAAGGTGAGGTTTTAGGTATGTTATGGTGGGGGCGGGCTTCACTCTGAAGTATGACTCGACAGAGCAGCGAGCTGGGGAGTACCTGTCAATCCTCAAATCAAAGCGATCATTGATAGGCATTCCTAGGAAAGATGTTGTTTAATAATACATGTTTGTTTTGAATTTGTGTAATTTGGCAAGACTCGGAGAGAGAGAGAGAGATATGTGATTTCTACAATTCATTTTTCAACCATCAACTGGTCATGACTTCCATCATATAGGTTAGCCTCAATTAATGTGAGCTAATGTAATAAATCAGAAGGAAATGCACTTATTTTTAAACCCAAATCAAAGTGTGAAGTTGGATGACACAATAAGATGAAGAGGAAGAGGGATGTTCTTTCACTACAATGCAGAAAATGTAAAGAAATGGTTCTTTTTAATTACACCAAAAGAAAGGTTTCCTTTAGAGCAAATAGAAAGAAAAGGTGGGTTACCAAGGAAGAAAATTAATGTGTATGATTTTCAGAAGGGAAACAAACACACAACTTTTCCTAGGAATGAATGAAATACAAAGAACCCCAGATGGGTCCCACTGGGTGTGCCAAAATGTTTCACCTCATTAGATCACTTCTTTGAAGTATTGACGAAATAAATAGGGTAACGAGGTGTAGGAGGAATACCTGTTTTAATGCTGGTTGATGGGTTATTGCGCGCATATGACTTCTGAATCCATAGTTGATTGTGAGAGCTTCCTTTTGGCTAGGAGGAACTACCTGTAATGCAAAATGAGACCACCAGAAAAATTTAAACAATATATGCAGTGAATTGCCTAGCGTATGCTAGATCCAGGAAGTGTGATACTTCCTAGATGGCTGTTAGTCCACTAGTTTTAAACAATTTAATGCAGTAAATAAGGTAAGATCCTATTGTAATTCGAAATGATTTAGGTATCTCACTTAAAACAAAAATAAGAAATAGATCTAATCTAACAGGCTAGGTTAGAATAGGATCCAAAGGTCAAATAATTGGTTCTGGGTCTCTGTCAGGTCTGACAGAGGTCTTAGGTAGATCACAGGTGAATGAGGGTGGGATGGAATTAGGTGGGTAGGTCACTGTTCTGGGTTGTATGGGCAAATACAGAGACTAATGTTGGTTAAGGGTGACCAATGGCAGTTAGGAGTAACCGGTGCCGGTTACTGTGGAAAACTGGGAATGCCACAAAATGAGACTTAGGTCTCCTTTGTGATTGCACAAAGGGACTTTGGTTGGTCAGGATGAGGTATTGGGTGATTTGGGTAGGATTTGGTGAGGTTTTAATGGGTATATGGAGGGGTGAATGTTGAAGGAGGTCAATGGGTGGCTAGGTAAACAAAAGATGATAATATAATGATGAAATGGAATAAACCAGAGAAGTATAATGTTTACTTACTTGGATTCTAGTCCTGGATGCCTGTGAGTGAGGGATGGAGGTGCTGATGAGAGGATTTGAAGGTTGCAGGTGGTCACCAACTGAAGGAAAGCTTCTGCATGGGCTGCATGTACATTTCTCTTTGCTTGGTTAGATCAGATCATTGCTGGGATGGCTGTGAAGGAAAAGATGCTTGATCTCCTTCCTTGCATGTGTGTTCTCGCTGGAATTCACTCTCAGAAGATGTGATATCTCTCTGGAATGTGCTAATGCTCACCAAATTTTCCAAAAAAAAAATTCCAACCTTCTGCCAACCTTGAGAATAAGGTTGTTTTGGGGTTAAAAGGGTAACTGACGGCAGTTCTGGCTTAACCAGTGATGGTTAGGGGTAACCGGCGTCGGTCAAGGTAGGATTTCCTTAGGTTTACTAAAGTAGGGAGATCCTCTTGATTTCCTCAGATCTCATGTCGTTAACCCATGGATTAGATTGGGAGTCCTCTTGTAAGCATGTGGGAATGTGGTTAAAGGGAATGTAGGCATTGATTTTTAGGGTTTGGGTAAGTCTCAGTTAGTTATGACAACTTACTAAGAATAGGTTTTAGGGTGAGTTGGCTTGATGAGGTGTCTAGGTGAAATGTATGTGTGGATAATATTTAAATTAAGATATTTAAATAATAAATATAGTGAGGATAATGAATTAATTTAATTTAATTAATTAAATTAAATATTAGTGAGGTGAAGGGGGCCATGGCTAGGTGAATGTGATGAAGGGTGCTTATTTGTTGAGGGACCAAAGGGGAGTGTGACCTAATTTTAGTGTCTACATTTTGCCCCTTTTTGTCGCGCATAGCTTGTATTGGTAAGCAACGCTAACAAAAATAACATGTGGTTGCCCCATGTGTGGGTGAAGGTGATCCCCCTCAAACTAAGAACTGATGAGGCCAAAGGTAGAATCGGTGAGTGGTTTGATTAAAGGTAAATGTGGTGAAAAGAAAGGTGGGTAAGAGGGGAAAAAAGGAGTAAGGTCTACTCGGGTAAGCTAGGTAATGGGTCAGGGTCAAAGGTAGTAACAGTCAAACACGCGCACATGTATAAACTGCATCACATGACCAAGTTGAAGAGCAAGAAAAATCTACATCGTCTAAGGTTGAGAGGTTTATCCAAACAAGGTTGAAGTGATTTTAGTATCCAAGGTATAGGATATGGTTAGGAAACACAACGTAGGTTAGGCACAGGAACATCTAGGTATGTTCTGGTACACCAAAGTTAGGGTCAGGATAAACGGTCACAGTAATAGGATAGGTAAGGTTATTAGGTCAACAAAACGGGTAACAGTGCTGTAAGGTATAGCAAACACATGAGGTCAAAGTTCACTAGCAATGGTCCAGGTTCAAATATCTAGGTCATGGGATGGGGAAGGCCAAGGTAGAGGGAAAATAATGAGTCCCCAAAGGAGGAAAAAGGGAGGTAGTAAATGATGAGGTCAGGAAAGTTGAGGTAAATGGGTAGGGTAAAGGTGGGGTGAGGTAAATGATCAAGGTGAAGGTTGGGTGAGGTAAATGATCAGGGTGAAGGTTGGGTGAGGTAAAAAAAAAGGAAGTAGGGGTAGGGTAAAAGGGTAAAATTTAAGTCAATGTGCAGGTGATGGTGACCGATGTTGGTCATGGATAACTGACATCGGTAGAGGTAAACTGACAACAACTAAGTAGGGCACGCGACCGATGCCAATCAAGGGTAACCAACGTTGGTTAGGTTGGGTGTGTTATAAAAACAAAAACTCCACATTTTTTGTTATTCATTTGTTATTTTACGAAGTGATAAAATGAAAAAAAAGAGAGAAAAGAGAGAAAAGTGTCCAGATGAAACAGAATAGTCAGCTGGCAATGTGATTGATGAGTGATTGGTTAGTGAGCAGCAGGTCTAAAAGATCATTGTGAGAGATTCAATTAGTGAGAGGTTGTGGGTAGCTATCCAGTGATTACAGAGGCCAGAGAGGGATCAGACGGGCCACTGGTACAATGGCCAGATGTGCCACTGAGACGGTGGTAGCGTGATGAGGTAAGCGCCCTACTCTACATTGTTGATTTGATAGATTAGAGGATTATTTTAGTGTTTGTTTAGGTTTTCTTTGTTTTTCAATTTGGTGGGTGGGCAAAAATTAAATTTGTGAATGGGGGGAATAGTGGGTAAAGGGAGGAATGGGGAGGGTAATAAATGGGATAGGGGGTGGGTAGAGGTATAGGCATAGATTAGGTCATTATAATGGGGGTAAAAGGGGTAGGGGGAGGTTTTTTAGAGAGGAGGGTTTTGGGAAATCATGGGATTTTCCATGACAATGACCGGCGTTGATCACGTTTGGCTTGCATTAGTTAGGTGGAATTGGTATCAATCACCAAACATGTGAACGATGCTGGTTAAGTGATGACTAGGGTCGGTAAGGGTGAACCGGTATCGATCACCAAACAGGTGATCGATGCCAGTTAAAGGGTGATCGGGGTCGGCTAGGATGAACTGGTACCAGTTGGATTAGTGGGCATAAAGGTCCAAAAGTGGTGTGGGCTAGGTAGTTGAGATGGGTATGATGAAAATAAGGTATAGGAAAATGATAATGGTTGAATATGGATTGATACATGTAAATTAATGTTTTGTTTGTATTGGATGTAGGGGAGAGCACAGCTACATATGCGAGACAGGTTTTCACCTCCACTAGTGATAGTGCACGGTGCAATGACCCCAGAGGAGCTGTAGCATGTGGAGGTAGTGGGCTTGAGTGGGGTTTGTCAATATAGACATGTAGTCCCGCAGCCTAGTTTGATGGTCGTGCTCATCGATAGATGGGACTCCGAGACCAACATGTTCCACCTGCTGACGGGTGAGATTACTATCACCATGGAGGACATGTTCCAGATTCTTCGGTTACCCATATTGGGTGCCCAGTTTTATTCTATCTCCTTCGAGGCCTCAGAGGATCTTATTGTGTGTATTTTTGGAGAGGGGATGGTTGGTTTGAGATTCCATAGAGCTAGTATGAGCTATAGAGAGATGTACCTATCCCGTCTGGAGGATACGAGGCTAGTGGTTCTATTGATGGAGGTAGTGTGCTGCTATGTACTACCAGATGCAGAGGATGGATGCTTTCCTCAATCAATGATTGGGATACTCCATGACATGATGGTGCATGAGACCTGCTTTACCTGGGCATCAACATTCTTGGTGTAGGTGTATAAGAAGTTGTGGGCATATGGGCAGCGCCGTAGGTACAACCTGTGTTGTACGTTTTTACTGCATTGTTGGGCATACAAGTACATAGTTTGTGTGTGTCCTATAGGGATGCCTTAAGCGGATGCATTCCCAGCGTGATTTGTGTGGGTGGGGTATAGGAGATGGGTGCCGGTGATAGGAGAGTGGAGATCTGAGAGGCCGACACATGATGTGGCCCATTTCTAGTAGTTACTGAAGGGGTTATCTGGAGTGGACATTATATGGAGGACATATGTGGGATTCCTCTCATATAGGCATATGCATGAGGAGCTAGCCGAGCTCTAGCTAGAGAGATGGATACAGGGTCGCCGTGCCAGGGAGGACGAGATGATCCCGATAGATAGAGTCTGATGGCAGTTCGGGCTAGTACAGGACATACCTCCACCCTTCCCATAGTATCAGAGAGATGACGTGGAGAGGCCTTTATCTCTACCACAGCCTACAGTGCCCACAGGGAAGGAGGAGGAGCTAGTGGACTAGCAGATAGATGACGTCGGGTGTATAGATAGGTATAGGTAGTGGTGGGCGGCTCAGTTATGAGCCATACCACGTAGACTGGGGTAGTCAGATATAGCTACCATTACAGTGCAGAGAGACGTCCTACAGGGGAAGGTAACTACGCTTATTACCCAGTTGGGTATATTGAAGACACAACTGGAGGGCTTGGAGGTAGAGGTAACAGAGCTACGTGTACATGTGGCTAGTTTGCAGGCCCAAATGGCTGGTGGAGGAGATGGAGATGGAGAGGAGGGGGATGGTCAAGTGGAAGCCTTACAAGCTCAGATGACAGGTTTATAGGGCTAAATGGCCACAACCCAGGTGCATATTGGGGTCTTACAAGCCCAGATACAGGAACACAGGCAGGGGCACCACCACAGGCACCGAGAGCAGGTCCCAGTTCATAGGCAGGCATAGGGCAGGGTCCTGCAAGGTAGGTATGGGGGTTGAGACCTATGGGACCACCACATACCATGCCTGTATCCAAGCTACGGGATGCCCTAGGTGAGGCTAGCTGATATCAAAACCAGCTGATGGTGGTTGGGATAAACTTTATATCCTATGCTGAGTAAAGGGCACAATAGGCATCTAGTGAAAGGACAAGATCCCACAATCATAGGGTGGAGAGCACAGGGGGTCAGTGAGCTTCGAGGCCTGATCAGGTAGAGAATACCAGCGCATGGAGATCAGCTCTAGCTGAGGTGCCAGCAGGGACCCAGGAGGCCGAGGGTATAGGTGATACAGAGATGGAGGACATCTATCGAGATGCCTAATATGCGATCACCTGATTTTTGATGTATGATAGTTTTTTTGTGATTATATACTGGCCTGTGTGCCGATAGATAGTGAGGATGTATGAGTGATTGTGTATATTTCGAGTATATACCGATCTGCATGCCGATGACATTTTGTATTGAATATCAGTCTGCCTGCTGATGATTTTGAGATGATGGACATGATGAGATAGCCATGTATATTTGAGATACACGTTGATTTATTTATATGATGAGATACATAGTATTTTTTGATTTTTTGATGTGTTGATGAGATACATGGTATTATTTGATTTGTTATTTTGATATGGAGGGAAATTAGGTGAGCTAGGCATGATGGAGTCATGTTGGTATAGGTAGGAATTGAGTCAGGTTAGTTTAGGCATGGATTGAGTCGGGTCAATTTAGGCATGGATCGAGTCAGGTTATAGGCATGGATTGAGTCAGGTTATAGGCATGGATTGAGTTAGGTTATAGGCATGGATCAAGTTAGGTTGGTTTAGGAATGGATTGAGTCAGGTCTATTTATGCTTGGTTGAGTCGAAAGTAGGTGACGTGGTGATTCATTATTTTATGCAATGAATGATAATATGGGTCATATGTGAGATGTGGTATAATCTATGCATAGTGATGATAGAGAAATGGTAGGTGTAATAAATGTATGTTTTGATAATGTTTAAAATATGAAACAATGTTATGTATGTGGTTTAATTTCCAATTGTGGGTATAAAAGGCAAACTAAGTGAGGTGTGATGTAATATGAGGAACATGGAAGATGAATTGTGTAGGGTAAAGGATATGCTGAGCTAATCTCCAAGGGCCCAATGCCCTCGGAGTGCTACCTACATAGTCCCAGTGAAAAGGGACCTCAGACCGATGTAGTTCTCCCATGAGCTAGGGAAGAATATTAGGAGGTATGAAAATGAGTTGGTAGGTTTTTGGGCATGTTGTGGGTTTAGGTTTTTTAGGTGTGGGTAGATTATAGGTAAAATGATGTGAGGGAGGATGATTGTGGCGAAAGAAGAAGATTACCCCAAAAGTAAGCATCGAGGACCATGTCCTATATAAGGTAATCAAAAAGTAAACAAAGATGGTTCAAAAAACAAGAGGGGGCAATAAATCCACAAGTGGTTGGTTAGGATCATACCAAGTAGATCATACCTTGGTGGAGGTTATGTACTTAAGACCCTAAAGACATTGCATGATGGACTATTCTATGGTGAAAAGTAGTCACATGATCACCAAATGTCTAAGTTCCAAGAATTCCCTTGAGGTAATAGGAATTGAGAGTGGGAATGGTAAGAAGGGTGAAAGGTAGTTATTGGTAGCATTCATGTCAAGCAAGAGAATCTAGATAACACTCAGCAAGTCCATGACAAAAAGGTTGTTGTTTTGATAGACTAATCGATGCCGGAAGTCTATATGGGATGAATAAAATTGAACTCCTTGAGGTCTTCGATAATCTGATCGATGCGGGAAGCTTCGGTTGCTCTCATTTTTAAAATTTTTTATAGAGATTTACATAGTTGTCCTTCTAGGAAGCAGTCTATTTATAGAAACGATTTGTTGAGAGGAAGATGTCCTTTTGAGGGAGTCATATTTTTTTAGTAGAAGTTTGACTCAAGGATTTTGGTCCCATGTGAGGTATTTGAAGTCATGGACAAGACCAAGGTGGAGAATAAGATGCTTGTTCAAAAGGAAAGGTGAAATGACCATGGGATCTCATCTAAAGGTAGATGAAAAGTATCCATGAGAATCATGCTATGTTCAGCAATGTGGTACACATATTCAAGAGAAGATAACAAGTGACAGGTACTCACATGATTCTTGTTTAATCCTTAGTGAGGTGTATGGAGTGAAATAGCGCTCAAGGGACAAGCGTGGAAAGATACAAAAAGGTGAGGGAGGACTCCAAGTGAATAATAGAATTGTCGAAGATGTAAGGCATTAAGGGGCTCGGGTTCGGGTTTACCATCGAGTGAAGATAAATGATAAGCACCTGATCCATAGGTGTGAGTCATGATGTATGGTCCAAGCCACTTAGGAACAAATTTTCCCCATGTAATTTTTTCTACTTTGGTTACGTGTTGATTTTCTTTCAGGAAAAGGTCACTAAATTGGAAGGTTCGTTCATGGACACGTTTGTCGTAGGAACGTTTGATATGCTTTTGGTAAAATTGAAGGTGATCCAGAGCATTAAGACGATGTTCGTCTAATAACTCTACCTGTACTAAATGGTCCTAACAAAAGTCATCATCATTGAGCATTTCATGGAGAGATATGCGGAGTGAGGGGATCTAGACTTCGAGAGGCATAACTTCCTCTGTACCGTAAACCAGAGAAAATGGTGTGGCTGTAGTGGAATTGTGAATACTAGTGTGGTATGCCCACAGGGCAAAAGGAATGTGTGTATGCCAGTCCTTCCCAGTATCGTCAACCACTTTCATAAGAATTTTATTTAGGGTTTTTTTAGTGGATTCGGCTTGGCCGTTGGTTTGTGGGTAATAAGGTGATGAGAAACTAAGCTGAATGTTGAAGGTGTCGAAATTTTTTTGCAATGTTTTGTTTTTGAATTGTTTTCCATTGTCAATGATGAGGTGATGAGGAACACCAAAGTGACAAATGATGTGGTGGTTAATGAACTCACATATTTTCTCAGCTTTCTTTGAGATGAGTGGTATGGCTTCCACCCATTTTGTATAGTATTCGGTACCAGTGATGATCCATTGATGGCCTTGGGAAGAATGGGGATTGATTTCTCTAACAAGATCCAAACCCCATTGAGAGAAGGGCCAAAGGTCACGAGTGACCTGTAAGGCATGACTGGGTGTATGATGAATATTGGAATGTTGGAATGTTGTTTCCATTTTACACATTGACGTAGTCATAATAGTCATGGTTAAGGGTCAGCCAATAATAGCCTAGGCGAAGAATACGCTTAGCAACAGCAAGACCACCGAAGTGACCTCCACATATGCCATCATGAACTTCCTTAATGGTATAAGGAATTTTAGAACTTGTGAGGCATCATAAGAGAATACCATCAAAGTTGTGCTTATAGAGGATGCCCCCCAAAATGATGTAACGAGAGACCTTTTTAAGGAAGGCGCGTTATCCGTTACGGGTGATATCAGAAGGTAATATGGAGAGAGAAAGGTAGTTGGAGTATTGTTTATACCAAAGCTCACTCAGGTCAGGGGTAGCAGTTCCAATTGAGTAAACATCATGAGGTAAATAAGGAGGTGATTGGAGTCATTGTACAGTGACAAAGATTTTAGAATTGGTGGGCAAAGTGGGTATTTGGGAAGCTAAGCAGGCCACGGTATCTGCAAATTTATTGGTTGAACGTGGGATGGTTTGAAGGGTGTAACGATCAAAGGTGGTCAAAATTATGTCTACATGATGTTTATACTTTTGAATTATCTCCTTACGACATTGGTACATATCATTGACTTGGTTTACGACCAATTAAGAATCACCAAAGATGTTGATTGATTTGACATCTAGGGCGTAGTCAGCTTGGAGACCTAGTACGAGTGCTTCGTACCCAGTAATATTGTTGGTACATTCAAAATATATTTGAACGATAAAGGAATGGGTTCACCATCAAGAGGAATGAGGATAATACTAGCCCTACCCCCACGCTAACACTTGGAATTGTCGAAGAAGAGTGTCATTTGGTAAGGGGATTCATCCAAGGAAAGGGTTGCAATCAACTCATCTGGAAAGTCAAAATTAGAGGGTTCATCCCCGGAAATAGGTGTGTCAACCAATTGGTCAGCGATAGCTTGGCCCTTGATGGAATTTTGATGAATGAATTTGAGATCAAGATCAGCTAAAAGCATAAAAAATCATGCAGCACGCTGATTTTGATAAGGTTTGGCATACATGAAGTGTAAGGGGTCAGCGTTGGTCACAACATAGGTTTTGTGGTTGAGTAGGTAATGACAGAGTTTAGTGGTAACAAAAACTAAGGCTAAGAAAAAAAAATTAGGATGGGTGTATCAGGTTTCGTAGTCCAAAAGAGTATGGCTTATGTAATAAACCACCTGCTCCCTGTGTCATTCATCATGATGAGCAAGCATGGTTCCCAAGGAATTATCAATAGCTGAGATGTATAGGTAAAAAGGTTGATAATATTTAGGTGGGATGAGTACGGGTGGTTGGAGAAGGTATTGTTTTAGGGCCTCAAAATCCTTGTGGCAGTCAACATCCCATTTAAAGGAGACATCCTTCTTGAGCAGATGATGAAATGGTTAGCACCGATCCAATAATTGTGAAATGAAACAGCGAATAGACTTCAACTTTCCTTACAGGCTATGGAGTTGTCGAAGGTTAGTAGGTAGAGGCATTTCGAGAATTGTCTTGACTTTAGAAGGGTCAACTTCTATACCACGTAGGGAAACGATAAATCCCAGGAGCTTTTCTGAGAGAACTACAAAGACCCACTTCTTAGGCTGAAGTCAGATGTAATATTTAATGAGACGATCAAAGATGGTTTTGAGGACGGTTAGGTTCTTGGAGCGGCATTTAGATTTGGCCAAGAGATCATCCACATAATATTCCAATATGTGATGCATGATGTCATGGAAGATGTAATTCATATCCCGTTGATATGTGGCACTAGCATTTTTAAGGCCAAAAGGCATGAATCGATAGCAGAAGTTCCCCCAAGGGGTGATGAACGCAGTTTTGTGTTTATTTTCTGGGGCGAGGAAAATTTGGTTATAACCTAAGAAGCCATCCATGAGTGATAATATCTCGTGACCAGCGGTAAGGTCAACCAGTTGATCAATACCGGGTAAAGGAAAGTCGTCCTTCGGGTAGGCTAGGTTGAGGTCACAAAATTCCGTGCAAATGTGGAGTTCCCCTGTCACCTTAGTGACATGGACAATGTTATAAATCCAACGCGGATAATCAATGGGTAAGATAAAGGAAACGGAAAGAAGGTGTTGAAGTTCTTCTTTGACGAGAAGAGCAATGCAAGGGTGCATTTTCCTCAGCTTTTATTTGATGGGTTTGGCATCGGAAATGGTTACGATATTGTGGACCACTATTGTGGGGTAAATATCAGGCATGTCTGCATAAGACCAAGTGAAAGTGTGGTTATAATCCTTGAGAAAAGAAGTGATGGCTTCTTGTTTAGCAACATCTAAAGATTGTCTGATCTTTAGGATGTGCGGGTCATCCTGAATATGAATGTTGATCTCGATAGTTGATTCATTCAACATGGTTTGTGTCTCAAAAGGTAATGACCGATGAATATATGAGTCTTCTACACCAAGTTAGGTGAGTATAGATTCATCATCCTGACATTGAACGATGTTAATTGAAGGTGTATCATCATCAATCATTTCAAAATACAGGAAGGTAAGAGTGGAAGGGGCCTCGCCCTCGCGTTGATAAGTTAGAGGCTCCAAGGAAATGGTGTTTATGGAAAAAAAAATTAGGAGGGATAGATTCATGATCCATCGACTCCATCGGTGAGGGTGGTGATGAAGGTGGAGAAGAGCTAGTGTCTTTAATGAGTTCAATGCGGGCTTATTTGGTAGGTGGTTCAGGAAAGCTGATACCACTATGGTCATTATGTTTGCGGGTGGTACATGGAATAACGGTATGGTGGCCTTACTTGTAAAGTCCAAAACCAAAACCCATCTAGGCACATCAGTGTAAGAAGGTGTGGGTGAAATGACTATTGGTAATTTATTGGAAGTCAGTGGAAAATGGGTGAGTTTGTGGCAGTGGTTCAGGTGTGTAAGTCATAGTATCAAGTCCCCCATACGTGAGACTGGTACGGAGATGAGGAGGACCATAAAGGAGGAATTATCCTATGTGGTGATCATAGGGAGGGTGTTGGTGAAGGCTTCCATACTCTTATGGAGTAAGGAATGTGTTGAAAATATATACGCAGTACTCCCCCAGAGTGAGGCATTGAAAAACACCTTCCAAGGGATCAGTAGTTGGTATGTAGGTAGCTGGAATGGATGTTGTGTTGGAGGTCGATACAGAGGTGGAGTTAATGGATTGGGAAGCTAATGGGTCAACCGTGGAGGTTATGGAAGTGGTAGGAATGGAGGAGGTATGTGTGGTAGAAGTAGCAGCTATATTGGTAAGTAGAGGTGTAGGTGAAGAAGTAGCGGTTTTGGAGGTAGACGACTTAATAGGTATGAGAACATCATTAGGTCGATAAAGCATGTTGCATGTTTTAAAAGGTGATGGGTCAGCTAGAATGGTATAGGTGTGTCCTTCATGTTCAAACTTTACACAATGATGTAAAGTGTAAGGAACGTAACCCATGACATGAATCTAGGGTCTGCCAAGCAACAGGTTATATTGGAATTCCCCTTCCAAAACGTAAAACAATTCTGCAACAGTGCGGGGGCCCACGCGAATGTGGAGGACAATGGTACCTAGTGTAGAGGTGATAGAGTCATTGAATGAATGCAACATCACTGTATGTTTATGCATGCAATTTTCAGGTATGCACATTTGAGCGAACGCATGATATGAATTGATGTTAATGCTAGTGCCCCCATCAATCATCACATGGCGTACCCGTATGTCATCGACATGGACAGAGATGAAGAGGGCTAGGTCCGGGTCATCGTTTTGGTGTGACACGATCTCTTCCTATGGGAAATTAAGGGAGGCCACTTGATGAATAGGGTGGGGTGAAGATGAAGGTATTAATTTGGTGAGAGAGGCTACATGATGGGGTGTGATAATGGCGGCTATGAGTGTAGGGTCATTGGGTAAAACTTCAATAGATTGAAGAACCTCCATGAGAGATTGACGATGGGATTCTGAGGTTTGGATGAGGTCATATAGGGACATTTTGAGGGGAGACTAGTGTAATTGTTTTATAATGGTGCGATGTGTGACACCATTAGAAATGGGGTACGTGGGGCAACAGATAGTGATTTTAGGTATGCGTGCAGATGGTATGTTGGGTATAGGATGTGTTTGTGGGTCAGTTGCCTTTTCTTTACCCTTATCCCTCTGAGCAGTGTAGTGACGTGAATCATTTTGATCTAAGGTGAATTGGTAAATGGAGAAGGTTTAGGGTGAGTGGTATAATGACATGATAGGAAAAAACCTACCAGAGGAGAAAAACCCTGTGAGGTGAGTTGGGCACAATGAAATTTGGGTGGTGACGTGGCAAGTTCTCTGATGCAAACCATGTTGATTTCAACTCTTGGGGGTGGCTCTAGGAGTGGTGAGGGTGGAGGTTGTGGTTGTTAAGTGGGCAGTGTGGGAATGGGTGTTGGTGAAGAAGGGTCCTCGTCGTCAAAGTTAGCTTCCGGTGGACACAAATGGATAAGGATGATTTTCAAGGCCTTGTAGTTCTCCACATCGATCCCTAGCACACGATGGTATGTGCAAATTTTAGTATCATCAAACCCTTTTGGCTTGGATTTGAGGGGGTCATAAGGCCTGAGTGGTGCTAATGTGATGACAGAAGTCTCAATGAGGTTGGTTGAAATTTTTGCATTAGACCCTACTAGTGGATCACAATGGGAAGCGAACGTGGGTTTGAGTGTAGGTGTGGTTGATTGTCGAGGAACAGTCTTTGGAAGAGGAGGAGCGGGTTGAGCTATGGGTTTGGGTGTTGGCATGGTTTTGGATGTCGGTCATTCTTGTTTACGTAGGGGTATAGTAGATGGACGGGTAGGAGGGTGTGTGGTTGTTTTGAATACCTTATTGTGGGGTAGTGGAGTTTTGTTTTTGGATTGCACCTTCTTGGGTAAAGGTGATATGGGTGTACGAGGTCTAGAAGGAAAAGAAAATGGGGGAAGAGGGTGAGTTACCCACAGGGATAATGGGGGTGGTGTGAAGGTAGATGACGCGGGTCATGCTTGGGGTGTGAGAGACAGCGACTAAAGTGTAGTGGGTAGTGAAGCAATAAATTTAGAGGTATGGGTGGTAAAGATGGTACAGGTGTGGGTGTAAGTTGTGTTGGACATCTAGGTAGGTTAGAGGTTTGTGAGGAAGGAATGGGTTGTTATGTTTTTGGTTTATTGGTTGGTGGAGGTTTCTTGACCATGTGGGGAAGCTGAGATCCTAAGACCAACGGGGCAGGTGTAAGTGTGATTGGCATAGCTGGGGTATGAGTTCTATGGGTGTGGTGCTTCTTTTTAGGTGTCGAAGTAGGTGTGGTGTTGTCTTTGGAGGATGTAGCTAAATCTAGTTTGATAGGTGGATGTGTAAGGCTGGTAGGCGGGAAGACCCCTAAAGTGGTAATAGGTTTAGTCGAGGGTGATGTCATCGGTGTGGGTTTGGGTTTAGATATAGATTGGATTATGGGTAAGGATGTGGTTTGAGCTATGACAGGTGTCGTGGAAGGAGTTTTGATATATGTGGTTATGTTTGGTTTGATTGTTTGAAATATTTTTAGGTAGATAGTGGAGGTAGCAGCAAGTGACCTTTGCATCTGCGTTGAGACAGGAAGAAAAA
Organism: Taxus chinensis; assembly: GCA_019776745.2. Lineage (NCBI taxonomy): Eukaryota > Viridiplantae > Streptophyta > Pinopsida > Cupressales > Taxaceae > Taxus > Taxus chinensis. Next base: position 882,821,172 of record CM034149.1, read on the forward strand.
GGCGTCCCCATAGCAAGGCTCTATCCACATTACTTAAATGATTGGCCAAGCATGAGAATGACACGTCTATAGGTGGATTTGATGAGGACCTAATGGAAACTCCCATAAAATGTGTCTTAGAGACGGGAAATTGGCTAGCTTCAGCTTTTGTGGGTAGGAGAGCCAAAAGTAGGTCTATAGGATTTTGGGTAGCGGATGGAGAATCCTCACCAAGAGGCAATGGTACCTCAACTGGGTCAATGATAGGTGGAGGAGATGATTAGAGCTCCTCTATAGGTGGTGGAGATGATGGGTGATCCTTTTTGGGTGGAGGAGGTAATTGGTACTCCTCTATGGATGGAGGAGGCACTGTGGGTAAAGGTTCTCTGAGTGGAGAAGCCAGGGGTGAGATGGTCTCAATGTTAGTGGAAGACTCCTCCGTAGGTGATGAAGGAGATGAAAGATGTTCCTTTATGGGTGAAGGAACAGGGGAGGTTGGTTCTAATGCAGAGGGAGGATTCTAGGCTAGGATTTCCTCTATGGAAGGAATGTGAGGTAATAGGGAGGCGACAGGTATGTCATTAAATATAGCATGGACCTTGCGGGTATGGGTATCATGAGTTGAGGTCTCACCAGTTTGATCAGATTAAGGGGCATGGTTGGGAAATGGTTTCTTGAAGATGTGTAGGTTTTGGTTGGAAGATGCATTCGGATTACCCATGGTTAACTCGTCTTTCTCGAGCATTTCTTGGACAATATTTTTGAAAGTGATGCAGTTGCCGTCACTATGACCCTTTACTTGATGATAGTTACAGAAGTCATGTTCTTTATACCATGTGGGCATAGGGCGAGTAGGGTCAAAACCAGTGTGTGGTTTTATGGGTGGAAGAGTGATGGATCCGGATTTGATAAGCTTTTCTAAGACAGAATAATAAGGTTCCCCAATTGGGGTGTATTTCTGTTGCTCTCGTCTAAATTGAAAAGTCTAGATGAGTGAGAGATTAGATGAGGGGGTAGCCTGATTCGATGGATGAGTTGGCCTGACCTTGAGTACCATTGCATTAGCAGTGCCCTTAGCCTTTGAATATATATTTTGTGGTTTATAAGAAGAAGAGGTATCATTCGACTTGAATGTTGAATTCTCATTATGTAATTGGCTTTTCTTCACTTCAATCACCCGAATCTCTAACTTTCGTGCCATAGTGAATGCTTCATCGAATTTTTGGAAGGTTTAGACCTACAAAGTTGGTGAGATATGTCTGGCACAACCCCATGTGAAGAGCTCGATGAGTTCTGTTTGTGGCAGTTAGAAGGTGAGTTGGTTGATCAAGCTATGCCAGCGAGTGACAAAATCTATGATAGATTCATCCTAATACTGACGCATGGAGTATAGGTCAGTCATGGTAACCTTATTGACGATATTGATAGAGAAATTATCCAAGAAGGCTTGGGCTACCTAATTGAATGAGAATATGGAGTGTCTAGGTAACCCAATATACCAATATAATGTCGGTCCATTCAGAGACATGGGAAAGGTTCTCAAGAGCAAGGCATCATCGTGAGCAATCAGATAACACCCGTGTTTGAACGACCACATATATTGTTGCAGGTCTTCTTTGCCATTGAAATGATTTAATTTAGGTATTTCCCAATGCATTAGGTATGGGTGGATAGGAATGGATGGGTGGATGGGCTCCTTGCAAATATCGTTGTAGGTGAGAGTATTGCAGGAGCTGGAAATCAATGCCTCTAATGTCTGCATCTTGTCCAACATCAATTTGATTAGGTCATTGGTAGGTTGCGATGATTGGGTGCCTCCTGTAGCATGAGAGGGTTGGTTTTAGGCATATAATGGGGGTGACACTCCAGTGTATGGTATTTCCATGCAGGTTTATTGGGAAGAAGGCAGTGAAATAGGGGTTACTTACCCTGAGTGAATAATGGAGGAAATGGGAGGTTGCTGATAGTATGTATATGAAGGTGGAAGGGTCATGGTGACCCTTGTGGTAATGGGGGCTAACGATTATGGAATGGAAAGGACCACATTCTGAAAATAGGTAGGGGTCATCGACACCAAAGGTGGTAATGTAGCTATGGGTATGTGTGAGACATTAGGGGAAGATGAGGTTGTGTTTTAGGTAGTTATCGATGGTATGGTGGATGTGGCAGGTGCTACGGAGGTGGCAGACGTGGCATTCATAGTGGGTATAGGACCTACCTGTGAAACGAATGGGGGTAAGGTAGATGTGGGTAGCACAGAGCTAGATGGGTCCGATGTAGGAGTGGGAGTGAGATTCTGGGGGATAGATACGGGCATGCCATATATCAACTGACCTGAGGCATATCGATTGGACAAGTGGGAAAGGTAAAACTGCAAGGTGGTAGGTTTTTGGTCAAGGACTCGCGCGAACTCCTCATCTCTGGTAGTGATAGTGATAGTTTGGATGGGATCCATGGCTAGTGATTAAATTGAGGGTGGTGAGGGACTAGGTAGGAGTGGTTGAAAACTGAAGTGAAACACAAGTGCACTTGCTTGTCTTCAGGTCAGCACCATGTGAACCAGTACTAATCAGGTAGGGTTGCTTCTTTGTAAATGACACAGAAAACTGCATGAACAGGTGAATCTAGCGGTAAAAAGTGTATTTGGTACCAAATGTGGGTTGGAAAGTGAATCAGGTTAACCGATGTTGGTTAAGGAAAACTGACGCCGATCAGGGGTAACCACTGCTGGTCACTGTAGAAAATGGTCAGTGAGTGAAAAATTAGGTAGAAGGTCAAATCTGATAGGTATGTCAAATCTGATGGTGTTTTACAATGTCAATGGGAATGATGGAAGTGACAGGGACTATGAAAAGTGGAAGAAAATGAAAAATGTCCTTTTGGGTAGGTTAACAAAAGGACTTGGAACTGACGTTGATCAGGTATAACTGGTGATGGTCAGAGAGTAACCGATGAAAGTTACTGTGAAACAGAAATAGTGATGAAAGAAAAGTGGTTGTGAATTAAAATTTGATGTAGAATCAAACCCAGAATTCTTAGAATGATGATGATATGGCCCAGGAAAACTTAGTTAAATCTGAAATACACCATCTATGATGAGGAGCATGCAAGGATGAATAAAAAAAATGGAGAACGTGATCTCACACCTCAAAATGCAAGCCAAGTAGAAACACTAAGAAAAATGCGACCTTAGGAGTGCCTTTTCTATTATGTTTGTTTAGCTTATGCTATTTAAGGACTGACACATGAATTGTGAAATAGATTTATTTGGTGAGGATGGCTTCCTACGAAGAAGGAAATCTAAAAGGTGAGGTTTTAGGTATGTTATGGTGGGGGTGGGCTTCGCTCTGAAGTATGACTCGACAGAGCAGCGAGCTGGGGAGTACCTATCAATCTTCAGATCATTGTGATCATTGACAAGCGTTCACAGGAAAGATTTTGTTTAATAATATGTGTTTGATTTATATTTGTGTAATTTGGCAAGACTTAGAGAGAGAGAGAGATGTGATTTCTACGATTTGTTTGTCAACCATCAGCTGGTCATGACTTCCAGTGTATAGGTTACCCTCAATTAATGTGAGCTAATGCAATAAATTAGAATGCAATGTGCTTATTTTTAAACCCAAATTGAAGTGTGAAGTTGAATGACACAATAAGATGAAGAGGAAGAGGGATGCTCTTTCACTACAATGCAAAAAATGTAAAGAAATGGTTCTTTTTAATTACACCAAAAGAAAGGTTTCCTTTATAGAAAATAGAAAGAAAAGGTGGGTTACCAAGGAAGAAAATTAATGTGTATGATTTTCAGAAGGGAAAAAAACACACAACTTTTCCTAGGAATGAAGAAATGCAAAGAAACCCGGATGGGTCCCACCCGGCATGCCAAAATGTTTCAACTGATTAGATCATTTCTTTGAAGTGTTTACGAAACAAATAGGGTACGGGTGTAGGAGGAATACCTATTTTAATGTTGGTTGATTGGTTATTACATGCGTATGACTTCTAAATCCATAGTTGATTCTGAGAGCTTCCTTTTGGCTAGGAGGAACTACCTGTAATGTAAAACGAGACCACCAGAAAAATTTAAACAATATATGCAATGAACTGCCTAGCATATGCTATATCTGGGAAGTGTGATACTTCCTAGATGGCTGTCAGTCCATAGTTTTAAACAATTTAATGCGGTAAATAAGGTAAGACCTATTATAATTCGAAATTATTTAGGTATCTCACTTAAAACACAATAAGAAATAGATCTAATCTAAAATGCTAGGTTAGAATAGGATCCGAAGGTCAAATAACTGGTTCTGGGTCTCTGCAAATCTGACAGAGGTCTCAGGAAGATCATAGGTGAATGAGGGTGGGATGGAATTAGGTGGGTAGGTCACTGTTATGGGTTGTATGGGCAAATACAGAGACTAATGTTGGTTAAGGGTGACCAATGGCAGTTAGAAGTAACCGGTGCCAGTTACTGTGGAAAACTGGGAATGCCACAGAATGAGATTTAGGTCTCCTTTGTGATTGCAGAAAGGGACTTTGGTTGGTCAGGATGAGGTATTGGGTGATTGAGGTAGGATTTGGTGAGGTTTTAATGGGTATATGGAGGGGGAATGTTGAAGGATGTCAATGTATGGCTAGGTAAACAAAATATGATAATATAATGATGAAATGGAATAAACCAGAGAAGTTAAACATTTACTTACTTGGATTCTGGTCCTGGATGCTTGTGAGTGAGGGAAAAAGGTGCTGATGAGACATTTGAAGGTTTCAGGTGGTCACCAACTGAAAAAAAGCTTCTGCATGGGCTGCATGTACATTCCTCTTTGCTTAGTTAGATCATATCATTGTTGAGATGGTTGTGCAGGAAAAGATGCTTGATCTCCTTCCTTGCATGCGTGTTCTCGCTGAAATTCACTCTCATAATATGTGATATCTCTTTGGAATGTGCTAATGATCGCCAACTTTTTCAATCTTTTTTTTTTCAACCTTTTTCCAACCTTGAGAATAAGGTTGTTTTAGGGTTAAAAGGGTAACCGACGATGGTTCTGGCTTAACCAGTGACGGTTAGGGGTAACCGGCGTTGGTCAAGGTAGGATTTCTTAGGTTTACTAAAGTAGGGAGATCCTCTTGATTTCCTTGGATCTCATGTCGTTAACCCATGGATTAGACTGGGATCTTCTTGTAAGCATGTGGGAATGTGGTTAGAGAGAATGTAGGCATTGATTTTTAGAGTTTGGGTAAGTCTCAGTTTGTTATGGCAACTTACTAAGAATAGGTTTTAGGGTGAGTTTTCTTGGTGAGGTGTCTAGGTGAAGTGTATGTGTGGAAATTATTTAAATTAAGACATTTAAATAATAAATATAGTGAGGATAATGAATTAATTTAATTTAATTCATTAAATTAATATTAGTGAGGTGAAGGGGGCCATGGCTAGGTGAATGTGATGAAAGGTGCTTATTTGTCGAGGGACCAAAGGGGAGTGTGACCTAATTTTAGTGTCTACACTAACAACCCATCGAATGTCATAATTAGGTCTTGGTGTGAATTTATCCATTTAATATCTCTCTATTTCTTATTCCATCAATCTTGTTTTCACTATGGTTTGGCATGAATATCTACCAATTTTGAGACATAATTTTTTATTTGTTTTATGCCTTTTTGCAATTTTTTTGTGTACATAAGTCAATTGTCTTGACAACTCCATTAAATCCCACTTGTCATTCACATATCTAGGTAACTTAAAAGGATATCCCTCAAATTCTCTTACCCTAAAATATGTGAAGAATATGTATTGTATAAAAATGCAACCATACTCCAGAATTGTTTCCCTAGCACTAGGAGACAATTTATATTGTTCCCATTCTGGTTTGAAAAGACATGTTATAGAGGAAATAAAAGTATCATTTACTAACCTGACATTCCCTTTCCATTTGTCCAACCTTAATTGTGGATACACATCATACACCCTATGATATTCAAAACTTGCTTGTAATGGGAGACCTGGAAATGATTTGAAGAAAGTAGTTTTACAGATAAGATAAAACATCATATAAAATTTAAAATCAACTGGATCACCTGTCCTGATACTTATAGCTATTTTCATAAGTTGGGCATGAATGGATGCTGATGTGAAGCTCGCCCAAGAAAAAATTCATTTTTCGTCCATGATAACCATTATAAAAGCATGCATCCACTCTTGAAAATAATTAGCTCCATCTAACCTTTCCATTGTGCTTAGTGACACAATGAGGTCCTCAACTGCCTCAATAAACATGGCCCTAGTCAATCTCATGGGGATTTATTTGAAAGATGGCATTTTATCTTTCAACCATTGGGCATTTAGCATTACAACGTATTCATCGTGTCTCACCTCATAATTAGTTTGTGTTGATTCAATTGTAGAAATTATTAGTTGATCTAATCTTGGTAGCCCTAATATTTCCCTAAAATCTTCTGGTGTTAAATTTATCACCCTTTCTCTAATTTCATCCAATACTTCTTTCTTCTCTAGGTCATAATTATCAGCACACAACCATACAAGCTCAAGAGAGTGTATGGATGGTGGGAAATTAGTTGTTAGGGAAATTTGACTGAAATCAATTTTTGTCATCCATTTGATTTTATTCAAATCATTTAGCGTCCTCCAGAAATCATCTAAATCAACATTTAATAATTTTTTGTCCATGACCTTATCTAAATCACTTGAAATTCTAGAACTTATGTGTAAACCCAATGCTAGAGATCTCATCTTGTGAATTTTATCTTTCCTTCTGATTCCAATTTGAGTACCAAGAATTAATAGGGAAAAACAAGTTCTTACCCATTTCTCTATAAGCTATGTGAAGTTCTCCTCTTCTCCTGTACTTCTAAATTCTTTAGCTCAATTTAACTTCTTCTTAGTCAAATTTTCTTCTTTATTTTTGCAAATTCTCATAGCTAGGGCACCCTAATATTCACGTGCAATGGCAATTGATTCACAAAAATTGAAAACTTTTAAAATTTTTGCTTTGATTCGTTGAAAAATGCATTAATGGCAGAAACCATAAATGTATTACATCATAGCCATCCTACTTGTTTCCTTTGTTTGAATATGGACCATCCACGTGGCTTAATTTGGTGCTTTATCGACTCAAGGAGTCCTTTTTTATTTTTGCATTACTTTTCAAATGAGTTTAAGTTTTTCTATCTAGCCTGAAACCTCACCTCTTGACACGTGTCTCAATCTAAAGAGTGGTGGAGTCATGGGATTTATTTGCATTTTTGTCTATTTTTTCAATTGGGTGTAAAACTGCAAGGTTGACCCGAGCATCTACCTATTGAATTTGCATGAAGCACTTACACGTGCCATATGTCAAGCTTTGGAGGAATGATCACACTTTGCATTATATTGGGTCTTTGGTTCAAAAGTGTGCTGATAATCTGTTTCCCCACTCCAATCATATCTAAACATGTGTTCCTTTATCCAAGCGGAGATTTCTTTGCATTTTTCATTTATAACTTGAATGTTCCCTAAAATATTCCGTCAGGTTTTAGGGTTTGGCTCTCATTCTATAGTTCTTAAGCAATTTTTGTAATTGTGTAAACATAACCCGTCGTAGTGCCATCAATTATATTAAACCACATATCTTCGCGCGGAGGGGGAAAATATACAGTTTATAATGAATATCTAAGGGACGATATACAAGGAGGATTTACATGGTTAAACATGATCAATCATCAATTTTTTCATAGGGATCTCTCAGGGATGACATGATTATCACATTCCTTGACCGAAAAAGAGGATTCTCAACTTAAACATGTGATTTCACTTGTATTCAACATGATTCCATTCTTCAAGAATATATGTTTTTAACATTGATAGACCAGTCAAGAAAATTTTTCTAAGGAACACTCGAGATAAAAGGGTGAGATCAAAATGAGCACTAACATGCCACACTTAAAAATCCTTGAACCAAGTAATTTAAACCTACCCTCCGACCAATTACTGACTATGTAAACTCCTTCATGGCTTGGAGGGATGTGTTAACTAGATTTATAAAGTGTGTTTCATTTGTAGATAATATTTTGGGAAGAAAATCATGGATTAATTTTAATCCATTTTGAAGGAACTGCTCCCAGAGATCTAAAAAGGCTTATTTTCAAGATTTGTGTACTAATAAGCACCCTCGTGAATGTACCAAGTAGAGATTATGCATCCAATAAGTTTTTTACTGGGTGATTATATCATCAAATGTAGTTTAGGAAATTTATGCAAGGAAAAACAAGTTTAAAAACAAGCTATCCAACACCAGGCTACTTATAACACGGTGTAAGGAAATGAAAGTAGTAAAAAAACTAGTCATCTTGTTGGCGATGTTGCAAGAGCCTCGGGATATTTTGTGAAGTGAAAAATAATCATCAAAAATATAATAATGCCTAATTCAAATTTAAAAATTCTTTAAGAGATTCAACCATTCAAATTTTGAGATATTGGCCTGACAATACAGATGATGATCCACAATCCCAATGAGGATTTAAATGAGAATTACATGAGTTATATTGAGATTTGAGGACTTATTAAAATATGAATGTGATTTATCTAATTATCTCTTCACTCAAATTGTATTGGTTGTCATCTTTATCATCATATTTTTTGGTGGTAGTCCCTTTCATCGATGCACATGCTTGAGAAGAATTAAAAAGGGGGTTAAATTTCCAATTTCACACCCATTTGGCTCCTAAAATTTGTTTTAATGATCTAATCAAACCTTTTGGAATCAAAATGATATAATGTTTTCTTAGGTAACTCCCAGGTAATCTACCGGGGTAAAAATCACGCTCAGGTGTCTATTTTTGGTAGTTGTTGGTGAAGGCATGGTTTTCAAATGTGTCTATGGTGTATTTTTACACCTCTGATGAATTTTTTCACCTTATAAATTAATGAAAAGTTTCATGGGGTGAAAAAACATGTGCCACCAAGGTGAGGAGAGAAGGGAAAGAAGTTTGTGTCACTTAAGTTATCTTTTGGGTGGTTAGGTGAGTGTTATGCTCTCACAAGTTATTTTAGCCTCATATCCATAATCAACATGACCCATGGGACAATTATAAGTCCCTAATACATATTTTAACCTGTTACAAAAGTTCATGAGGTGAAAAAAAAATTACACCAAGCGAGAAGTGTGTTTTTGTCACTTAAGTGACATCTACATGTGTTAGGTAAGGGTTTTACACTCACACCTTCCAAATTCCCCCTCTCCATGATGAAGCACACCATTAGATACCTTTTCCACACTTTATAAACCTTTACACCTGGTGTAAAATTTCATCAAGTTCAAAAAATTATGCCACTATGGAATCTTTCCCTCTCCCGGCACTCACCACTCACAACTTGCTTCGTAAGTGTTGTTTTTCACTCACTCCACTCATCAAGCTTGTCCCCCTCATCAAGTTGGCTTACCCCATGGTGAATTTTATCCATAATTTTACACCTTTTTACCTAATTTCACACCTTTTTACCTAATTTCCCCTTACTAAGTGTGTTAAGGTATATGAGAGGCTCCCAGACCCATTTAGTAATTTCTAAATCACCCTAAACCTAGGTTAAGAAGGAGGAGTCAAAGGTGGGTTAAGAGGTGATTTTCCTAACCTGAGTTAAATTTTGAATTTTTAGATCATACTTATCCATTTTTGAGACCAGTTTAAAATATTTATTTCCCTCCATTTCTACTATAGCTTTTTCACGTCAAGATTACACCAAGAAACCCCATGCTAAAAACACACTTTTTCTCATATCTCACAAACCCTTCCTCCATTTTCCACGAGATTTGAATTGAAGCTTCTCTACATGAACACATTTGGAAAGATTTTTTTAATGACCTAATTAATTCATGTTGATGAAAAATCACAGCACCCTTGGATGCAAATCAGGCTTCTAGGTTGATCACTCAGGCATCCAGTGTGATTGCACAACATGGAAACCTCTCTCCAAGCGTGGGACTTGTGAAACTGAGAGAGGAATCTCCAGAGAAGGCTGGTTCCTACTCCTAAACTACCTGCCACAAGCTATTCCAGTGCAGGCAAGCTAATCTAATCCTAATCTAACCATGCCAAGGAGACAGAGAGAGAGAGAGAAGGAAAAGAACAAAAGCCTACACTAAAAGGTGATACACCAGAGAAGGAGAATGTTGAACATCTATCAAAACTACCATGGGACAAAGAGAGGTGAGCAATGGGAAGGATGGATAGATGCATCACAGGCCCAAGGATAGATTTCACACAGAAAATGTCCCAAAACTCCATGAACACAGCTCCAGACCTGCAATGAACATTCAAACATGCACAAATACCTGCAATGAAGAGAGGCAAGAAGAGAACAAACAAAACATGAGCAAGGATGGACAGAAGCATCACAAAACATGCTTTTTGTTGCTCCAGAAGTTTGCACAGAACATGATTCCATTAGTAAAAGGCAAAAATTCCATTACAGAGCAGGGAGGAGGTTCGAACTCCATTTTCAACCCTAGAGAAGAAAAGAAGGGAGGGCAGAACAAAAAAAATGAACAACTTGTTATATCCTTTTAAAATGAGCCAAATCTGGCTTTATACAATGCATGGGTCAAGCCCAGGAGACAGAAAACATAGGAAAACGTGTAAGCAGCCCAACCATTGACCAAAATGCATTCTTCATTAAAATCGGTGGTTGAGACATCACTTCTGGCCATGCTAAAGAAGAATGCGACCCATGTGCATTAAAACTGGTTGTTGAAACGTCGCTTCTGGCCATTATCACGCGTCAGATCCGTTTCTCAATTTTCTCTCTCCAGAATGCACCAAAATTCAAGATTGACCCTAGAATCATGTAGAGAATTTCATAAGCTTTTCGTTGATATAAAGAACGTGCAAATCTAAGCTCTGGATCAAAAGTTATGGAGGTCTTAAGTTTTAGGGCACAAAACAGGCGAAAACGTGTTTTGAAAACTTTCTCGCGCTCTGCCACCTGGATGACACGTGGCACGCATTGATTGGTCGCGTGATTCTCTCTCCTCTACCTTTTGGCAGGATTTCTTTTGAAATTTCCTTGTGGGCCCTAGCTGGGACACGTCGCACTATCCCATTGGTTCGGGCTGACCCTTCAAAACTCGCCCTTTGACTTTTTGACCTTTTCACTTGTGACACGTGTCATGATTTGATTAGATGAGAAAGGTCTTCAGCATGTCAGGTTTCTTGACCTCTCTGACATGCCTTGGTGAGGACACGTGGCAGCTTCTCATTGGTTTTCGAGATTTTCGGGTTTTCACGTCCTTCGCGTACATTTGTCCTGGATGTCTCATTGCTGTTTGGGACAAAAACTTCCGATCCGCCCGAAATGGGCTTCCTTGTCCCTTATCTGCCGATGACGTGGTGCAATCTAATTGGCTCTCAGCTTTCTCGGCTCCTTCGGTGATCCACGTCCCGCACGTCCCTTTGTCCCATTTGCCCCAGTGCTGAATTTCCCTGTTTCGGCCGAACCGGCCAGTTCGCGTCCTTTTGTCCCAAATGTCCTAGTGCTTCGTGGGACAAATTCTTCCGGTTCACCCGATCCAGCCGATTCACGTCTTTTTGTCCCACTTTTCCCACATTGTTTCAGACTAAATTTTTCCATTTCGGCCGATCTGGCCGGTTCGCGTACTTCGCGTACTCTTGTCCCGAACTGTCCTGCTCAGCAGTTAGTCGTTTTCTTCCTCTTTCGGCCGGATCGGCCTCTCGCGTCCACCGCATACTTCTGGCCCGATTGTCCCAAATGCTTAGCGGGCTGCCTAGAGGCTTTTCGGCCGATCCGAGCCTAGATGTCCCAAATGTCCCGACTACTCCTAGGACTAGGACTTAGCCATTTTTCGTGATTTTTCCTGTTTCAATCTACTTGCCTGGAACTGCAAAACTCTGATGCATGTTATCGAAATTTACCCTGGGGGGGTGAAATTTTGACAACAATTCACTCATATAATTTCTATAGTCATTTGAAAATTTCATCCATGGAAAACGTTTCCCTTGAATATTTGGAGTTGCAATGAGCTAAATGAGCTAAAAATTAAAGCATGAGATCCTAAAAACATTAGTGTTCCAAAGAGCACTTTCTTGCCCCATGATAATGGTTATTATTGGATTCATGGAGGAATTTTATTTTTATTCCTTCTACCTATTCATATGAATAAAATATAGACCTGTAAGTTCACTTTTCATTTCATGAAGATTTGGACGAGAGAAACCATTGAAAATTAGAGCAAAGCATCCCAGTGAGAGGAAGAATTTTTGGAGACATTTTTCGGCATGATTTAACACCCCATGGAAAATGGATATTTTTAGTAAGTACCCATTCAAGACACTTAATAATCATATTATGTCTGAAGGATGAATGGATTTATGACAATAATTTCATTCCCCGAGAGGAAAAGTTCTCAAAAGCAACAATTCGGTGAAATCGCCAAAGTTAGTCACCCAGGAAGAGCTTACTAAAAATATAAAGTGTCTGAAAAAGGATAAAAATGGTCATGGTTTTTCATACTCCATGCCTCACTAATTTCAACCTTCATGGATATCAAACTCATGTTTTCAAAGGGTGAATAATGATATTATGTCTCAAACATGAGAAGAGCCTTCTAAGTTCCCAATTTTGGTCACATTGGAGCATTCTGATCTCGGTGTGTTTCTCACTTCACCAGATAATTTGATCAAAGGCTTTCATAATGTTACATAAAATCTCTCACCTTCACTCATCGCATGATTAGAGTGATCTTCACTTCATCTCATGGATGGCTCCATTTCCCCAAGGCCCTAGATCATCAAGTTGAATTGTGCAGGTAATGGTCTCAAGTTGCCTCAAGAACTTGGCATTTTATGAGGAATTATAATGTTTTAAAGGTTTGAATGTTTGTTCAAGTGAGGGAAATATTTTTTCATCATCTTCAATGGTCTTCACCTCCCCTTCCAATGGCGAATCAGTTAAGGCATCAGCTCACAATGTGCAATGTTACAAAATTAGGGCAGAGCTCTCCACTGATGCATCATAATGTTGCGAAGGGTCATCATGGGTCAAGGTTTGGTATTCATCACCATCTGATCTGATCCTCATATTCCTCAAGGGTCGAATAATATCCATTCATTCTCATAAGCATCCTTCCTCTCCTCTCTCATTATTTCTCCTCTTCTTTCCTCCTAATTTCTCATTATATATGATCATGAAATTTTCTCCTATTCATTTTAGTGAAAATGAAATATTTTCAAGATGTAATAGTACTTCCTCAAATAATAAGAGTGGTGCTTGATTTTTTCTTTCCTAAGATAATGAAAAGTCACAAGTTGAATGGGAATGTTAGGACCCTGATTTATTGGCTGAGTATAAGAAGGCGCATGGGCACGTAAGGTCTTGTTAAAGAAGGGCACGTAAGGGAAAGTGCGTAGGACAAGGTTCTAGGAGGGTTTAATAGAACAAGTAGCATGCGCGCACAAGGAAAAGCAGGATTTTGGGACTTAGCCATATTTGGTATATCAGGTAGGACATGTGAAAAAGATGACCCGATTGCGCATGCGGAGTGGATAAGGTGTCAGCTTGGTGACAGGTTGGCCTAGAAAGGAATATGCCCTATGATGGAAGCTTTTAGAAGACCATCATGGCAAGGAGTGGAGAGCTTGGGCTTGGAGGAGAATGCTCCCATAGAGGACTACATTTGGACACTTGGTGATGGATCTGAAGCCTCAGAAAGGTAGGTTGGTAGTTCAAGAGGCCTATAAATACAAGCACCCGCAGAGGAATTAAGATATAGATCAATAGAGAGTAGAGCTTTGCAGAAATGTTACGAGGAACTCTATTGGGTTGGGTAGATGACCTATAGGGGAAGGATGTATCAAGGGGTTTGGGTATGAAATTTTCCTTTAATGCTTAGGAGGACTCTAATCCAGTTATGATGTATGACTTCGATCTGCCATACTGTGATATTCTATAATGGATCTAATGCATGTAATGCGGTTGTCAAATATAATGGAATATAAATATAATAGACTTTAGGTTATACATATGTCTACTTAGTTCTATTTCATATGTGTTAAATGAATGAATATAAAATCCTATATATTTCCTTTTCAGTTCAGTTCTATAAATTTTTAAGTATCCTTTTGTCTGGAATGACTGCATTGATCTAGAAGCCGTTTTGAGTTCTATGATGAATTTATGTCTTGTGTCCACTCACTCTTTTTAATTTCCTTTCATAGATGATGTTTTCCCACTTAACTCACATAAAAGAGAGACTTGGTGCCTGTGTGTGCCTCAGGTGAGCTCCTAGTGCCCGCTGGGTGATAATCCAACGCGCATGGGATTCCCTTGTTCTTCGTGGGTGTAAAAATGACTACATTGAATATGAATAGTCATGTGGGGGATAGATGAAGAGATGAATTATGAAGATATAAAAGGAGATGATATCCTCATTGTAAGGGGGATGGTTAATTCATGTCTACTAGCTTCCTTTATCTTTCTAGGAACAATTTCCTTCATTTCCTCTATTCTCTTGTCTATTTAAATTATATCTCCATCTCAACTTATACTCCAAGAGGATTGTAAATTGTGAAAAATAATGCAATAAAAATTTTTGTTTCTTGTTGATTATTCCTCTTTTTATGTGAATGTTTTCTTATGATTGATACAAGTGAAATACTCTTATTTTAATGTTATAGACTTAGTTATGCTATTTTTTGGTTAAAATATTCCTCCTATTTCCATCTCTGAGTAATTTCCTTTGTATTCCATACAAGCAATTGTCATAGGTTTAGGGAAGTATTCTTGTGTGATCCATGGTCTACGGGCCACCACCTAGAAATTAGTTTAGTTCATATTTGTTTCCTTTCTTTCAATAAATGGAGTTGTCCCATTCAAGTAGATTAACCTAGTCCCAGAGCATTGGTGAAATCCCATAATTTTCCCTCATGAAAAATTATTTCACCAACAACATGGAAATAGGTTTACAATTAAAGCTAAACATATATCATATTATCATGTTGAATTTTATGGTCCTAGTCCTATTAATGAAAATTACATGATCCAAGGAAAAGAAAACATTGATCCCGATTCTGTTGACATAGTGCATTCACCAATTTAAATTCATGATATTATGTTAGATGAATGGGACAAGGAGCATTATTAATTTCATCCCTATTATTGATTTTTTGAAATATATTTATGCACTTATTGCATCCATGAAGAGAATTTGACTTTCCCCATGCCACACAAGGAATAAGAAAATGTTACTTTTGGTTTATGAAAAATGTAATTTGATGGTTATAGAATCAAGAATGGAACTACGGAAGGAATAGTCCTTGTTCTCATAAACACAAAAAAACTCTTTTTCGCTTATAGGCTAGAATTTACATGCTCACATAATGTGGCATAATATGAGCAATTGGTTCATGGTATCCTTATTATGGAAAAGAAACACATCAAGGCTTTGCATATTTTTGAGAACATGATATTATTCATCCAATAGGTTATAGGAAAATATGTCACCAAGAGTAAGCTTTTAAGATCTTATAGGAACTAATTCTTGGATCTTTTGGAAAATTTTGAAGCCGTCAACCTTCAAATGGTGAAGTAGAAATAGAATATGGAATTAGATCAAATGGAAACTGTTAGCTCCCAGTTTTCTCCTGTGGGAAGACTAGTCATTAAAGGGAAATGACATTTTAGAATGGTTATAAGACCATATATTCTAGATAATGATGTCAGCTTGAAATGGTTTGAGAACAGTGAGAAAATAGTATAATTCATTCAAAAAGAGGTTGATTTCTCTTCTAGCTTGCAATCTGGTTTGCAAGAAAGTTATGGGAATCAGATCATTCACCTACAAACAAAATAATACCCAAAGGTTTGGTAACTCTCGAGTACATCTTCAATATTGATGATGAGATCAAAGGGTGGAACAAAAATATACCCACATGCCAAGAAGACTACAATCCAGTCATCATTACACAAGGTAAATGACAATTGCTTGGAAGGGTGGGTGATCAAAAGGAAGATAAATCCTATATTTCCTCATGTCAAAAATATAATGACATTTTATCATGGAATTATGAGGATATTAAGGGTTTTGAATACAAAATTTCTCAACATGCCATTAATCTTTATTCCATGGCCAAGCTAGTTAGAAAAAAATAGAGACTTGTTGACCCCAAGTTTGAGCCTATCATTAGGAGGGAGTTATCTAAACTAATTGAGTTAAAAATCATATTCCCCATCAAGTAATCTTCCAGGGTGGAAAAAATTTTCCATGTTAGGAAAAAAATGGAGAAATAAAATTCTACATGGATTTTAGGATCTTGAACAAGGCCTTTTTGAAAAATTATTATCCTCTCCCCTCTATGGAATAAATCCTTCAAACAATGATAGGATATGAAACATTCACTATGATTAAAAGTTACTCATAATTCAATTAAATTAAGATCAAAGAGGATAATTAATACAAAAAAAATTCACAATGAATTGGGGAACATATGCATATTAGAAGATTCCCTTCAGTTTTTCAAACATGGGTGCCACCTTTCAAAGGGAAATGGACATTGTTTTCTGTGGATCCATAAATCAGTTCTTCCTTGTCTATTTAAATGATATCACTGGATTCTTAAAGCAAGGCCAACATCGTATGGATCATTTGGATATTTTTTTGATAGATGCAGAGAATTTGGAGTGTCCTTAAACCCCAATAAGTTCACTTTTGTATTTCCATAGGATAAATTATTGGGTCGCGTTGTTTCAAAGGATGGAATTTAAATCGACCCAGAAATATTATTTTCCATTCTTTATCTTTCATTAGCATCTCATAAGAAATATCTTCAGTTCTTTTTGGGTAAGATTAATTTTATTAGGAAGTTCATTTCTAACTTTGCATGATTATTTGGGCCCATCAATTTGATGTTGAGGAAGGACATAGCTTTCAAATAGACCACGAAAGGAAGAGAAATCTTCACCAAGATCAAATCCATGATTTCCCAAGAGCCGACACTCACCAACCCAAATTTTACAAAGGAATTTATCCTTTATTCTTATGGTTCTGATCTTAGTATAGTTGCGATCCTCACTTAAAAAAATAATGAACACTTAGAGAATCCTATAGCCTTTTTCATCCAAACATTGAAATATTTAAATCTTAGGTATATACATTTAGAAAATTAAGTTTCCACCATCTAATGGGATCTCAAAAAAATCAAGCCCTTGTCAGCCACCAACCATATAAAAATCCTATTCTCACACCCCAGCGTGAGATATTTCATCATAGGGGTGGAAATTAGAGAGAAGAGAGTTGGATGGGTAACCAAAATCATGGATTTTGACGTGACCATAAAGGCTACATAGCTGGTAAGAGACATATCACTAAGTGAGCATCTTGTCTTCAATGCTCATGTAATAAAAAATATTTTTTCTTCATGGAGGAACAATAAGGAGAAGTTGTAGAGGGTCTACATGAATTGGAAGGTCCTCAATATGAAAATATATGGATGTTATAAATCCATGGGACAATAGAAATCCACATGAACTAGAAAATCCACAGAACATTAATTTTTTGTGAAATTCAAAGTTTTCATGAGACAAAGGAATTCAATTTGGCCACAGAGGTTAGATCGATGATATGGAAAAAAAATATAACAACCGGAGGCTATCCTCCTAATTTTAAAAAATCCAAGAGAAGGAATTTGAGGTTAAAATCATTTCCTTATGTATTAATCAATGGGATTATCTTCAAAAATAAATTTGGACGGTGTCCTACTAAGGTGTATTGATGAAGAATAGATAGATAAAGGCTTGGCAAAATTTGATGATGGTTTCTTTGGTGGAAATTTATCATCTAAGGCTACATCAATGTAAATTATTAGAACATGATACTTCTTGCCTACACTATTCATGTATGCACATCAATGGGTCAAAAAATGTAAAGAATGATCCGACTAGTAAGAAAAATATGGTGGACCTTCCCAATAATCCTATGTAGGAAAATGAAACTTTTTCTCATTGGGGACTTGATTTTATACGTATGATGAATCCTCCATCAACTGTAGATCATAAACGGGGCTTCAAATAAAATGAATAATTTACCAGGTGTACTGAAGTGTTGAATGGATAAATTATTTCCCAAATATCAAAGGTGCATGAGACAGGGTATGCAGGAAAGGGGTGCGGAGGCGCACATGGATGTTTGGTGAAAGAATGGTGTGCCCAAGAGAAACAAAGTTTGGGACTTGGCCATTTTTTCATGTACATGATAAAAATAGGATGGAGTGTGGAGAATGATTTAGATCAAGGCAAGAAGGCTTAAAGGTTAAGAAAAGGCTATTTTGGGAATATGTGGAAGATCAAGAGTCATGCAGAGTCTGAGCTAATAATAGGATTAGTTTTGGAGTTAATTATAGATAATATATTATAAGGCAAAGCTTGAATGCTTCTTTAGTTATCTTTGTAGTGGCGCATGGCTATTTTGAGCATGCACCTTATTTTTGAGAGTGCATGGGCGGTGAAGGGAAAATCCATACATATACATACATACATACATACATACATACATACATACATACATACATACATACATATATATATGTATGTATGTATGTATGTATATATATGTATATGTGTATATATATACATATATATATACATATATGTATATATATGTATATATGTATATATGTATATATATACATATATATATATATATATATATATGTAGATATATATATATACATATATATGTAGATATATATATATACATATATATATATATATATATATATATATATATATGTATATGTATATATATATTGATTTGCACGGATTAGAGATCATCATGGTATAATTGTATGTAACATAGTTATGTTGTCTGTTTTTCAGTGTTCATGACTTATGACAGTATTATGTATGTATTTAGCTTATGTGGTTTGTGATGAATTAATATAATGGATCATTATAGATGGATATTGATTGTTGATGTATCTATTCATGGATGGATATTGTATTGTTTGTGATGATCTAATATAATCAGATCCTTATGTGATATGTATGTTTTACTTATTATGTGTGTTTCCAAATTGAGCTCATGGATTTGATTGTTAGAATGGATTATTCACATGAGTATGTTTATTATGAAAATGCATGATAGCACCATTGTAAGACAATAACAAAGAGGTACATGGTACCTTTGTGTAGCTAATGGGTGAGTGCTCATATCTATCTGATTGATGTGCGAGCGCGTCTAGGGTTGTTGAGTGAGAAAATAAGACTACACATTTTTGGGACCTCTTTTTGAACTGTTTACCATGATGTTACATGATGTTGGCATATCGGTTGAATCTTGTGGCTATTGATTATTGGGTGATTGATGACCAATATCTGATTTGCAAAAAGATATAGTACTTGACCTAATTTCAATGCATGTGCGTGGGTTGAGAGAACATATTTATCATAAGACCTTTATGAGATGTTCTTTTGCTTACTTTCCTATAGAATTATATGAGTGGATTTTTTGCATATGCATCAAAGAAAAGATGGAGTTATAGACCAAGGAATTTGATGCAGGAAGAGTATTAGGCTTTGTTTGATGCACATGAACCTTGGATGCATGATGTTATAGATCATTGGTGGGTTGTTGTTGTGTGAAGTTATACTTTAGAGTACATCTGTCTCTACGTATTCTTATCTGGCATTTATTGAGTTTGAATTTTTACGCGAGCCCAGAGGATCTTACATCCATGCACTATTCCTTTGGATATTAAGATATTGGTGTTGGTGTTGAGTTTAAAGTGCCTACCATATGGATAGATAAACATCCCACTATGTAGTAGGGGTAGGAGTATAGGTGTGATGAAATATGGTAGACCTTGTGGCAGAAAAAAGGACAGAGAGAAGAAATGAAGATTAATTATAATGAGGAGTCTGTGCAGTTGCAGAGGATGATGTCTAGTGAAGAAGCATTTGAAGCTCATTGAGGAGTCTGTGGAGCTATGGAGGATCAGGATCTATCATGACTGGATTTGAAAGCTTATGTAGATAGATCCTGTGGAGCTTCTAATGAGAGTGCATCCAATGAAGAAAGACTAAGGACTATGGGCATGCATCTGATCCCACCTGGTGACCTAGCCCTTACAGCTTGGTGTTTGAGTTCCAGAAGTAACTAATTGATAAACATGCGAGTGTAGGTAATCTAGTAGCTTCAAGTAAATATCAGTTTCCTTTGAATACAATAAGTGCATCAGACAACATCTATGGCATCACAGGTGATACCATCATTTATTGTTTAGAAGGAACTATTGGAGGAATATTTTTTAGTATGTCATCAGGACAGAGTGTGGGTGCATGCATAATCTTGGGAACACGTCTAAATGTACTACAACTTTATAGACCATGGGAGTTTAGTTTATTACTATTGTTGGGATGCAAGGAAGTAAATCTACTGGTATGGTACCCGCTTCAAGGGGTGGTTTAGGAGGTTTAGCAGGCTCAAGATCAAGTGGATCAGGTGGTTCTAGTGGTGGAGGAAATATTGGTGGGGTTCTGGTTTTGGTTCTTGATCTGGTGGACAAGGTCTGCACCCTCGTCAACCTTAGAAATGTTATCATGAGATGTCCCTCCACTTTCTGGAATGAGAGGTATTGGTTGCAGATCATGTGCACAAGTGCGAGTTTCTATGACTCACTAAAGGAATCACCGCTCCAGATAGAAAGGAAATTTAGTTTTCTACTACTCTTCAAGGGTGAGCACATAGCTGGTAAAGAAAGTATGACCCGCATCATATTATGGTGGATTATGATGTGCTACAATCTAAATTTCTAAATGAGTTCCATATCCCTGAGTTCGGATAGAAGAGTATCAGTGCCCTTAAGGATATTAAGTTGGGATTATCATAAAGTGTTCTAGAGTATGACATGCATTTTAAAAAATTGTTGTCAAAGTTGTCTAATGACATACATCCTAGTGAACATGTACATTTGTTTTTTGGTGGGTTTTTGACTCCATTTAGAAGGGCGTTATCTCAGAAGACCTTTTTGGATCTGCGTGACATTTTGGAGGCATTCTTAAATGCTAAGGAAGTTGGTATTGTAGACAATGGAGTAAGCCTTTTACTTGAATAACATATTACAACAATGGAGAAACAATTGGATAATCTCTCTGCTAATTCAGATCATGAGACACGCAGTGGGATATGGTGTACAGATTGTGAGGTTGAAGGACATACTAAGGATATATTTCCTTTCAAGTTGGTGCACCCCATTCTGCTGGATTGTGAGATTTGTCATTTGGATCACGATGCAAGTATATTTCCTCTTTTATAGTGCGTGATCCAGTAGAATGTGTATATGTATTGTAAGATTCATAATACTCATACTCATGACACTATTAATTGTAGATTGATTGATCATATACATGAAACCATTAAAACTTGTGTGCACCAAACTAGTGTAGTAGGTGGATCTAAGGAACAAGGAGGAAAATATACTGAAGGGTGTAGTAACGGGAATAAATGAAATAGGGGCTTCCATGGTGGATATAGAGGATGAGGTCGTTTTAGTGGAATAGTAGGATTTCCTAGAGGAACTTGTTTTACTTGTGGATATCCTAATCATCATCAGTGTGAATTCCCTCAGAATTGGTTTTCCCATGGTGTGTTAAACAACATAAATTTGAATAATTCCCTGACTTATATGAGCATATGAGAAAGAAACACAAGCAAGACAAGGGAGTAGCTATGATTAAGATATAATATATGGGTGGAGATAAATGGATGACAAAGGTTATGATTAATTCTAAATTACAACTAGTGCTAGTTACCACACATGCATTGAGGTTTCATGTGCCAGTGAACCTCCGAAGTATAAGCTGACTATAACAAAGCAAGAAGTAATTAATGCAAAGTACCCTAATGTTGAACATCAAAAATAATTTTACCTAGAGACTATGGACATTATCAGAAATCTACAAGGAGAGATTCAAAGCTTGAAGTAACATGCATGCATGATGGAATGAACAAAGAAGGTTGAACTCATATAGAAGGACGCACATGACTTAAAAGGTTTACGTCGAATGTTAAACCAGGATAACATAATCCCCTTGTTCGGATAGTGGATTGAGAGAAAAAGTACTATGCACAGGTAATGAACATGAGAGGTAGATACTTCATGCAAATCTACCTCCCTATAATCATGAGTATGATAAAGATATTACATTGAACATGGTTATTGATGGATTTATTTTGAGAAACATTTTTATAGATACAGGAGTAAAATTCAATGTACTCATGTTGGATGCTTGGAATTAGATGGGAATACCACAATTACAGCCTTCTTAGAATGTGTTGTATATGGAAAACAAAACTAGGGCTAATCTTATTGGGGTGTTAAAAGATGTGACTAGTATGATTCAGGGAGACAAGTTTACTAGGGACTTTGAAGTATTGGAGTTCACAGAGGTAGATAGTTTCCCAACATTACTTGGGAGCCCCTGTGTTATGCGAATAATGCATATTTACACTTCAACAAAGGGTGCATTATCTTTGAGAACAAAGAAGAGTGTGTTATTATACTGTTGATAGATGCAAAGGATGCCCTGTATGTTGAGCCTTTGAGTGAAGAAGACTTGAATAGGATATACATGCATACAATCAGATACCCTAAGGTGGTTGAGCCATCTAAGGAAGGAGTGATACAGTGGGATGATGCTTATTCAGTTAGTGATATTACGAGTATTTCTTGTGACAACTAAGCGCATGGAATATATGAAGTACTTGGGTGAGAGATCAAGAATATTGTTACTCGTGTGATCAGACCATGCATCATTTGGTGCTTGAGTCATAACCATGTATTTATGCACACCATGGAATCCCAGTGGAAGAATGAGAGTGAAAAAAGAAATATGTTGGTTTATACCATGTGCAGGGTAGTAACGAGTTAGTGGAATACACATAAAGACAACCTATTGGAATGGCGGGAGGTGAAAATCACCTTTCTACTAGGTTTATAAGGAATAATGTACCTTCACATATATTTGAATTCCATGGGAGAAGACCCTACTTCACACCACATGCAATAATGTGAGAGACTTTGGATGAAGGGGAAAGAGGCCTTACCACCATCACTTTGGGTACATAAGTTCTATGCCACCCTGAGTGGCTACACATGTGTATGGTATGTTCATGCAGAACTAACATGGTAGACAGTTAATTGGCAAGAGATGACCTTATTTATGATCCATACTTTTGATTAATTTTTTATTAAGCCTCAGAATAATAAATCACCGCAGATTATGAAGTGCCTTACTTTGGGAGATAACAAAGAATGAGGAACTTCTATTATATATGTTTAGAGAGATGGATTTAGAGGTGTTCCTTGACCTTGAAGAATACTGAAGAAGAAGAATAAATGGTTCACACCTAGGAAGAAAAGGAAAGGGGTAATCATGTGTGCTTGATAAATGATGATGATGAGGATAATAATTTGGATATTAACCACAAAAGGTACGCGTGAGGTGATGGACATAACAGATGAAAATTCAAGCGCATATCATGAGCCTATGAAAATAAAGAAGGTTAATATTAGAAGAGATGAATCTAAAGAGGCCATTACAGAACCTAAAGAGGCCATTATTGGTGATTACTGGTCTAGAGAAGGAGGTGGCTAAGATTATTGAGCTCCTTACGTGACTTTCAACAATTATTTCCACTTACGGATATCATGAGTTAAAAGGAGTACACCCTTCTTTAGGTGAGATGTGAATCAAACTTAAAAAGTGTGTGTGCCCGATTAGGAAGAGACCATTACAGGATGAATCCTAATCTGTGTGTTAAGGTAAAGGAATAAATAGATAAGATGTTGAAATCTGGAATCATTGAGCCCATTGAGGAATCTGAGTGGGTGAGTCCCATGGTCATCAATATTAAAAAGGATGGGAGGATAACGATCTGTGTGGATCTATAGAGAATTAAATTCTTCATGTGTTATTGATCCTTTTCCTACCCCATTTATAAAGGATATCCTTGAAGGAGTTGTCCAGGTGCGAGATTTATTCTTTTATAGATGGATTTTTAGTTATCATCAAGTACTGCATAGCGAAGGAAGATTGAGGAAAAGAAAAATTTCACCAATGAATGAGGAATTTTTGCATACACAGTTATGCCCTTTGGATTGAAGAATGTGCCAATAGTGTTCTCGCACATTGTTATGTAAGCTTTTTGGGACTTTATTCATAATTTTTATACAATTATATCTCAATGATTGGAAAGTATATGGTTTGGTTAAGGATCATTGTGACAATTTGAAGCTTATGTTTGAGAGGTGCATGAAGTTGAGCATCTCTCTAAAAATTGAGAAATATCTTGGCAACACCTTTTAGCACTTTTCTTGGGCATATTATTTATAAGGATGGCTTATTGGTAGATCCGGCTAAGGTCACTATGATCTTGGGATTGGAAGAACCTAATAATCAAAGTGAAGTACATGGATTCCTTGGACATATACGTTATTACATGAAATTAATTAAGGGACATGTAAAGATTATCCGTGCCCTTGGAAGAAGTAATGAAAGATATAGGAAAATTCTACTAGGGTGAGGTGCAACAACAAGCATTTGAAACACTGAAGGAATGGTCTGACCACTGCACCTATTTTTCACTGTTACTTCATGTGAAAAAACCTTTCATGTTCATGTGGATGCTTTTGGGATGGTAGATTGGTGCCTTGTTAGAACAATCGGGTGAAGGAAATTATAGACCATCCATATTTGTTTTGCAAGCAGAAAGTTGACACCAGCTGAACATAGAATTATACAATTACCGAGTGTGAATCTTTGTCCATGATTTATGGAGCTACATAAGTTTCATAGCAATACTTATTTACTACACCATTTATCTTCATCACATATCATATGGAACTTAAGTATTTGGTCAACAAGCTATTTTTTTCAAGGGGACATTTGTAGGTGGATACTACTATTTTAGGATTTTCAGTTTACAATGATTGTGAAACTAAAAAAAACTAACTTAGGGCCTGATCATTTGTTGAGAATCAATTCTGGTGAGGACATGTAGAGAATTAAGGATGCTATGCCAGATACATATCTCTTTAGATTCAATGACGTACCCACAAAATTGGAAGATATTACACATCTTTGTGCAGATTAGACAAGTACTTGAGGGAATGAAGACATCAGAGAAGAAACAACTTGCAATGCTTGAGTCAACACCTTACCAATTGATAGGTGGAGATTTATACAAGCTAGGGTCGTGATGAATTTTTACACTAGGTTTGTACTATAACATGAGCATGAGTGGAAATTATGGCATAATCTCATGGTGGAATTGCAAGAGGTCATTATGCAGGAGATGCCACTACAGGTGCAAGATTTTGATGGCTGGCCTTTAGTGGGAAACCTTATAGATAGGATATTAAAGAATATTTCAAGGCATGTGATCATTGTTAGTTCACCTTGGGAAGCCTAGAACTAGAGATGAAATTCCTTTGAGGCCTATTGTAAGTGTTGAAACTTTTTTAGAAATAGGCGATTGAACTTTGTAGGTCCTAATTTTCCCACACGTGCGTAGGACTGACATAGGATACATTATAACTTGTACAAACTATCTAACAAGGTGGGAATAATAATTGCCTACAAGGATTGTACAATAGCAATATTTCTATGGGAAAACATTATCAATAGGTATGGATGTCCATTGAGATTGAAAAGTGATAGGGGAACTCATTTTATTAATGAGACCATTAGGATTCTTAATGGAAGAGTTTATGGTGATACACCATAGGACAACACCCTATCACCCACAAGATAATGGAACTCCTGAGGCTTTCAAAAATATTATGGGATAAACACTGAAACAAAAATCTATGATGTTAGATGAAAAGACTAGGATGACAATATATATACTGTAATTTGGGCATATAGGACCACTTACAAAAGATTTAATAAAGCCACACCCTTTCAGTTGGTGTTTGGTGTGTAGGATGTATTACCTATGGAATTCATGTTTCCATCCCTATGTTTTACACATGCAATAGGATTTGATGATGAACAAGATGTGGAAGAGCACATATAAAAAATGAAGCAGTTGGATGAGCAACACATTATTTCCCGATGGAGCTAGAAAGAAAAAAGAAAGACTAAAAATGCATGAATGATAAACACATTTGGAATAAGGAATTTGAGGTTGGAAATATGGTTCTTCTGTATGATTCAAATTTTACGTGCCACCAAGGGAAATTGTAATTTCATTGGCTAGAACCATTTGTAGTAACAAAGATATTGGAATTAGGCACTTGCCAATTACAGATGTTGGATGGAACTTTATTTCCTAGTTACTTCAATGGGAGTAGGCTGTAGTCCTACTATAAATACGTCTTCTTGGTGTTTGTAATAAGGTAATATTTCTACTTAGATTAGATTTCCCTTTAATGTATTTTATTTATATGTGTTTCCTTTCATTGTTTCTAGGCTTTGTTAATTTAGTTCCATGTTTTTTTGTAATAAGTGCACTTGCATGCTAGTAGGTGATTACTATCTAATGGATTCATGTGTAGAGGACTGCACATACTTTCAGTGTGGGGTGGAATAGATACAAGTGTTATAAAAATAAAAGGGGTATACAGGTGCTTGGATTGAAGGTGATTTTAAAGAATACTTTTTCTCAAATTGAAGACCACATGAAGAAGGATGGTCGCATAGTGTAACACAACGTAGGTAGAAAAATTGGAAACTACTTGGTATGAGACACAGTGGATAGGTACTTCAGCATAGGGGAGAACGTGTAAGGATATATGTGGATGAGAAGTAGTGGGCATGCCATAATGTTACGACTGAGGTGCAGAAAAATAAACGAAAAGTGTGGAAAAAGTAAAAAGGTGTGATTAATGTTGAGTATGGTGGTAGTTTTGGAGTAATAAATGCAGGAAAATTTGAAAATTTAATATAAGGAAGGATTGCAATGTCATTTTCACCTTGCATGTTGAAGTATTCAAACTATAGAGAGTGATTTGTGTGTGAAAGTATGTGAAAGAGCATTTATAGGCATCAAACCTAGTGTTATCTATGCATGGCCATTAAAAGAGCTCCGTCAAAAGGGTGTTTGAGTGACAGAAAGACATATAAGAAGAAAATTTATGGATTTAGGGTTTGAGGAAATAAAATTATAGCTAAGGCATACGTATTTTAAGTTCCGGTGATCAAACGAATGTAAGAAGATATTTTTATCATAACAATAGAACCCAAGAGATCACCTTGACCAACTACATGGGGTAAAAAGCATGAAGGAAGTTGAGATAGAAGTAGAGGATGTGCCTGAGAATCCATTTTCTGAAATGCAATATCCTGAATGTGCCTCATAATGGGATTACATTGGGAGTCACATGTTAGAAAAAGCAAAGTGAGTGACTATAATCACCGTAATAAAAATAAAAAGGATATGATATGGATAAGGCCCTAGTAATAAAAATAAATTTGTGGATACAAAAATGATATGGCCATTTATGATGATGTAGGTCAAAAGTTGTTAAAGAATGTTGGATTCATGCAGCTGTATGAGTTGTCATATTTTGGCAAACTAAAAAAATTATATTAGTGGTTGATATCCCAAGTCCATGAGGACTTTTGATACTTCCTAGAGTGGTGGCAAATGCATGACTCACCGCACCCTTGATTGGTAGTTTGACTAGGTTTGAGAAGCTTAGAGCACTAAGAATTAGTAGTGACCTCAATGATGATGAGGCCATAGAAGAAACTTCTTCTACATTAGCATATGTGAAGGGAGGGCATGCTATTGATATTGACAAGGTAGAAGATCACCATGTGACTCAGGCTACTACGTACCTCCTCACCAAGCTGAATAACTAGGAGCACTAGTAGCCAGGTAAATAAGAAGTGGCTCTATAATGATAAGAATTTATCTGATCGGAGTGGTCTACAATTTAGATACTTTCATCGTTGAAACTATCATTAAATAAGTCACACCATGGAGACAAGATAACTTTTGGTGCTATTTTTCTATCTCTTGTGTTTGTGGAGATTGGGGTGCTCGATGGGTCTAAAGCACAAAATTTGGAAATGTTCTTGAGGAGAAAAGGTCACTTGGAGTTAGATTTTATAAATATACTTATGATGAATCAGATGAGTGGCCCTTACAAATAGAGGCTAGAATTATGGTATAGGCGCATGCGTGCAAGGATTTTGAGCATGAGTGGAGAATTCCAAAGGACCTACCTATGCTGTGTCGGAGAAGCGGGCCCAGTTTGTAATATTCCAACATTTTTGCATTGACATATTTGGTATGAAGGATGGGAAGTGGAGCCCTTGGTGTAAACTTCCCTATGCCTTCACTGCATGCTATTTTTAGACATCTATGAATAGATTCTCCAATGTGTTGGTCCGAAAATCTAACGCTTGGGAAGATCTATGGATAAATGAGCCAACAGTGTGCAGGGCATAGCCCCTCTTTGAGTCAGCAAAGCGAAACTGGTTTATTACTATTCTACCAATAGGAATCTGTGCAAGTCTCACAAATTCTGCCTTCAGGGGTTTGGGATCTCATCCCAGTAGGGGTGTTTCCGACTGCGAAAAGAAAGGAAAGTAAGAGGGGATGAAGAAAGAGCAGGTCCAAAGGGGAGAAAAGAAATGAATTCCAAAGCAGAAAGGTCAGAAGATTTATGTTTTGGGATTGGTAGTAAACAGAGCCAAACCTACTTGCATAAACGAGCAAAGCAATACTGATGATGAATAAATGACAACAAAATAGAAGTAGATCCAACAGGATAAACACACAGATCTGACGTAAGAAAGATCTAATGCACATAACACATGTATTCAGCACAAAGTCTAAATATTGTATTAATATTTTCCTTCTGTTACAAAAAGCTCAAAGTCTTTTCTCCTCACTTCTATTTTTCATCTGAAAGATATTCACTCACCCATAATACAACAAGTATTGGGGTATTTATAGAAGAAGGAGAGAAAAGAAGGCAAAAAGGAGCCAACAACTTATTTACAAAGATATTTACAAAATATCTAAAAGTCATGTTGACTTTTGACAACTTGATGGATGACATCATCCCATGATGCAATCATGGATGATGTCATCATTTGTATCAACATACTCCAGATATTCCCAAAAAGAAAGTCGAAGAAGAGAGAGAGAAGAAGAAGAAGCTACTCGTCGTCGTCATCCTGCGGCTGAAAGGGGGTGGACTGCTTTTGTTGTTGCTCAGGTGACGAGATATGGAATTGAGAGCGGTATTCCATAAACTTGTTGATCATTGGCCCTAGCTGATCCTGGGAAGGATCCTTGTGCCGATCACTGATCGCCTCACAAGTCTCCCGCTCATCTATGAGTTTCTTAGGGAGTTTGGAATAGTCTTTTTCCGCTTCAATGAGTAACCCAATGAAGTCCCGGTAGGCCAACAGGTTGTTGATAGACTCTGCGTCAATAGTGACCTCTGGCCCCATCCCTTGAGAAATGATCTCTTTAAATATCTAGGTGGTTTCATCAGCTTTCCTTAAAGTGAAGGAAGGAGTAAGTAACCCTAGCGACATGTTAAGAACGATCTGTTCCATTTGGTGCATCGCGTCCAGCGCTTCTTCCTTCACTTTATCAATCTTTTCTAGGACAAATTCCAGCTGATCCACCCGGTAATCTAGAGTGGACATGATTTTGTTGAGGGCCCTAGGATGGCCGAAGACGCCGAACTTGACCAGATCCTCGACTGAACATTCAAACATTTGTTGGAAGGTCTCGTGTTGCAGTCTAGCATGTTCCAGCTCTTCTGATATGGGTCCCACTAACGCTTGGAGCTCTTTATTTACCTTATTGATGCTTAGATATAAGTTGAAGAACTCGGTGATTACTTTTTTGTTGTCTTTGAGGATTTGGCTCCTCCAAGCGGAAACGGCCATACCCTGCTCGCCGATCTTTGCGTACTCATTAATTTTCTCCTGGTTGAGAAGCTCAGAAGTCTCGGCGGCAGTTGTGGGAGGCGCACTACCCATCTTCTGTAAGGCTTGGAGCAGATATTTTTTTTTTCTCTTTCAATTGCCTTTTCTCTTCCTTTGTCTCTTGAAGCTTCTTGCAGAGGGCGTCAACTGTAGAAAGGGGCCGCCCCCTGAAGACTTTCAGAAGATGTCCCCATTGTGACTTGGGTCACAGTATAATCTATTGGAGATAGATCCTTCTTCTCCTTGAGAGGATTGGGGTACGCGATCTCCATAACCCTCTCTCCCGCAGCACTTTGAGAGAAGCATGTGACGGGCTTCTGCTTCTTTGCCCCCTTAGATGGGATTACAGAAAATTCCATCGGAGCGATGGGAACTTTCCTCTTTTGCTGACTTAGCTGCTGGGAGATCTAGGCTGGACCTATGGGAGAAGGGTCGGAAACAGAAAAGGGGGCAGCTGCAGTTGTAGAGGGTAAAAACGTGGAGACACGTGGGGGCGGCATGGAGAGAATAGCTGAAGAAGTGTCCATGGGAGGAAGGGAAACTGCAGCTGCGGAAGACATAGGAAGGGAAGGGAGCTCAGAGATGAGGGAAGAAATGGAGGGGGGAAGATCCGCGAGGGAAGAGAAGATAGATGAAGAAGCGGGGGGAAGAGTAGAAGAAGGGGGAGAGGACACAACCAAAGGGATGGTCTGTCATCACCAATCCGGCACTATGATAATTCTTCACCGGGAACTCCTCTTGCTATGATTATTTACTAATGCACAGCCTTTAGTTTGATGGATGTAATCTGGAAACAAAACAACAACATAACACAAGAATACCATCGACTATGATAAGACAGAATGATGACAATTCTAAAATATCAAAATAAATTATAATATTAATATGAAACTATTACAATCTCACCCATGAGGTACTTCAAGTGTTATTGACTTCACTTGCCTTTCACCAAGACTATGGGAGAAACTTTACAATTACACCTCTTAATGGCTTCTTCAACACACCTTTAAACTGATGGCTTCCTTCACACACTTCCTACAATATTTCTCACTAATTCCTTCTATGCTAAATGAGGGGGGTGGCCTCTCTATTTATAGAACTTCCAGGCTTATCCATCTTATCTCTAAGATAGGATAAGAAATCCACTCTGACGAATCATATTCCATACCTTAACTCTTATTTGTACATGTAAGCTTATCTTTTAAGATAAGATAAACTTTATCATTTTACATGGGTTCCACATTTTTAGACTTTTTACAAATAAAATACACAAAATATTTATGACCTCTCTCCTTATCCTTATTACCAATATAATATTTCTAATTCCTAATCATGTAGACCCTACTTCTCTAATTACCCAAACTTTGACATTTTAACATTACCGGACCACTTACGACAAATATTTACTTTTTACAACATTCCTATTGTACTTTGACTATTACCGTACTCCACATTATTAGCGGCACCGTACTGATGGCGCCGTTATCTTCTATCAGACGCTACTGCTAATTATACTTAACAACATCCTATTCCTAATACATACATTAATGAAATAGAAATTATGGAGGAAAATTTTAGTGTCGACATCTTCCCCCTTCCTAGCTTCTATTCCGTCCTCGGAGTAGACTCTTCTGGTGCTCGGAAAATCTTCAACTTGTCGTGGTTGACCCATTTCGTAATGGGAGTGCCATCCAATTCCTCTAGTCCGTACGTACCATTTTCATGCACAACTGCTATTTTGTAGGGCCCCATCCATTTTGGAAGAAATTTTCTCTGTCTTCTTTTTTTTGTATCTGGAATCATATACTAGAACCAAGTCATTCACATGAAATGGAGACCACCGGATCTTTTGATCAAAGTATTCCTTCTGCTTCATTTTCTTCTTATGGCTTATATCCTTTGCTATTTCTCTCATTTCCTCCAGCAAATGAATATGTACCAACCTTTCTTTTACTGAATCACTTTCATCCATCCTTTCATTTTTCATAACTCTCACAGTGGGAATATCAAACTCAATACGAAGAACTGGATCAATGCCATAGGCCAACTGAAATGGGGAGTATCCTGTTGCTGACTTTGATGTTGCCCTATATGCCCACAATGCTGCATGAATCCTTTTATCCCATTTATGTACCTGTAAGGCTGCATCTTTTGCTAGAATTTGACACAACACAAAATTTGTTCGTTCCACCTGTCCATTTGTGCTTGGCTTGTATGTTGTTGCCTTCCTGTGCTTAATAGAAAACTTATTGACTAGGGCTTCTACCACCTCATTAATGAAGTGGCTTCCTTAATCTGTTACAATTTCTAATGGGCAACCAAATCTGGTGACAATGCGTTCATACATGAACCTTGCCACTTCATCCATGGAAGTTGTTTTCAATGGCCTAGCTTCAACCCACTTGGTTAAATAATCTATGGCAACTACAATATACTTATTTTTGCGTGATGTAGTTGGAAGTGGACCTACAATGTCTATTCCCCACTTTTTAAAGGGACCAAGGGGAAGAATAGGACATAATGGAGCTGATGAAGTCTTACAGTTACCATGTGTTTGACAAATATCACATGTCTTACAATAATTATAACAATCTTTAAAAAGAGTGGGCCAGTGATAACCTGCATCCAAGATCCTTCTTGCTGTAAGTTGTCTAGAGAAGTGCCCTCCACATGTACCATTGTGGAATTCTTCTAGCAGTTCCTTCCCTTGATCACGTCCAACTGCCCTCTTGTATTGTCCATCAGGTCCTATTCAAAATAATACTCCATGCAGAATAGAATATGGACGACTGGCTTGAGTAATCTTTCTCTTAGTCTTTGTAGTGGCACCATCAGGAAACTTGAATTCATTCAGATAATTCCTAATATCTATGTATTCACTAGGGATTGTGTCAAGGGATAACAATGCTGCATCGAGGAAATCATCATCATCACAAGATGATCCTAAACCATCATAGGCTCGAGAGAGTGCATCTGCATTGACATGCTTCTTTCCTAGCCTATCTATAATATCAAATTCAAATTCTTGTAGCAAAATTATCCATCTTGCTATCCTCCCTGATGGGTTAGGCTTATTTACAATATATTTTAGAGCCTGATGATTTGTTACAACTAGAAATTTTTTCCCTAGCAAGTAATTTCTAAACTTCTTTACAACAAAAATGATAGCCAAAGCCTCTTTTTCAGTTACAGTATAATTTACCTCAGCACTGCTCATTTGCCTGTTCCCAAAGTAAATTGGATGTTCATTCCCATTTTCATCCTTTTGGCTCAAAGTACTTCCTAGTGCTGCATCTGAGGCATCAGTGTACACAATGAATGGCTTGCTCCAATCTGGATTCTTCAAAACAGGTGAAGACACCAGGGCTTCCTTCAGTTGTCCAAAAGCTTCATGCGCCTTATTTCCTAGTTCATAAGTAACATCCTTCTTCAAGAACTGGGTAAGTGGCTGTGAAATCTTTGAGAAATTCTTGATGAACCTTCTATAGTAACCCACATGGCCTAAAAAATGATCTCAACTTACTTCTATTAAGAGGAAATAGTAAATCTTTGATTTTTGAAACTTTATCAGGATCAGTACCAATACCATCTCTAGATACAACATGCCCTAACAAAACGCCTTTAGAACATCCAAAAACACACTTTATAGGGTTTAGTGAGGCTTGTGCTTCATCTAACCTTTAAAATGATGTCTCCATTTGGTGCAGGTGGTCCAACTTGCTCCAATAAATGCAAAAATCATCCAGAAATACTCTGATGAAGGTCCCAATGTAGGGTTCGAACACCCTATTCATCAAGCGCTGGAATGTTGCTGGAGCATTACACAACCCAAAAGGCATAACTCTATAAGAAAACGTTCCCCAAGGAGTGGTGAACATGGTTTTCAGCTGATCTTTCTCTGCTATACAAACTTGGTTGTAGCTGCTATATCCATCAACAAAACTATAGCACTCCTGGCCAGCTACTTCCTCCAAGATCTGATCTGAAAATGGAAGAGGGTAATGATCCTTCTTTGTTTCCTTATTGAGCTTCCTGTAATCAACACAAATGCGTAGCTTCCCATTCTTTTTTATTGAGATCACAATGGGAGAAACCCATTCTGAATTCTCCACAGTAAATATGAATCCTGCATCAAGCAACTTATCTATTTCTTCTTTTACAGTCTTGGAAAAATTAGGATTCATTCTATATGGCATTTGCTTTATGGGCTTAGCACCATCTACCAGCTCAATAGAATGTTCTACCCAACTTACTTGATGGAGTTCCTTGTAATCAAAATTGAATAGGTGTATGTACCTTCGAAAGAGCTGGAGGTAGGATTCCTTCTCACTCTCCATCACAGCATCACCAATCTTTATTTGTTGGAGACGATCATCAAATTCTTCTTCAGATAATTTTATGGGGTCATGAGTTGGTGCGACTGGAAGGATATCCATGACTGAAACATCAACCTCGCTTTCTTCATCTTCAGTGTCCACTTCACTGGTACTAGAGTAATCAAAGGATGTCCAATCATCAGTTTCATCACTTGAATCCACATGTTCTGCCTTATGATGTCGAGGGATCACATTTATCTTCACCCTCTCTCTACCACGTTCAAGTGTCATGAAACCTTCATTCTAGTAGTTTCTTGCATGAAATCTCCTTAGCCATGGTCTTCCCAGCAGCATTGGGTACGCAACAGTACCATTTTTCATCACCTGAAAGTCTACCACACATACCACACCCATAACAGATATTGCCACATTTGAAACTACACCTTCTGGTTTAGTTTTTCCTTTATTTAATGACCTTAACATAAGTGTTGAAGGGTGATCAATTTTTAAACCCAACATATTCATTACAGACTTGATCATTACATTAACTGCAGCACCTCCATCAACTAAGACATCATGAATTGAAATACCATTACATAATACCTCAGCTTGTGGAGCATAGGGATCTACCTCTGCCTCCAAAACAAGGACCTCAACCTCCTTCCTTCTTCGAGCATTGAGTCCACCTCGCAACTCCCACCTCTTCTCAGAAGACATACCCAAGAGTTGACCATATGTAATATTTGCAGGCCTTTTGGATAGATCTTCCAAGATGGAGTATGGTCCTTGCCCCTACGAAATCAGAAAATCCTGCACACCCAACTTTCTTCTCCTATGTTTCTTACTAGTTTCTTATTTCATCTTCTTAGGATCATTTCCATCTTGATTATCTTTTTGTTACAAACACATCTACTTCATTATTTCTGCTCTTATCTACTACATCAAAAGAATTCACAGGTGCTTTTCCTTTATCATTATCTCCTTTACTAGATGTAGAAGCTCTATCTGGGGATAATTATACTTATAATGACCCTTTTTATAACAAACAACTTCAGAAATATTTCTTTTTGGACCTCTATCTCCTCCCTGAGAACTAAATTCCTTTCCTTGAAGAAGATTAATAATTAACTGACCCATCTTTTTGAGTAGATCTTCATACTCAGTAGATGTATGAGGAGAAATATTTGTGCTCACTGGGAGTGGTTGTGGATTCTGGACCAAAGGTGCTGGTGTAGGCTCTACTTTAGCAACAATTTCTTTGGGCTCCTCTTCCATGCTTTCTTCTTGCCTTCTTGCAATCTCTTTTGCTTGTTCAATGGTAGCTGGGCGGTCATACTTCACTCGTTGTCTGATCTCTGGCTTCATCCCAAGAATGAAGTGCTTACAGAGGAGATTATCCACGCCATTCATCAACCCATCCGCTAATCCTTCCTTCCGGATCTGGGCATCGAGCTTCCTCCTTAGCTCTAGAACACGAGCATGATAATCCCTTATCTTCTCCTTCTCTCCTTGGGATAGCTTTGTGATCTCGATCATGAGATCTGCATATTTCTGTTGTTCACCAAATTCTTCAAGAAAACTTTTAGTTAATAAATCCCATGAATTTTTCACATTGTCACCTAGTGTTTCAAACCACCTAAGTGCTGAACCATCCAAAAAGGTAGGAAAAAAATTCAGTCCATTGTTCCCTTCTTATAAGGCCATTACAAATACAAGATCGTTTAAACTCTTTAATGAAAGAAGAAGCATCTTCATTAGATTGAGATGAAAAAACAGGAATCTTTCCCATTTTCAAAAGTAACCACCGTGAAATACCAACCCACAAGTACAATCAACAAGACTTATGTGCACAAATAATTGGAATCACTATACTAGAAAGTGACTTTACACCTTTCTACAGTAAAATAGAAATGACCACGGTAAACTATGGTAAAACTTGACTTACTGCGGTAAAAACTGACTTTACTATGGTAAACACTATTCACGATAAAAAGTGAAGTTACTGCGGTAAATACTATTCACGGTAAAAAGTGACTTTACTGCGGTAAATACTATTCCCAGAAAAAATGACTTTACCATAGTAACTACTATTCATGGCAAAAATGACTTTACCATGGTAACTACTATGCACAGTAAAAAACAAGGTTACCCTCTAATTGATTTTGACTAAGTGGGAATATCTCTCCAGAAAATCCACCAACGAGGAATAGTCCCCGGCAACGGAACCAAAATGTCATCACCAATCTGGCACTATGATAATTCTTCACCGGGAACTCCTCATGCTATGATTATTTACTAATGCACAGCCTTTAGTTTGGTGGATGTAATCTGGAAACAAAACAACAACATAACACAAGATAACATCGACTATGATAAGATAGACTGAGACAATCTGAAAATATCAACATAAAATTATAATATTAACTGAAACTGTTACATCTCCCCTGAGGTACTTCAAGTGTTATTGACTTCACTTGCCTTCCCAGACTATGGGAGAACTTTCAATTACACCTCTTAATGGCTTCTTCACACCTTTAACCTGATGGCTTCCTTCGCACACTTCCTACATCTTTTTCTCACTACTTCCTTCTATGCTGATGAGGGGTTTGGCCTCTCTATTAAGAAGTCCAGCTATCCACGTCTCTCTAGATGGATAAGAAATCCACTCTGACGAATCATATCCATACGCTTAACTCTTATCGTACATGTAAGCTTCATCTTTAGCCTAGACACGAGAATGATAATCCTTATCTTCTCCTTCTCTCCTCGGCGAGAGCTTGTGATCTCGATCATGGAGATCTGCATATTTCTGTTGTTCACCAAATTCTTAAGAAAACTTTTAGTTAATAAATACCATGAATTTTTCAATTGTCACTCGTGTTTCAAACCACCTAAGTGCTGACCATACCAAAAGTAGAAAAAAAATCAGTCCATCGTTCACTTCTACAAGGCCATTACAAATACAAGATCGTTTTTTTTTAAACTCTTAATGAAAAGAAGAAGCATCTTTCATTAGATTGAGATGAAAAAACAGGAATCTACCATTTTCAAAAGTAACCAACCGTGAAATACCAACCACAAGTACATTCAACAAGACTTATGTGCACAAATAATTGAATCACTATACTAGAAAGTGACTTACACCTTTCTACAGTTAAAATAGAAATGACCACGGTAAACATGGTAAAACTTGACTTACTGCGGTTAAAAACTGACTTTACTATGGGTAAACCACTATTCACGATAAAAGTGAAGTTACTGCGGTGGTAAATACTATTCACGGTAAAAAGTGACTTTACTGCGGTAAATACTATTCCCAGAAAAAATGACTTTACCATAGTAACTACTATTCATGGCAAAAATGACTTTACCATGGTAACTACTATGCACAGTAAAAACAAGGTTACCCTCTAATTGATTTTTGACTAATGGGAATATCTCTCCAGAAAATCCACCAACGAGGAATAGTCCCGGCAACGGAACCAAAATGTCATCACCAATCTGGCACTATGATAATTCTTCACCGGGGAACTCCTCATGCTATGATTATTTACTAATGCCAGCCTTTAGTTTGGTGGATGTAATCTGGAAACAAAACAACAACATAACACAAGAATACCATCGACTATGATAAGATAGAATGATGACAAATCTGAAATATCAAAATAAATTATAATATTAACATGAAACTGTTACAATCTCACCCATGAGGTACTTCAAGTGTTATTGACTTCACTTGCCTTTCACCAAGACTATGGGAGAAACTTTACAATTACACCTCTTAATGGCTTCTTCAACACACCTTTAAACTGATGGCTTCCTTCGCACACTTCCTACAATATTTCTCACTACTTCCTTCTATGCTGAATGAGGGGGTTGGCCTCTCTATTTATAGAACTTCCAGGCTTATCCATCTTATCTCTAAGATAGGATAAGAAATCCACTCTGACGAATCATATTCCATACCTTAACTCTTATCTGTACATGTAAGCTTATCTTTTAAGATAAGATAAACCTTAT
The DNA here is from genome assembly GCA_019776745.2 of Taxus chinensis. Lineage (NCBI taxonomy): Eukaryota > Viridiplantae > Streptophyta > Pinopsida > Cupressales > Taxaceae > Taxus > Taxus chinensis. The sequence goes on from CM034149.1 coordinate 882,859,446, forward strand.
CATTTTACATGGGTTCCACATTTTTAGACTTTTTACAAATAAAATACACAAAATATTTATGACCTCGCTCCTTGTCCTTATTACCAATATAATATTTCTAATTCCTAATCATGTAGACCCTACTTCTCTAATTACCCAAACTTTGACATTTTAACATTACCGAACCACTTACGACAAATATTTACTTTTTACAACATTCCTATTGTACTTTGACTGTTACCGTACTCCACATTATTGGCGGCACTGTACTGATGGCACCGTTATCTTCTATCAGACGCTACTGCTAATTATACTTAACAACATCCTATTCCTAATACATACATTAATGAAATAGAAATTATGGAGGAAAATTTTAGTGTCAATAGGTCGCTTGAGTCACTCGAGGAGGGGAAGGAAGAGAAGAAGAAGGGACAGAAAGGACCTCGGTTGTTGTAGCAATGCCAACATCCTGGGTGGATGGGCCTATTGGAATATCCTCTTCTGCTTCTTTCTCTGGCGTAACCAGAGTTATTACCTATTTGGGTGCGGCGGAAGGAGGACTTGCTGGAGCTTCTTCCTGAGTGGTGCTGGATTCACCCTCTATGCCTTTTCCCTTGCCTTTAGGCTGCTGTTTAGATCGGGGAGGTGCTGTTACCCAATGGGGGAGGTTGTGAAATCAACCCCAAAGTAGATTAACCCGTTCATCCAAGCACCAATGCTCTGTCTTGCGCAGAGTCTCCCTGATCCTCTCCTCAATCGTCTAAGGTGCCTTAGTTCTATCAATGGCTGGAAAAGGCCAATTGTCCCCATCCGTGTTAGTATATACTTGGTCTATTTCATCTTCCGTAGTTTGGAAGCATTTGGGGATAATTGCTACCCCATATTGGATGATTTCTACCAAGGCTAAGTGAGAATGATCCTTTCTCCTGAGCTCAACCTCATGGATGATGTCAATGTAGATGTCCTCAATTTGAGGGACGAGGATTAGATCGAGTTTTGACCTTGGCAGACAATTCCTTGGGTCAAAGGTAGGCCTGGCTGGGAAATCATGTCTCAAATTAAACAACTCCAGCTCTGCAAACATGTCCTGTGCCTTTGTGGTGGGTAAGGCATGTATATCGGCCCACTGTGAGGGGAAAAGGAGTTCCACCCTTCTTTCTTTTGAGGCACTTCTCGTGATATGTACTCAGCTGTCTTGACAGCTCCCAGCAAAATCAGCTTAGGGTCCAGCATACCTCGGCAGTCTGGTCGGCTCTCCCAAGAAGTTGGCTGCCCGCAGATAGGTGAATGTGGGAAATTGGGTGAACAGGTCTCCCCATTTCTTAGTAGCTGCCACTATGCTCTTGGTCGTGTGACTGTAAGTCATATTTGGCCTCAACGGGTAGATGATGTGATAGAAAAACACATTATTAATCTTTGTGAATTGAGAGATGCTATTCTCCAGCCTCAATTCTGGGTAGTACTCATATATTTTGACCTGAGGCCAAACCCCCACTTCATATCAGGCCTGGGTAGTCTCTCTCTGACACTGCAAGCATAGACAACACTAGGAGTTCATGTAGAATCTTCCCGTTGTAAGAAATTGTTGAAGCTGTTCAGAGATTGTGCTACTTATAATCTCTACCCATTCGAAGCGCTGATCGGGCATATTCTTATTCATGGTCTCTAAGTACCACAGCATCCATTTATGGAAAAAGTGGGTGTCAAGAAGCCCAAAGACCCTACTCAGGAATGTAATGGTGTCGCTGAGCTCCTCTGAGAAGTCGCTGCGGTGGATGATTTGAGGCCAATCAGGTTACCACCTTTTTGTTTTTCAAATAGACCTCGTTCATCAGTTTGCATGCATTGATCTTCGTTGTCGTCCTAGGCCTTAATGCAATCCTCTCAGCTGACGGCCACGAAGGTGCCGGTGATGAGGGATGCCGAGTATTATCTCAAAGTGGTGGGCAGTCGAGGTTAATGACTACCTCGCCCTTATCATTTACGACACACCTTGTGTCCTTGTTGTAGCACCAAGCGACCACCATCATGAATTCATTGTCGACAGCGCTAACTGGGATTCCTCCAGCGAGGTGTAGGGCACTGCCCTATCAGTTTTTCCATCCATGGGACTTCTTTGTTACCTTCTGAGTTCTGACCCAGAATTCCTCCATATCAATGTGACCCAACTCTAAGTCCTTGATATCTAGGTCACATTCGGCCTGGGAGTCAGGACATTCTGACTCTCTGGTACTTTTATTTCATCTCTTCTTCTGTAAGTTTGGCCTTGCCTTTGGATTTAGTAGGTCTCCTACTTGATGTAGACATATGTTCTTTCGAGTTTAGTTGCTGATCTGCACGAAGAAGAAGCGAGACCCAACGTAAAAAGGTTGTATTAGTAATTTGATCTTCCATTGAAATGTTAACAGAAGAAAGAGTTAGTGATTTTGAGAGACTCAGGGCGTAGGGTGCATGAAAGCTGCATCTTACAGGGCTAAATAAGTACGGTGCACAGAGAAAAAAGGTGTTGCAAGGGTTAAATCAGCGCCAAAGGCGTATGACGCATAGATACTGTAGGGTACATTTTGTAAAGGGCGCATAGATTCTTCATGTTGCAAGGAGATTTGGTGCGCCCTTTGGCACATGTATGGTTTGTGTAACAGGAACTTTTTGTGCGCCAAAGGTGACTTGGCACAGTGCACGGAGGGTCTACACAACATGATGTTGCTGTAATGGGGAATGTGCTTGCACCTTCAAAGCTTTTGTACTTAGCGCGGATTAAGTTGATATTGCACCGATGCTGGGTGCGCCAAGGAGGGCGCAAGGCTAGCGCTTGCAGCATGCGAAGGAAGCGTGCCTTGAGGGCGCAAAAATTCATGATGTAACAGGCAATGATGGGTGTGCCATTGGCGCAGATTTTTAATCATGTTGCAGGGGGTGACAGATGCGCGAAAGGTGCAACTGTTTTTGATGTTTGCAGGACTGTGCCAATACGCCCAAAGGGAAAAAAGGAAAACAGATTCATTTTTAGAGCTTTACTCACCCTTAGAGGGGTTTTTCACAAGGTTTAGCTTCTCTTTTCTTTTCTTTTCCTCTTTTTACAGGGTTATTTAGGTAATGAAATGGCTTAACCAGAAGGGATTTAAACCATGCTTCTCAGAACCAACTTCCTCTACCAGCAGATCTGGAAAGAGGGGGAGGAATATGGAAAGACAGTAAGGGGGGGCTAGATCAATATTTCAATCCCAAAACCAAAACAACAAGCATACAAAGAACCAAAAACGCCAAACACATGAAAAGAGATAAGAACCAGCTTACCGAATAAATAGTGAAACACGTGCAAACGGGTCCACTAGGCGTTTGAAAATGACAGTGCAGACTTGCTGACAGGCTCAGAGAATACAATAGAAAAACGTGATTGCTCTGGTGATAATGACATTTGCAGGCGCACAAAAATACATATAGGTGAGTCAAGTAATAAATGTGCCACCAACTTTGTAAAGGGCGCATGAAAAATTACTGTCGACATAGGAAAGCATGCGCCCTTTGGCGCACAAAAAGCATTTGCCAGCATGAAATTAAGTGTGCCTTTGGCGCACCAAAAAGTGGTGTCGACATGAGATTATGTGCACTTGTGGCGCACCAAAAAGTGGCACAACAAAAGGGTTGCTAACACGAAGGCGCAATGCACCTTGGCGCACGCAGGGAAGACTCAACATATCAAGGTGCACCAAAAGGTGTGTTGACACAGGAAAATATGCGCCAAAGGTTTTTAAAGGGGGCACACCAAAATTTGGTGTTACATAGTAATTCCATGTGCCCAGCCAAAAGACCAAAAATGATTAAGTTCGGAAAATCAAATTTCCCGAAAAAGGGATTTTGCAACGTTCCGAATGCAAGGGATCCCTAACAAGGGATCGGAACAAAATTTTTAGTATGGTTATCGGTAAAATTTCCCTTGTCAATTTTTACGAGATAACACAATGCGCATAGATTAAGGTTTTGATGAAGATAAGGTAGACTATGATGAACATACACTCTGGAAGACATATGCATATCCAGGTAAGTCTGTGTATATAGAAAAATTGATTTATGATTATATAAATATCAGCTCTGTGAGTTTGGAGGTTGAGAATATTTATGCGGTTAAGGTATACATTTATGTTAAATGTAAATTAATTGATGAAAAGTATATTAAAAATGAGTTCAAAGTTCCTGAACTGCCTAGGGGAAGCACATTGTGGGGACCTTGCAGGATTATGAGCCTAATCCTCCTCTCACATATGAGGAAGAGCTTGAGGAGGAATAACTGAAGGAAGATAGTGACGGCCTAGATCATGGCTTAAGGATGAAACTAATTGTGGGGGAAAAGAGAACACGTAAGGCAATGCCTCCCAGATAGGAATTAAGGTGGAGAAGTGAGATTGGAAATGGGTGCCGTGGAGATAGAGAAAGGTTGAGGGTGCTGAAGACTGGGGTTTTAGGATAGTACTAAGGAGAGCCAAAACATAGAGTACAGGTACGGGATCATCACATCTGTTTAGTATATCACCCCCAAACATCTCCCATGAATATTGAACTAGAGAATAGTAGGCAGAAGTATTTTCCCACTAAGGAGAGCAAGAAGGAGAACTTAGATGAAAGTGTGCATACCATTAAGGAGATTCATGTTATTGATTTGGACATAGAGGAGACTTAGTAATAAGAGATGCAACATGATACAGAGGCACTTGAATAGTGTGAAGAGATAGGTGGTACCACAGGAGAAGAGAAAGAAAAAGATAAGGGAAAACCATCCGACGAGCCTACTGGTGAACATGCAGGTGCGTTAGGAGAAGGCATGAAACTTGATATTGAAGTGTGCATTATGAAGGTTCATCATTTAGGGATGAATAAGGATGAAGAGATGTATAAGAATCCTACACTTGGGTATATTGATGACCCTTCTAAAATTATTTGCGCCAAGTTTCAAAGTAATCTGAAGCATGAGAAGTTATATGGGTGGGAGTTAATGGATCCAGAAGCAGCAAACATGCACACATGGAAGCAATTATCATGGAGCATGCAAATTCACATAGATGACCCTAAGTTTGATGTGAAGGAGGACGCGTGTATATAAAAAGTAAGATGAAAAATAAATCTCAAGTCATGCACTAGACAGTTAGGCCAAAAAAATTTATAGATGAATTGGAAAGTAATGCCTTAAATAAAATAGAAGCTGAAGTAAAGCGTAGGAACAAAGATAAATTGTCCATTCTCAAGACATTGTCGGAAGATAACAAGAATCTAAAGGAACAAGTAAAGTAGTTGACTGAGGCATGCAAAAAGGATAGGGAGAAATGAAAGAAGATTTTGTATTATTTACGGCGAAACTAGGGAAGGATATTATAAACGCGTGTCTAGAAATTGAATGAGCAGACTGAGTAGACATATCATTCATCCTTGCACTTCATATAGGACTATGTCCACCTGTTTATTAAGAAGTAGTAAGTGATGCAGATATAGAGTAAGGACGATATCGTGGGAGATGACTACATAGAGGTAGAAAAAAATTGTAGCAGATAAGGAGAGTAAAAAGAAGCATGTTGCACGAAAGATAGTTGAATATGATTCCCTACTACAAATAATTAAAGAAGAATTGAATAAGTCACACTTGGCACTAAATATATGTGTAGATCCAAATCTGATCATTAAAATAATGACATTGGTTGAAGAAAATGAGCTCCTTGTAGCCAAGAAGAATGAGAATTTGGGATGTGAGGAGAGGCTAACATTGCTAGCAGAGAAGCATGATGCACTCACAGTAGCCCAAGATCCTCACAAGGAAAACTTAAAATAACTTGGGAAACTAATAGCACAGAGAATTGATGCAATGGATGGTATGAATTCAGGTTTGGAAAATTTTCTAAAAGTGCTAAAGAAAAAGGGCGGAGATATAACTTTAGATGAAATGAAATGTTATGCTTGGCGATTATTCCTGCTGAGACAAAAAAGGGACTCAATGAATAGAATGAACTAGAAGAAGATATCAAGAACGAGTACCCTGAACTTTTTTTTTTCTTGCAAATGAAAAAAATGATAAACCATATCGTACCAAGGCAAGAACACAAATGCTAATCAAACACCACGATCAATAAGATGAAAGCAATTCGCTAGAATAACTTTACATAAAACCTTTGCAAACAAATGAGCAACAATATCATATATTATTATGGAACTCAATGCAATACAATGAGAATGGGCCTTGTTTAAATAGGAAAGGAATACCAATCTAAGAACCAGTCAAGGTTGTAGATCAAGCCATAAATCAAGGAAATAACTAGTCATCAAAGAACTAGTCAAGACCATAGATTTAGGAGAGAAATAGACATCAAGGATCTAGTCAATACCATAGATCAAGGAAATAACTATACCTAACAACTAGATAATATCTCCTAATATCTAAATAAGATAAAATAAATATCCACACACATAAGTGGGTGAGGATAAATACAATAAAGGTAAATAAAGTACCTAGGTGAACATGAGCTAAGGTAAATACCTACTCTAACACCCCCCCTAAAGTGAAGCTAGGGGCCAAAATAGAAGTGGCATGTCCATAGTATGAGTCCCGACAACTAGGCCTGATGAGGTACTCATGTACAATAATTGGGAAAAAAGGGACACCGCAAAGGTACCCAAAACAAGTAACAACAAAGTAAAGAGAGTAAAAACCCACTCCAAGGCATCCCAAGAAGCTCGGCTCAAAAAAATTGTACAATGCTGAAGAAGTTTGGTGTGCACTGTGGTCTGAATCCACTGCTCGATCACAAAACTCAAAAACAACTGACACTGGGTTTCACCAGAATAGCTCCATACAAGGAGACTGTCAATGGAGTGATGTTGAAAGTGTAAAAAAAACCAAACATAATTCGAGCAACTACTGCAAATAGGTGTGCCACGATCCAAGAATAAAAACCAAAGCAACAAGGCAAGGACACAAAATCCTGAGTGTCACGATCCAAGAAAATCCAAGGTAACAAGGCAAGGACATAAAACCTGAAGATGCAGGATCACCACCACACCCTCCCATACTGTTGAATGGGTGGAGTGGCGCTACAAATCTGTATGAGTTGTCAAAACAACTACTTGAACACTGACAAACTAACACTGGAATGCCACCAGAATAGATCCCCCATAAGAGATACTGTCAACATGCCAAAAGTGTCGAAAATACAGATACAAAATCTCTCAACAAACAAGAGAGATACACTACACCTGCTAAAGAAAAATGCTCAAAACAAGAAGCATCACAATGCATAAGGTATAAAAAGTGGAGCAAGAAGCCAAATGGTGGAGGAGCCATGCCTGTAGAGTCCTCTCAATGAATGCCTATGTCGCCGCCATGAGTGATCAGATATCCACCCCAAATCAACATGGATGGATGAAGAAGATGCCTACATATGAATTGGTGTAAAATGCACAATGGGTGCATGGAAAAGAACATCAGAATGTGTGTCAGGTTGATCATGTATGATAGCTGAAATCTCAGGTTTCTCAAGCCTGAGTGAAGGTGCAGAACTCATGTGTTGCTCATGATCCTCAGAAAGATTTGAGCGAACAAAAAAAGGAGCTCTATCAATGTGTGATCCCAATGAAGTATCTACTCGAAAACCAATGTCATGATGAGAATTCCATTTAACATGTGGAATAGAGGAAACAATACCCTGTGAATGTCTACCAATGACTCCGCTAGTGAGACCCATAAAATGGACCATGCAAGAGAACTGAATGCAGTGGTATGCTTCTCAAAAAATCCATGCAGCTGAGCAGAAGTAGGATACACAACATGTGGTACTGTAATAGGCACAGATGTGGAAGAGCATGCAGTAACAAGCTTCATAGGTGTATGAGCATCAAGAGTAGGAACAAACTCAAAGACTGATTGATCAATGTCAGTGGGTTTAGGAGAAATAGCCGCAAGTGGACTAGGAGCATGGATATGGTTGTCCACAATATGATGGTGATGTTGTAGGCTAGCAAGTTTGTTCTGCAGGAAGTGTATTATTGTATCCTTATCATGAATGAGTGATTGTAGAAGAGAATTTCACTTCTTGAGTGATCTATTTTCTTCCACAAATTTTACAATATCCTCTTGAAGTGCACACACTTCAGAGAAAAGCATATCATTCTCAGAATCCATGATAGATACAAAATGCAACTCCCAGAAGTTTAGGACATCAGGCTCAGCCGAAATTACGTCCACAATTGATTACAACACTCCTCCATATTTGAACACTTTATAATTATAGTGAAAGTCTCAAAATAAATATTTCCAATGGAAAGAGCATGAAAAAATAAGAACTTTTTCTAAAAAAAACACTCAAAACTGAGTTACCGATCAAAAGTTACAAGTTTTTTAATATTTTACTATGTTATTTATTTTAGTTGCCACTAAAACAAAATAAATTGTTGTTGCCTTCACCACACAAATAAAATTAAAGGGACTGAAGTTAAGCACCTACTAGTAGGAATCACCTCATTTAACCCATCATATGACCAAGGGCTAATATTTTAATGGGTGTATAGCAACCTGCGGATTTTCCCAAAATAGTAAAAAACATATCATCCGTCGACCCCTGCCAAAAAAAGAAAGATGACTTGTGTACAAACCGAAAACAGCTATGCTGCAAAATAAAACTACCCTAATATAGACCCTTGAGAAACCCAACAGACCCAAAAAATAATCCCACATTTTCTTTTCTGGTGGGCACGAATCCTGAGGCAAACCAACTGCAACAACAAATAACCAAAAAAATGACTACCTATAGAAATGGCCGAGTTTATAGTCGATCTTAGGGTTTTCACACCTTCTGAATCCAATGGAAGCCTCTACTTTACATAAAACCACATGCATAGAAAAAAATATGACCAAATCCCAAATATATGAATATACAAAGAATTTATTTGCAAAATAAAACTTATAGACGGATGTCAACAGCAATCTCCTGCTCTGATACCATGAAAGGAAAGATAACCAGATTGTACCAAGCCAAGAACATAGATGCTAATCAAACACCACGATCAATAAGATGAAAGCAATTCACCAGAATAAATTTACATAAAACCTTTGCAAACAAATGAGCAACAATATCATATATTATAATAGAACTCAATGAAATACAATGAGAATGGGCCTTATTTAAATAGGCAACGAATAACAATTTAAGAACCAATTAAGGTTGTAGATCAAGCCATAAATCAAGGAAATAACTTGTCATCAAAGAACTAGTCAAGACCATAGATTTAGGAGAGAACTAAACATCAAGGATCTAGTCAATACCATAAATCAAGGAAAGAAATGGTCAATACCATAGATAAAGGAAAGAACTATACCTAACAACTAGATAATATCTCCTAATATCTAAATAAGATAAAATAAATATCCACACACATAAGTGGGTGAGGATATATAACAATAAAGGTAAATAAAGTACCTAGGTGAACATGAGCTAAGGTAAATACTTACTCTAACAACAAAAGAATAGTGGATGGATTATTGAGTTATTTCTACATTCTTTCATTTATAATGTGGTCTTTTATTTTTTATTTCTTTGGAGAGATCAGGTATGAGTAGCCATTTCTAAGGGTGGCAATGAAATTAGTGTGGGGGTAATGTTGAATGGATAAATTATTTCTTAAATATCAAAGGTTCATGAGACAAGGCATGTAGGAAGGGGGCACAAAGACGTGCGCAGATTTTTGGTGAAAGAAGGGTGTGCCCCGGAGAAACATAGTTCGAGACTTGGTCATTTTTACATGTATGGGATAAAAATAGGATGAACTGCAAAGCATGCTTTGGATCAAAATAAGAAGACTTAGAGGCTAAGAAAAGGCTATGTTGGGAATATGTGGAAGATCAAGAATCATATAGAGTCTGAGATAAATAATAGGATTAGTTTTGGAGTTAATTATAGATAATATATTATTAGGAAAATCTTACATGCTTCTTTAGTTATCTTTGCAGTGATGCATGGCTATTTTCAGTATGTAGCCTATTTTGAGAGTGCATGGGTGATGAAGGGAAAGTCCCCACTCCTTATATATATATATATATATATATATATATATATATATAGTAGTATGTATGTATGTATGTATGTATGTATGTATGTATGTATGTATGTCATGTATGTATGTATGTAATATATATATATATTATAATATATATATATATAATATATATATATAATATATATATATATATATATATATATATATATAATATATATATATATATAATATATATATATATATATATATATATATATATATATATATATATATATATATATATATATGTATGTATGTATGTATGTATGTATGTATGTATGTATGTATGTATGTATGTATGTATGTATGTATGTATGTATGTATGTATGTATGTATGTATGTATGTATGTATGTATGTATGTATGTATGTATGTATGTATGTATGTATGTATGTATGTATGTATGTATGTATGTATGTATGTATGTATGTATGTATGTATGTATGTATGTATGTATGTATGTATGTATGTATGTATGTATGTATGTATGTATGTATGTATGTATGTATGTATGTATGTATGTATGTATGTATGTATGTATGTATGTATGTATGTATGTATGTATGTATGTATGTATGTATGTATGTATGTATGTATGTATGTATGTATGTATGTATGTATGTATGTATGTATGTATGTATGTATGTATGTATGTATGTATGTATGTATGTATGTATGTATGTATGTATGTATGTATGTATGTATGTATGTATGTATGTATGTATGTATGTATGTATGTATGTATGTATGTATGTATGTATGTATGTATGTATGTATGTATGTATGTATGTATGTATGTATGTATGTATGTATGTATGTATGTATGTATGTATGTATGTATGTATGTATGTATGTATGTATGTATGTATGTATGTATGTATGTATGTATGTATGTATGTATGTATGTATGTATGTATGTATGTATGTATGTATGTATGTATGTATGTATGTATGTATGTATGTATGTATGTATGTATGTATGTATGTATGTATGTATGTATGTATGTATGTATGTATGTATGTATTTGAGGTTCTTCAAAAAAATCATTTATGACAATTTAAGGAATTTTAGGATCCAAAACATCTGATTGGGCTCTTACACATAGATTTTATTTGAATAATTCCTCCAATTACTACCCACAAGGTAATGGATTTGTGAAATGCACCAACAAGAACCTGATCAAGATCATGAAGAGGACTTTGGAGGTTAATCAAAGTGGCATATCAATGTAAACAATTATCTTTGGGTTGGTAGAATCACTCCAAGAAAGCAATTAGAAATTCACCATTTGTGGTAGAGTATAATGAGGGAATTCTCCTAATTATTCATGTCTATATTTAGGGGGAAGGATGAATTTCTAGGCTTTTGGATTAGATTAATTAGGGAAGGCTAAATAATATGGATTTTTAGAGATAATGGGTAAATAGTAGTGAATAATACGTGGATAGTTTTGAATAGTGTTGGAATAGTGCATGAATAGTACATACACTTTGAAATTGGAGGGGTTGTGGACAAACAACCCCATTATTTTATTCGATCATGGAAGATAATGAGAGATTTGATCATAATATTTTATCTAATGGTGGGAGAATGAGGAAAAATCATAATATTTTATTCTGATCATAGGGGTAGTGGAGAATAAATTAGAATATTTTATTCTCGTGGTGGAGGACATGAGGATAATTTTAAATATTTTATTCTAATAGTGGGGTTTAGTGAGTAAAAATTAGGATATTTTATTCTAATGGTGGGGGAATGATGAAAAATCAAAATATTTTATTATGATATCAACGGCAATGAGGAAAAATGGGAATATTTTATTCAAATGTGGTATGGAAAATCTTTGGACCAACAATGATGGGTAGGGTAATGTAACCAATAACCATGTGAGGGAATTTTTCAAACCCCCCAATGATAAGACTAGAAGGAGAGAGATGTTGAACTGAAAACCCTAGAGCATGTACAAGAGATATGGTGCAAACATTAAGATCATAATTGGTATTGATTAAAACATGTTTGGCCAAGGTGTTTTCACAAATAACTATACATATTGTGTAGGACTATTGTCAATAGTAGGCCGAGGTTTAGGTATTGTATGATGATTAACATAATGGGAAGATAGATCCTTAGGTAGTATGGATGAATTATGGTCATTAGTAGTATCAAGATGAATCCAAGTAACATGGAGGAGCTAGAAGAATGAATATTTTCATTACATGTTTCACTCAAGATATTCAAAGAGGGATATATCCTGATCCAGAGAGGATTCCATGATGAGAAGTAATACTAAGTGTAAGCTAAGAAAAAACTAGCATATACCGAGATAGAAACCCTAAATCAACTAAGGTTTAGAGATTAGTAGGCCTAATACACAAGGAATGGATCCTAGGTTAGGTTAATGGTTTGATCAAAAATGGATTCACTAAAATGTTTAACCCTTAATTAAATGTTAGGTCAATTTATTTATGTATAAAATAGATTTAGAATTGATTTAAAAATATTACAGAGATGTTACAATACAAATAATAACTCATATTTATGACTTATGTCGGATATAAGGAATTATGAATACACCAATTAACCTAACATGCAATTAAAATCTCAAAACAGATGTATAAAGGCATTTACTTGATTTTAGATGTTTTCTAGAGAGATATGGGACTGTGTAACAATGAAAATGGGAGATCTAAATCTAAATGACCTTCACAACTAAAATTATGACTATGAATGTACTTGGGTGTTGTTATGTGTTTTTGCATGGGTAAAATTCAATATTGAAAACATGACAACTATAACCTAGTGTCAAAAACATTTCTTATAAGCCTTTCTAAGCACTCCTCTAGATTAGTTCTTCCCCTTTTTCATGCATATACTCATCCCCCAATTTTCATATGTGTTGTGATAAAATTTCCCATGTGTTGGACACATGAAAGAAATTTCATGTAGTTATTCTAATGCAATGCTTCTCAAGGCAGATCCTTCAATGAACTTAGAAATGGCTAGTTATATCTTTTTTAAGACATGTGTGCACCCTTGAAGTAGAGTTGAAGGCCCAAATTAATTGAGAAGTGGTATTGAGGAGTTAAAAACATATTGCAAGTTATTTAGGAATGTTTAGGGAAGATTTGAATGTTTAGGGACAAGTTCAATGAAAGTAGGTTTTTGAGGGTCAAGGAGGAAGCAGTCTAAAAAAGCACTTGAGCTTCAGAATGTGATCCCAAGACCTCCAGAATGAGTTAGAGTTCAAATAATATACCATTGTAAATATAATTTAGTTCAATAAATTATGGTACTTTCACATATTTCACAATACCAAAGCACGTATTTCCATAATCTATTTCTTGGCAGGAACACCATGTGGTCCCCAGAAAAAAAGGCTATTTTTTAGGGAGTTGAAATAATTAGATCATAAGACCCATCCCATTCTTCTAAAAAAAATTGGAGTCAATTTCATATAAATAAGTTCCTAAAAATTCCTCTGGGAGCTCCGAAAACTTCATCTTCAAGGCTCTCCTCAAGGGAAGCTTTAGGACTTAGTCATTTCAACAGGTGGACATGTGTTAGCATGAGGCCAAGACACCCTTTTGTTTCCCAACTATCCCATCCATTTCATACAGTTGGGATAAAAATATCCACCCCATGCTTTTTATTCTCCTTGGATCTCCATATGACCTTGAAAAGCCTCCGTAAGCACTTTTGCATAGATTTCTAGCCCTCATGTCATGTAACCACAACTTGCCACTTTTCAACATGAGGATGATGCAATTTTTTTTACACCAACTATCCCATACCTTTGGAACAGTTGGGAAAAAAATACCCACCCCATGTGTTTCTTATACCATGACTCCCCACATGACCCTAAGTTAGCTCTGTTGTGTATTTTTTAAAGCATTTTCCACTCACCACCTTGTTGAACCACAAATTTCCCTTTTTTAGCATGAGGATGAAAAAAAAATTGTATGCTAATTGTCCCATTCCTTTGGTACATTTGGGACAAAAATCTCCACCCATGAGCAAGCCCCTTCCCTAATAATTTATCCTTATTTTGTGGTATTATGTGTGCATTTATTTTTTTTATCCCAATAATTTTTTTATATGATGATATGTGTTGATGCCACTCTTGTTTGTAAGAAATTTTCCATATGTAGAAATTATCCAGTGAAGGAATCATGCAGCAACTCATCCACAGCCAAATAACCCACAACCCATCCAACCAAAGGAAATCATCTACAGAAAATATCCTATGTTTATGAAGATATCTTGGAACGTGAATTGATGGCACTCAATTCTGTATGTGCCATTATAGAAGTAGTTACCACATGAACGTGTAAAACTGGGAGATAATTCAATCTTTGATATGATCATTTATTGAAAACTAGTGAAGAAATGATTGATTAAGTTAACACTTGATTGAACAAGTTGATTACCAGAACATTTGTTGTGTGTTTGTTAGTTGAAACACATGTTATGAGTTCTGTAACTTGTGATTGAATCTCTCATGGTTATATTGAAGATATTTCACTTGTTCTATTGAAGATCTCTCACTTAGTTTGTTGAAACTCCTTGTTGTACTCTTCTTCTTCTCACGTACTTGTTATAAATGATAAGGTATAAAAGAAAGGGTTGGTGTTGGTAACAGATATTCATATAGATTCATTCATTCATATACATTCATAGTCTGAGTTCAGAGTTAGAAAGGAGATTTCTTTGATCTTTTGTTCCTTGATGTAATGTTTATGCAAATTCAATAAAGATCTGAGTTTTGTTCATTAGTTTCTAGTTGTAGAATTTAGGAGGGATTAGCACCCAAGTCAGGGCCCACTTGTAGTCTTCTAAAACCCTCCATTGTTTTTTTTCATACATGTTTACCTAGGGAACAATTTACTTTTTAGATTTGCATTTTGAATCTACATAGCTTTGTCTTAGTGATAGCATTTATAAACCATTCATTTTCAGTTCTAATTTTTGTTTACTTTCAACATTGTTGTGACAATTATTTCTTTCCAACCTCCTAGATCTATTGTAACTATGCATACAACACTAGAAATATTTCAATTCTACACTCCCTGGTTTGATAATTAAATGATTGTAACTCAACGTACAACATACTAATTATTGCAAGTTGATTTGTACCACCATTTTTGGTGCACCGTTGCCAGGGATAATTCCAAGTTATATAGAGTTTTTGTGAGGTTTTGACATTTTTGAATTTCTTAGAACATACTAGGTTATAGAAATTCCACCTTCAAACCCCCACTAATGAATGTTGATTGAGTTGAGTTAGTTGATGTATGCACTATCCTAGAGATGCCCATATGTAGATTCCTACCCAATCCTCAAATAGCAGAAAATCACTTCTAATTCTGAAGAAGAAATGTCATTCCTTCTATACAAGGTTTACTGATAGAACACCCCCCTCCCAAGTGAGATTTCTGAGGTTGTTCCTGAATAGCCAAACATGGTAGAAGAGGTGAATCAAACATGTGGAAGCAGGGGAACTAATCACATTTGAGTTTCCTATCTCTAATAACAATCAGCTTGTTGTTATGAAGAACATCTCTCCATCATCTCTTCCTAATTTTCATGGATCTATAATAAAGACCCAGACACTTTCTTGTTTGATTTTTATGTCTTATGCTGGAGTTTATGACTACACAATTGATGCACACAAGCTGAATTTTTTCCCTATCTACACTCAAGGATGCAACCTTGAGATGGTTTGTGGGCCTAGGAAGAGATGTTGTTACTACCTGGTAGTAGATGAAGGAAAGCTTTTATGACCAAGTACCAAGACTACTACAGGACAAGTAGCAGAGGAGGATTATGAACTCTTCAAAATTTCACAGAAGGAAGATGAGCCATTGGAAGATTACTAGAGAGATTCCTGTATTTTGCATTCAGAAGTCAAGACACACAAGGTTACCTCATGAATCTCTCAAGTTACTCTTCTTAAAAGGACTCACAGTGAGGAAGATATGGATGCTTTGGAACTTAATAGGAGCTAGAGACATCTCCAAGGCCACTTTTGATGAGATTGTGAAGCATGTAGGAATTATTCTAGAGTAACCATGAAAATAATAAGAAGTGTTAGATCAAAGGGTGAGATCAATTACCAAAGGAATTGGGGAAATATCTAAATTAGAGATTGTAAACATGTTTAAGAACATGAAATAGGAAATAGTTAATGAAATGGCCACCCAACTTGATGCTCTTCATGCAAAGAAGAAGAGAGAGGATGCAGAGGAAACACTTACAAAGTTCTTCCATTCTTACAGAAAAAATAAAGTTGATTGCACATGCAGGGGACTGGCCAACATTACATGAAGGAGAAGGAGGTTGCACCAGAGTTCAAAATGATAGAAATGGAGGATGGAAAATTTTTCTACATTTCCCAAAGGAATCCATGGACATCAAAACAAGGAGGTATGTCACAATATCCCATGTCCATCTTTTCAAAATTGGGCTATTAGTTCATATATGCAACCCCCACATTGGGTTAATACTTAGCAAGGTTGGGCTCCTTACCCTAGCCAATACCAATAGTCATGGAAACCTTAGTTCTTAGGCCAACAATGGAATGCAACCCCCTTATTCATGGTACCAACCTTAGAGAGGAGGGAAACCATGGGTAAATCAACCTCCTAACTACCAACAAACTTTTCAGTAACCTCCCTACACACAGCAACAAGATTTGATGTCAAACCCCCAATCTAGATCTCAACCAAAATACTCAATTTCATCTCAACCAACAACTAACCCCAATAATAAATATTCTATTCAGCCTAACCTATAATGTTGAATCAACCCAATACTCTACTTATTCATTTGATGTCAATAATATCCATCTCCACTCAGGAAGAGAACTTATCCCACCAAGTAAACCCACAATCATGGAGATTGCAGATGAACCTTAGTTTCTGCAAAATGATCTGCAGCAAAGCTATAAGATGTTGCAAGTTGATCTGCATAGTAACGTGAATAGAATTCCATCACAAAGGTAAAATTCAAGTCAATGGACCCCCATTTCTAGAGAGATTGCAAGAGAATAAATCTGACCCTAAATCAGATTCTGATTCTGATTTTTTCAATCAATTGAAGGAAATTTGTGTGAAATATCCACTCATTCAAGCCATTAAGGATGTTCCTATTTACAACAAGTTGATCAAGGATCTATGTATCAAGAATCCAGGAAGAAAAAGGAAATATCCATCCACTATACAAGTTCATTGGATAGTTGGTTGACATCATGCTTGGGAACTCTGTATTACCCAAGTACATAGATCCAAACAATACTTTGGTAAATGTTACTATAAATGGAACTACAATAAAGAATAATTTGATTGAATTAGGGGAAGTAAATCAACATCATGACCAAGAAAATCA
The DNA here is from genome assembly GCA_019776745.2 of Taxus chinensis. Taxonomy (NCBI): domain Eukaryota; kingdom Viridiplantae; phylum Streptophyta; class Pinopsida; order Cupressales; family Taxaceae; genus Taxus; species Taxus chinensis. Next base: position 882,876,879 of record CM034149.1, read on the forward strand.
TGGATGACATGAAGTTGGAATGACTAAGGCCAATAGCTACAATATTACAACTAAAGATAGATCAACAATAAAGGCTGAAGGAGTCCTTGAGGACATTTTTGTGGTGGTAGACTCTTGGGAATACCTTGATGATTTCATTTTCCTTCAACCAAAATTAAGTTTAGGAGGTTATCCTATTATACTAGGAAGGACATGGTTAGCCACTACTGATGTATTCATAGGTGAACGTCTAAAACATGATCATCTCAAATGGAAAGTGGTGCTAAAAATATTATGATCTATCTATCCTCCTAACCATTGAATGATGAGGATCAAAATAGTTTGGATTGAAGAACTAGAAGATGATAAATGCTCTGTGCAACAATTTTCATGATGTTGGAAAATTATTTTACTATTGAATATCAGGAAGAAGATGTTCTCTATAATATTCTACAAAAAAAATATGGAAGGAATGAAGAAGTTGATGACAGATTAAGGTGCTTGAGCTGTCCCTTGAACCAATTCCTACCGTAGACAAATCACCATGGATATTCTAGGTAAGAATTTTATTTTTCACCAACTTCTTCCTCATTACTACATATTAAATTATATTAGTAGCAACATGTGTTCAATGTTGTACCTCTCCAAGCAAGTAGAAATAACACCTGGGAGGCCACTAAATGTGAAGCAAGATGTTGGATAGAAAATAAGAGAAAATGTTGATTGTTCTTCTACAAAAACATAAAACAACATTTGTTTGGGATTATGGTGATATACGTGGGATTCATCCTAGGATTTTTCACTCACAAAATTTACATCAAAGAAGATTTTAAACCAATCAGGACAACCACAGAGACACATGAACCCAGCAGTAAGGGAGATTGTTAGAGTTGAACTACAGAAGTTGCTAGATGTTGCATTCATATACCCCATATTAGACAGTCAGTAGGTATCACCTCTTGTAATTGTACCAAATAAGAATGGGAAATGGAGAATCTGTGTGGATTACAAAGAGTTGAACTCAGCTACAAAGAAAGATCACTTCCTCATTGCCCTTCATTGATCAGGTGCTTGATACCCTAGATGGTAAAAATTACTCCTTTCTTGATGGATACAATGGTTATAATAAGATCCATATTACACTAGAGGACCAAGAGAAGACTACCTTCACATATCCATGGGGGCCATTTTCCTATTCAGTTCTCCAAGTTGGCTTTGTGTAATGCACCTGCTACATTCCAGAGGGCAGTCTTGAGTATCATTTCTGATTTGAGAAATGACTGCATGGAAGTCTATATGGATGAATTCATTATTAATGGTAGTACTTTTGATGAAGCTATACAAAATCTGGATAAGGTCTTAAGAAAATTCAATGATCACAATTTTTCCTTGAACAATGAGAATTGTTACATGATGATGTCAGAAGGTATAGTGCTCGGGAACTACCTTTCCTCAAAAGGAATTCAAGTTGATATAGAAATTTTTTTTGTTATAGTCATCATGTCCCACACCAAGAAAACAAAAACATGTTATAAGCTTTCTAGGCCATGTTGGATATTACAGAAGGTTCATACAAGACTTTAACAAAATTACAGCGCCACTCTTTTCATTGCTAGGAAAGGATGTTGATTTTGTTTGGACTGAAAGATGTGAAAGTGATTTTCAAACTTTAAAGACGATGCTAACTACTGCTCTTGTATTGAGAGGACTTGACTAGAACCTACCTTTTCACATCCACATAGATGCATCAGATCATGTTATTGGAGTTGTCCTAGGTAAAAAATATGGAAGCATGAATTATGCAATATACTATCTCAACAAGAACTTACAACATGCAAAATTGAACTATACAGTAATAGAAAAAGAGTTCTTAGCAATTATATATTATATAAAAAAATTAAACATTATATCATAGGATATCTAGTGTTCATTCACAATGATCATGTTGTAATCAAGTATCTGATAAAAAAACCAGTAGTAAGCGGTAGAATCATAAGATGGTTGCTCCTCTTGCAAGAATTTTATTTCACCACAGTGGATAAACCTGACAAGGATAATGTGGTAGCATATTTCCTCTCAAGGATGGATACCAATGGTGACGAGTGAATAGTTGATGATTCATTTTCATATGAACACTTATTTCATATTTCTATAAGAACACACTGGTATGCAGACATATCCAACAACTTGGTCTCGGGTAAAACACCTCCACATTTCTCATTCTCTGAGAAAATATATCTAGTTGAAAAAATGTACCTTTTTCTTGGATAGCTAGATTTTTATTTCATACAAGACAATATCAAGTAATGAGAAGGTGTATAGATGATGAGGAGATATTTGATGTCCTTAGATCCTACCACAATGAACCTTGTGGAGGTAATTTTGTTGTAAAGAGAATAACACATAAGGTATTGACTATTGGTTATTATTGTCCAACATTACATAAGGATGCAACACTATACACCAAGAGATGTGATAAATGCCAAAGAATGGGAAATCCCACTAAGTCTGATGAGATGTCATTGCAGCCTCATCTAGTTCTACATCTTTTTTATAACTGGGGCTTAGATTTTATTGGCCCTATAGACCCTCCATCTTAGCAAAATGTATAAATATTGATTTTCACATATTACCTAACCAAGTGGACGAAGGTGAAAGCATTGTCAAACCATAAAAGTGAAAAGGTAGTTAAATTTCTATATGATAACATCTTCACCATATATGGAGTCCTAAGGGATATTTTTACAAATCAAGGTACACATTTTACTGTTGATGTAATCTTTGATTCGGTTAGTGTGTGTGAAATCAGCCATAGTAATTATACACCATACCATCCCTAGTATAATGGCCAAGTAGAGGTTACAAACAGAGAGATAAAGGCCATATTGACAAAGAATATAACACTCCATAGGAAAGAATGGGTAGATAGGCTTCTAGAAAAAATCTAGGCATTCAACACAACATGGAAAACCAAAAATTTCTTGACACCATTTGAACTCTTATATGGAAAGACTATTGTTTTGTCAATTGAATTTGAGAACAAAACACTGAGGACTACATTTGAGATAGGAATTGATTTATCATAAGCTCAAAGAAATAGAATTATCCAACTCAATGAGTTGGATGAATTGAGAATACGAGTAGTACATAACATAGAGGTAGTGCAGAAGCAAAGACTCAAATGGCATGACCGGTACATCAAGACAAGATAGTTCTAGGAAGGTGATTGAGCACTCTTGTTTGATTTAAAATACAAGGATCAGATAGGAAATCTTGGAACAAGTTGGCTAGGCCCCTATGAAATTGAGAATATATTTCTTGATGGAGCTATGAAGCTCACCACTATTGATCATGTGAGATTCAAGTTGGTTGTGAATGGCCACAGGCTGAGATTGTGAAAAACTCTAGTTGACAAAGGTTCATTCATGGAACTATTCAGAGGATTTCAAAGAAGAATGGAAGAAGAAACATCATAGTTAACCTCATAGGTTGAGCCAGTTGTCTCAAATTTTAAAATTGTAGAGGATTAAGGAATATTTCAGTGGCATTGGTGCATTCATCTTACTGAATATTTCAAGGTCAAATAAAAGTGTTGTGATCTACCTTTATAGGTGATTAGCAACACTCTGCTAACACATTTATTTTATGAAGTTTTTTTTGTATGGTTTGGTTTCAAGTGATTGCAGAAGGGCATGATCTCCATCACAAGGAGAGAGTACAATGACTAAAAGTTCCACTTGTAGCCACATGAAACAAGCCCCTTTTTGTCTTTGACATTTGGTAGAACTCATGGTTACATGACAGAGATCAAGGATGCATGCATGTGTGCATGATGGAAAAGAAATGATTGGTACCCCAAAAGATTAGAGTTCCATCTTCATGAATCATCCAGTTGTAGTAAGGAATATCTAACACCAGTTAAACACACATCCACATCACCATAGAAAATTACATGCAACCAAGACTCTAGTTAATAAAGCATACATAACCATCATTGCAAATAAAAAATGAGATAAGTGAGTTCATCTATCACTTTAATAAAGTATGATTATTTTAATTATATTTAATTAGGATTTATGTCAGGTCATCGTGTATGTGCAACATTAAAATACCGTTGCCTTTCAAGAAATGATGTGTCCACTTTACCTCCTCCACATAAGCCAATTTTATCACATCCCTATAATCACATCCCTTTGCTCCATATAATCACATCCCTTTGCTTCATATGCTCCATATAATCACATCCCTATAACCATGTCACTTGTCCTCTCGGTAACAAATTTTCAAAATATGAAAAGCAATCTATACAACACATTTATGCAAATTTCTTTCAAGGAAGAATTATATTGTTACGTATTAAACCCAAAAGAAGCTATGTATCTTCCATGGGAGATGACTTGATCAGATGTGATCCTACTGTGTATTTGTAACTTTTGAGTCATCCTCAGATTGTGTAGTATTTTGAGAATCATGGTTCGATGGATTACATTAACAATTTTCAAGGTTTTGATGAAGCAATTGTGGTAAAATTTACCAACACACTAATAAATGGATAATCAAGGGTGAAAGGATTAGCAGTAAGGCTAAGTGATGAAATTATGGTAGAAGTTACTAGACTACCAACTCAAGGAGATTCATTCCTAGACAAGGCCAATCTAGAAATAGCAACGAGGGAGTTTTCAAATGATGATGATGAGTTCATGTCATACATGTAAGGTACATATAGAACATATCTTAAAACCTTCTAGGCACAGGTTGCCAATTGTTTTATTCAGTACTTTACCTGTGAAGAGAGATATTCTAGATTGAACATAGTGCATTTCAAGTTGTTGAATCATCTAAAGAACAACCATCAAGTAAATGTCCTAAATTTCTTGCATGAAATGCTGAAGAAAATGAGTCAAGAAGTACATAGGGGAAGGGAATCATTATCAAATAATTATATTATAATCCTAGTGGTTAAACACACCATGTAAATGGATTACCCTCAAATACTATGGGAAGACTTTGTTATGATAAACAATATTGAAAATTTATTGAGAAACGTGGAAAAAAGAAGAATCAACATTGAAAGCTCTTCTTCACATATGATAGAGGTTGCACCATCCACCTCCCAACCTCAAGAACCCCTAATTTCTAAAGATCTACCTCTTACTGAAGGTAACCCTATACTTATCTCTCTAGAAATAATTTCTATAGTTGAAACTCTATTGGAGTTCTCCTTTCCTAAAACCTCCACTTCCAAGGCCAAATGAAAATATTCTAATTCTACTCCTACACAACCTAGGTGCTTCCATAGGATAAGAAAAAAAGGTCCAAAAATCTCCATCCCAACACAAACACAACCCATTTCACTAGATAGTGATTTGGAAGTTATGGAGGGAAACTCTAAGCCTTGACAATTGGACACAAAGCATGGAGATAGTGATAATATAGTTCATGGGCTAGAATACCCTGAAAAAACCCATGGCGAAGCAAGAAGATCCAACTCAGAATGAGGAGGAAGTTCATAAAGTGGAAGGTCATAAAGAGAGAGAAGAAGAGGAAGTTAGAGGAATAATTGAACACCAACAAATTCCTATAGTTGTTGAAAAACTCATTGAGAAACAAGAACAAATGCCTACAGTTGTTGACCAAGTAATAGAGTGAGTTGTTGAGCAAGCACAATATGATAGTGTGCAAGAATAAAATGTAACACCATTATAGCTCCATATTGTTATTCATGAAACTCTTAGGGAACCTGCAAAACCATCTTGCAGTGAGTTGGAAACACAAACTATGGGACCAAATATTGACAATTTGATGCTGCAATTGGAAACCTACATTAACAGAGTCAAAGGAAAATGGGAAAAATAAAAATAAGTCCTCATCTCTAATCATAAGAAATAACTGGAGAACAAGGACAAAGAGATTAAGAGGATAAAGCAGAGACAGAAAAAAACAGTCCATGTAGTATATGAAATATTGAGATGAAGGCCCCCATCAAGTGTTTATGTAATCTAATTGAACGAAAAAATGTTGCATCATAAACTTACCTGTATTAATTCTGATATGATTTATGATATTAACTCAACTAGGAGATTCTTTACTTTATATCATAATAGTAAACATGAACTTTAGAATTTTTATGTGAGCTTTATTTACACAATTATGCCCTTCCATGTGATAGGGATTAGATCCGAATTCTATTTATTGGGGATGTATAGGTCAAGGAATTATCTTTTTATTTATCTAATGAATTGGACAGAGCCAGGTAGATGGAATAATATAGACATTTGGATAAGGTCCAACCATTATATATTAGAGCTAAGGAAACCAATATAAAACTGAAGAAGCATATGATAGTTATATGGAAGAGATTGTAATTAAAAAAAAAGTATTGCAAATGAGGATAGTAGCCCATGCAGAAGTCATAGAAATGATTAGGTAACATGGAGTTTTAAGTTGTGATAGCATGCAGACTCGGATGGGAATAATTATCACCTGAACTACAAATAAAGGAAATACACTCATATCCTAACATACTTCCCACACTATGCAGGGTGAACACATACATTGAGATTAAAAATTAATCTGGGGATGAGTGATTTCCTATAGGCTATCACCCTCCAATATTTCATTTTTCAATCCCACCTTGGACAGATATTTACCATTTGATCAGAGGATACAATACAGGGTCTAGAGAAAATTCATGACAAATGGTGGTTATTTCTTATTAAAGAAAGAAGGAATAGATACACCAATTGATTTCCAGCGTGACAGAGTCTAGAGAAAATTCATGACGAATGGTGGTTATTTCTTGTTAAATAAATAAGGAATAGATACACCAATTGATTTCAGGCGTGAATGTAGTTATCAGCAAAGAAGATATGAAGCCCTTGAATAAGGAAATTCAAGATTTTAATCATGTGGGTGTGATTATTTGTGATAATTTCCTTTATAACAACTTATATTTTGTATTTTGATTAGGAAATAATAGTTATGTCCATGTATTTTTCCAGTACACTGTTGAACATTATTATTACAACCTTGAACTTGCGGCATAATTACTTATTAATATATTTATATCTAGGTGTCTTTATTTTGTGGTATTATGTGTGTATTTATTTATTTTATCCCAATAAGTTGTTTGGATGATGATATGTGTTGATGCCACTCTTGGTTGTAAGAAATTTTCCATATGCGGAAACTCGTATGCAGTTAAGGAATCGTCTGCAGCCAAAGGAAATCATCTATAGCAAAGATCTCGCTTTATGAAGATATCTTAGAACGTGAATTGATGGCACTCAAGTATGTACATGCCATTATAGAATCAGTTACCATGGGAATGTGTAAAAATGGGAGATTATTCAATCTTTGATCTGGTCATTCATTGCAAACTAGTGAAAAATTGATTGATTAAGTTAACACTTGATAGAACTAGTTGATTACCAAAACATTTCTTATGTGTTTGTTAGTTGAACACCTGTTATGAGTTCCATAACATGTGATTGAATCTCTCACGGTTTTGTTGAATATCTTTCTCTTGTTCGATTTAATATATCTCACTTAGTTTGTTGAAACTCCTTGTTGTACTCTTCTTCTTCTCATGTCTTGTTGTAAATGAGAAGGTATAAGAGAAAGGGTTGGTTCTAGTAATGCATATTCATATAGATTCATTCATTCACATACATCCATAGCCTGATTCGAAGTTAGGAAGGATAATTCTTTGATATTTTGTTCCTGAATGTAATGTTTATGCAAAGTCAATAAAGATCTGAGTTTTGTTCATTAGTTTCTAGTTGTAGAATTTAGGAGGGATTAACACCCAAGTTAAGGACCACTTGCAATCTGCTAAACTCCTTCATTTTTTTTCATAAATATTTACCTATAGAACAATTTACTTTCTAGATTTTCATCTTGAATCTACAACTTTGTCTTAGTGATAGCATTTAGAAACCATTCATTTTAAATTCTAAATTTTATTTACTTTTAGAATTGTTGTGACAATTATTTCTTTCCAACCTCCTAGATCTATTATAATTGTGCATACAGTACTTGCAATATTTCAATTCCATGCTCCCTGGTTTGACAATTAAATGATTGTAACTCAATGTATAACACACTAATTGTTGCAAGTTGATTTACACCATTTTTTGCATTGTTTTCAAGGATGTTGCCAAGTTATAGGAGTTTTGTGAGGTTTTACATTTTTGAATTTCCTATAACATACTAGGTTGTATAAATTCCACCTTCAAACCCCCCCTTACTAATGAATTTTGATTGAGTTAAACCAATTGATGTATTTACCATCAAATAGATGCCCATGGTAGATTCCTACCCAATCCTCAAATAGAAAACATTTCTTATGATTCTGAAGAAGACACATCTTCCTCTATACGATGTTTTCTAGTAAAAACCCCCTCCAAGTGATATTTATGAGGCTTCTCCTAAAAAACCAATCATGTTAGAGGTGGCCTCTATTCTAGAAAGAACTTTCTCATAACAAAAAATAAGGGGTCCAAAGAAGTTGTTGATCGGGAAGTAAATAAGTTTGTTCTCAACTGCCATAAATGTTTTGTTGATTCAAGGGATGTTTTCATGTAACAATTCAAGGATGGTGAATGTTTCTAGGATAAATGTAGTGTTTCCACTTTACATAATATGGAAGAATGGTTATTCACAATCATAGAGAATCAAGTAGAAGCTACAAGATACAAGAATTCTAAATAGGTGACGTAGTTTACATTGGATGCAAGAATTTTCTCAGTGCAATAAAAATATGAAGATTCAAGCCATGAAAATCCATCACAAGAGCATGGTATGATCATATAATTATTTTGGTACTTTATAGGTCAGACTTCAGTTCGTTGTCGGTATGTACTCCTCACAATCTGTTATCGGGTATGTTTACATTCTTTCCTCTCCTTTGTAAATGCCTCTCCCCTTTAATATAATTCCCCTTTTCCTTTGTGTGTTGTTGTATATTTTTGGTGTGTTTGGATGAAATGACTTCATAGGCCCAATGGACAAGGCACTAGTCCACACAGTAACTTGATATTCTAAGATTCCTACATCCTCTCTCCTCGTTGTTCTTGATACATAACATGTCCCCAATCTAGAGCCATTTTTTCATGTTTTTTTACATGGAAAAAATTAAATATTGAAAACATGAGAACTATACCCTAATGTCAAAAAAATTTCTTGTAAACCCTTCTAAGCACTACTCTAGATCAATTCTTCCCCTATGTCATGCCTATCCTCATCTCCCAATTTCATATGTTTTGTAATAACTTTTCCCATGTGTTGGAAATATTAAATCATGTTCATTGAGTTCTTAAGCTGTAGTGCTTCTCAATGCGGATCCTTCAGGGAACTTAAAAATGGCTATTATTAGCCTTTCTGAGATAGGTGTGCACCCCTGGAGCATATTTCAAGGCCCAAATTCATAAATAAGTGGTATTGAGGAGTTAATAACATATTACAAGTGATTTAGGAAGGTTTAGGTAATATTTTAAGGTTAATGGACAATTTCAATGAAAGCAGGTTTTTGAGGGTGAAGGAGGAAGTAGTCTAAAATATCACCTAAGCTTTGGAAGGTGATCCCAGGAGCTCTAAATGAGTGAGAGGTCAAAAAAGATACCATTGGAAAGATAGTTAAATTATATAAATTATGGTACTTTCAAATATTTCACAATACCAAAGCACTTCTTTTCATAATCTATTTTTGGCATGTACACCCTACAGTTCCAAGTAAAAAGGATATTTTTAAGGGAGTTACAAGAATAATTATATCTTGGGACCCATCCTATTATTCTCAAAAGTTTTTTTGGATTAAATATCATATAAATAAGTTCCCAAAAATTCCTATGGGAGCTCCGGAAACTTCGTCTTCAAGGCTCTCCTCAAGGTAAGCTTTAGGACTTGGTCATTTCAACAGGTGGACATGTGTCAGTGTGAAGCTGAGGTGCAGATTTTTGTCCCAAATGTCCCACCACTTTTAGATATTTGGGATAAAAATATCCACCCCATGCTTTTTTATTCCCCTTGGACCTCTTCATGACCTTGAAAATCCTTTGTAAGCACTTTTTCCCAGTTTTCTAGCCCTCCTGTCGTGAAACCACATGTTGCAACTTTCCAACATGAGGTTGAGGAACAATTTTTTACACCAACTATCCCATCCCTTTAGGAAATTTAGGAAAAAAATATCCACCCCATGCTTTTCTTATCCCATGACTCCCCACATGACCCTAAGCTAGCTTCGCAGTGTGTTTGTTAAGTCCTTTCCACTTACCGCCTCGTCAAACCACAACTTACCACTTCTCAACATGAGGATGAGGTGCATTTGTTTCCACCAATTCTCCCATCCTTTTTAAGGTTCTTCATGTGACCCAGTCTCAGCCCCCAAGTGCTTTGTTCTTCCTCCTTCCATCTCCCACTTCATAAATGAATCCACTCTTGCTCACCACCACTCTCAACTTAATAAAATAAATCAACCTCCTTAACATTCATTATATAAAATTTTAAATTTTTTTCATGACATTCAAACAAATAAAAACTCTTCCCATGCCCTAGATGTCAAGATCTAATTTTTCTCATAACTCTCACTCTTGAACTCTGTTGGCCACAAAATTATAACCATGAGTTTCTTATGTGATTTCCATTAAGAATATTATTTTCATGTACTCATTTATGTTTTATAGCCATAGGAATTTTCCAGCAAAAAAATCACCTTTTCTTAAATCTACACAACTCCAACAAACAGAATCCCCTAAAAATTGGAGCGAAACCTTGAAATGAATTATGTAAAATTCTACAATTGGTTTCATTCAAATCCAACATTGGGATGACCAATTTATATTTTTAGTAAGTTCCTACCACATAGCTTACTAAAAATAATAATTCTAAGGAAAATTTGGTTTCTGGTTTCTCAGGATACTCCTTCAAGTGCAAAACATTCAAAAGTGGAAAATTTGGAAAAAAATTGGCAAATTTGGTAAGAATGGGCACCCATGTGAAACATGCTAAAAATAGTAAATGGTCAAGATGAATTCAATATTGTCTCATATTATCCTCCTCTTCATGCCTTGCCAATTCAAGTAGGGAAAATTTTAGTGGCGAATTTTTGTAAACTTGTGAATCTTAGGGATTTTGGATATTGGAAATGGCAAATGTTTAGCAGTTAGTTGCCACCCAGTTCACCTAAAATTTCGGTCGACAAGTCATTTATATGGGTCATTTTTCCTACTATTTCACCAACATTTCTAATCAAAATGTGTAAATATTTACTGAGGTATAATACATAGCCCGAGGTATTTTATATGTATTTATTCCTTTTTCAATATATAGACAACTATCTAAGACTATCGTCCTACACCTCTAACGTCCATGAAAGAGGCATGTGTGCACATGGGAGAGACGGGCGTAGAAGGTGATCATCCAACCCAACATCGTCTAAGCATGATAGACAACCATCCATTGTCAAAGAGACATTCGTCCAACCCTATCCATATAACAAAGGAGAGACGGTCATCCAACATAGTTTTTATAATGCAAAAGAGGCATTCATCCAACCCTATTATCTAACAGGGGATAGATGGCCATCCAACACAGTTCATATAATGCAGAAGAGACAACCATCCAACATAGTCCAGAAAATGTAGAAGAGACTATCTTCCAACCCTGTCCATATAACAGGGGAGATACGTTCGTCCAACCCTATACTTCTAATAGGGGATAGATAGTCATCCAACACAGTTTGTACAATACATAATAGATGGCCATCCAACACAGTATGGAAAATTTAGAAGAGACAACCGTCTAACCCTATTCATCTAACAAGGGAGAGATGCTTGTCTAACACAGTCCGTACAGAGGAGATGGTCATCCAACCTATTATAAGATGGACGGTCATCCAACCCTATCTGTCTCTAACAGGGGAGAGATGGCCATCTAATTGTATGAAATCTAGGAAAATTGTGACATGTCAAATCTCTTTTGTCACAAAACATTTTTTCAGAAATTTGCCATCAATTTGAAAGTCAATTTTGGAGATTCGCCACCCATTCTAAACTAATTTTTTGGAGGGGGGTCTTAAAATGAACCCTGAATTTAAGCTTTCACGGAGGTCAAATCTTCCATTTGCAAGAAAATCCCTACCTTCATGCATACGGTGAGCATAAGGTGTCTTAAACAAGAAATGCCAATTTTGGAAGTACCAGTAGATTTCCACGTGTCAGTGTGTGGTGATCATATGTCAAAAACTTATCTCAAGGGAATGATAATGAAAAAATCATGCTTACAGGGGAGTGAGGAAGCCCTCTTGGCTCCCAATTTTTTCCTTAGTGTTCCTAGGGGAGGGACTATAATGACTGCATTTTGTGAGAAATTAATTCAAGTTACAATCGTGTGAATACTTTTTCAAGGAGTGGTAGTATTTCATGGTTTGGGATGGTTTTTTCAATTGAAATAAGGCATCCCTCATTTTCTATAATGGTCTAGTGATAAATTACTTCTCACTTCTTCACTCAAGGTACCTACTAGGCTACAATTATTGATCATTAAAAAAGAGGTTTCTCATGGCAAAAAAAAATTCAAGGCTACAAGTGTTCATCATTTAGGAGGATGCTTCTTTCAGTGTGGAGGGCCATATTTCTTCTTTTAGAGTTCATGACTGCATCAAAGTATTATATTTGATCATCATAGGAGTGGATTCTCTTCAACATCAATGGAGTTGATCTTCATCATAGACGGAGGCATCTTCATCCATGCTTTAGAGTAGTTCTTATTTCTTCTCATCTCTCATTATTTCTCCCCTTCTCTCCCCCTTTCTAATTATTCATTGAGTATAATCATTATATTTTGTCTCATTCACTTAAGTGAATTTCTAAATTTATATTTTAAAATTCCCTTTGATTTATAAAAAGGGAACTTAATTTTCACTTCCTAGAAATATGTAAAGTCACAAGTAAATGAGAACATGAAGAGTCATGTGGGGGAGATGAGAGTTCAATTCACATTGCTATAAATTGGGATGGCTTCTCCATTCCAAGGGATCCTAAAATTTTAGTTCTTTGGTAACAATGTGGATTGTTGTTGTTGAACTTTATATCATGAATGCACAAGAAATAAAAGATACATTTATTTCATTTTCCTTTTCCTATGTATTCATCAATTTTCTCTCTTATATGCACTTTATAAGTATAGTTATCAACAAGATCTTTATTTATTCAATGAATGGGCCCCAGAGAACTATGTGTTTGTTTTTTTTTTTTTGTCTCATTAATGGATTTATTATTATTTTATTCTAATTCAATGTTCAACTACTTTGGTTATTGGGTGTGAACTCTGCATGTGCCTACTCACAACAATAACCTTCCTTTGTCTAGTTTCTCTCCTTCACCCCTCATCGTTGTAACTTCCTCCCTTGTACCACGTACAAATACCTTACTGCAGGTTCATTAAAATTGCTTGTGTGATCCCCAGCCTATTTGGATACCCCAAAACATTTATATACAAATATATTAGTTTACATTCAATAACGAGAGCCCTGTCATACACAAGGAGGGGCATAGCTGCATGAGCATTGGTGGAAACACCTAATTTTCCATGTAACAAATTATTTCACCAACAGTTTTTGGAAACTCTGTTGGGGAGATATTTTTCCAAGTGAACCCTTAAAGATCTTTGCAAAATACAAAAAAAAATTATATATTAAAAAAAACAAAAAAAAAAAACAAATTTTAAAGACAAAACAGTTTTTAAAGGTGACTCCGTCATAGAATGAATTCATGTCACGTTCATTTCCCATAACACAATGAAGAAATTTCTAGATTGGAGTGAGCTACCAATGAGTGACAGTGAAGAAGAAGAAGAAGGCCACAGTTAAGAAATGTAAATTTTTTATCAACCATTATTCTAGATCATCTCTTGCAAAAATTAAACCTTGCAATCAGCTAATGGAAATAAGGTCTGTGCCATCCCTGTAGTATCTAAAAAATACATTCCATAACAGAGAATATTTTTTCCTACAAATACCCCATCATCAAGTCATGGTGGCTACAATTCAAGTAGAATGTTGCTACAGGAAAGAAGATGGGGATTACTACTTATGATGATTGATAATCTAAGAAATGGATGAAGAATATTCACAAGAGATACGGGATGTTGTATGAATCACACAAGGGTGGAGAATCCATTGAAGGTAATATTTTTATCTTTATTGAGTTGACTAATAGGTTCAAAACATTTCCCTTCATCTCTCTTCCTCTATATGATTTCCTCAAATACGGTGATGAAGAAATGGATATTTTGAGAAGAGAATATGTGCAAAGGATTCTGAGTGCAGAAGAAGGAAATTTTGATCCCAAATCCTATCATGAATCTTGGAGGTATGCATTGGCCTTACAAAGAAGGTGTGAATATCTTGAATCACTTCATAATGTTGAGGAAGAAGAAACTCAAGAAGTCCATGAAGATTGTCTCCACTGCGAGGTAATCATCCATGGAAGATTCTTGTGTACTCCTATAAATGTCATATCCTCACACCTTCCAATGAGAATCAAATCAACACCTTTGAGGATGGTGAAGAAGAAACAATAGTTGAACCTCCATTCATCAACTCATTCTAGATCGAGGTGCAACCCATTGGAGAAACAATGGATTCAAAAACTGAAAATTATTTCTACACATCAGGTGATTCAGTGTTTCTGAGGATTTCATCGATCATGAAGAAGCATGAGAAATTCATCCTTCATCCTAGACAGAAGACAAGGAATTCAAGGTAGTCATGGATTGTCTTCTTTCTAATTTTGATTCTTTAAGTGATGTAGGAATGTTGAATGATGAAATGGAGATAGTTAAATAATCAACTTCTCTTCCTGATTTAATCTTCGATGAATAAATGGAAGAATTCAATTTCTTTCTAGAAACTAAGGAGGATGAGAAAATTGAGCATTACGTCTCTAAAGAGCTGATCATAATGAAATGTATCTTGAGCTCAAATGTGTTCCCTTTCCATGTAGCTTAGATCTCTTCTCCTTGACAAAGAATGTTGAGAACCAAGTATTCCCATTCTTGCAAGATGACAAGAAGCATCGAGCAGGAAAAAGAGGATGTTTCAAATGAATCATGGACATGTTTGGATCAGATTTTCAATCATCTACTTGAATCCCAATGCAAAAATATTTCTCTAAATTATGGTTCTTTCATATATTTCATAAGATCAAAGAACTTCTTTCCATAATTTATTTTTGGTAGGAACACCATGTGGTCCTGAGAAAAAAGGATATTTTTAGAGAGTTTTAGGAATAATTAGATCATGAGACCCATCCCATTCTTCTCAAAAGGTTGTTTGGATTGAATTTCATATAAATAAGTTCCCAAAACGTCCTCCAGGAGCTCCAGAAACTTCATCTTCAAGGCTCTCCTCAATGTAATATTTAGGACTTAGTCATTTCAACAGATGGACACGTGCCAGCATGAAGCTGAGGTACACTTTTTTGTCCCAAGTTTCCTATCCCTTTGGGGTATTTGGGACAAGAATCTCCACCCAATTATTTTTATGCCCCTTGGACCTCCACATGACCTTGAAAAGCCTCTGTAAGCACTTTTTCCTAGTTTTTTAGCCATCCTGTCATGCAACCACATCTTTCCACTTGTCAACATGAGGCTGAGTAAAAAAAATTTACACCAAATATCCCATACCTTTGGGATATTTTGGAAAAAAATATCCACTTGATGCTTTTCTTATCCCATGACCCTGAGCTAGCGGTGTATTTTCTTAATACCTTTCCACTCACCTCCTCATTTAACCATAGCTCGTCACTTATCAGCATGAGGCTGAGGTGTATTTTTTTCACCAACTATCTCATCCCTTTTGGTGGGAAAATTAAGTAAAAAATACCCACCCACGAGCAATTCCCTTCCCAAGTTCCTTATGTGACCCAGTCTCAGCCCTCGTGTGTTTTGTGTTTCCCCCTTCCATTTCCCACTTCATAAGTGCATCCACTCTTTCTCACCACCAATATCAACATAATAACATAAATTATCCTCCTTGGAATAAATTAAATAACATTTTAAATCTGGTTCATGACATTCAAACATAAAAAAACTCTTCCCATGCACTAGATGTCAAGATCTAGTTTTACTCATAACTCTTTCTCCCGAACTCCATTGGCCACCAAATTTTAACCATCGATTCCTTGTGTGAAGAAATTTTAAAGAGTATTTTAATTCCCTCATTCATTCCATAATTTATTTTCATATCCATATGAATTTTCCAATAAAAAACACCTTTTTCTCAAATCTACACAACTCCATCAAACGGAATCCCTAAAAATGGGAGCAAAGCCTCTAAATGAATTATGTAAACTTCTACAAGTGGTTTCATTCAAATATGACACCGGGAAGACCACTTAATATTTTTTAGTAATTCCCTACAATATATCTTACTAAAAATAGTCCAAGGAAAAAAATTTCTCAGTTTCTCAAGATACTCCTTCAAGTGTGAAACATTCAAATGTGGCAAATTTGGACAAATTCAGAAAAAATGGTAAGAATGGGAACCCATGTGAAACATGATAAAAATATTAAATGGTCAAGAGGAAGTAAATATTGTCTCATATTCTCCTCCTCTTCATGCCTTTCCAATTTAAGGTTTGACGGAGGTCAAATATTCCATTTGGAAGAAAATCCCTGCCTTCACAAATGCAGTGAGCATAAGGTGTCTCAAAGAGGAAATTCCAATTTTGGAATTACATGTAAATTTCCACTTATCAATGTGTGGTGATCATATATCAAAAAATTATCTCAAGGGAATCATAGTGACAAACTCGTGATTTCGGGGGAGTGGGGAAGCCCTCTTGATTCCCATTTTTGGCCTTAGTGGTCTCAAGTGAGGGATCATAATGATTACATTGTGCAAGAAATTATTTCAATCTATCATCATGTGACTAATTTTTCAAGGAGTGGTAGTGTTTCATTATTTGGGATGGTTTTTTCAAGTGAAATAAGGTATCCCTCATTGTGTACAATGGTCTAGTGATCAAGTGCTTCTCACTTCTCCACTCAAGGTACCTAATAGAATACAATTGTTGATCATTTAGAAAGAGGTTTCTCATGGTGAAAAAATTTCAAGGCTATAAGTCTTCATCATTTAGGAGGAGGATTCTTTCAGCATAGAGATCCAGATTTCTTCATTCATATTTCATGACTACATTGAACCATTATATTGGATCATCACAGGAGTGGATTCTCTTCAACATCAATGAAGTTGATATTCGTCACAAGAGGAGACATCTTCATCCATGCTATAGAGCAGTTCTTATTTCTTCTCCTCTCTCCTTATTTCTCTCCTTCTCTCCCCCTTTCTAATTATTCATTGAGTATAATCATTATATTTTGTCTCATTCACTTAAGTGACTTTCTAAAGTTATATTGTAAAAGTCCCTTTGATTCATAAAAAGGGAACTTAATTTTCACTTCATTAGTTAGATGAAAAGTCACAAGTAAATGATAACATGAAGAGTCATGTGAGGGAGGAGATGAGAGGTTAATTCTCCATTGCTATAAATTGGGATAGCTTATCCATTCCAAGGGGATCTTGAAATTCTAGTTCTTTGGTAGTAATTGTGGATTTTTGTTGTTGAACTTTGTATCATCAATGTACAAGAAATAAAAGGTACATTTCTTCCATCTCCCTTTTCCTATGTATTCCTTTTTTTTCTCTCTTATATGAACTTTGTGATTATAGTGATCAAAAAGATCTTTGCATATTTAATGAATGGGCCCTAGAGAACTATGTGTTTTGTGTAGGTTTTGTTTATCTCACTAATGGATTCATTTTTTCTTTCTTCTAATTGAATTTTGAACTACTCCAGTTATTGGGTGTGAACTCTACATGTTCCTACTCATAGCAATAACCTTCCTTTGTCTAATTTATCTCCTTCAACCCTCATCATTGCAATCTCCTCTCTTGTACCCTGTATAAGTACATTTTCACCGGTTCGATGAAGTTTCCTTATATTATCCCTAGCCTATTTGGTCACCCCACAACATTTAGATATGAGTATATTAGTTTACATTCAATAATGGGAGCCTCCCCATACACAAGAAGGAGGGGCATAGCCCCATGAGAATTGGTGGAAACACCTAATTTGGCATATGAAAAATTATTTCACCAACACTGGGTCAACACCAAACTATACAGTATAGCCCCTTTTGTACAATAGTGGACCTTCTTTGAATCAGCTTTGGTAACTTTTTGGTTTGGTCTTATTCTTGGTCTTGTGTGTCACTATCAAACCTTATTTTTTGCACATGCAACAAGGCTCTTTGAATGGATTGAACATCATCTCAAACCCTATCTATAGATGAAGAGTCCAATAAAATAAACATTAGAAGGGTTGTGGGTAACCTTTTGTCCTACTGACATTAGTACTACTTTGAAGAGGCCTTAAACTGCAAGTCATTCTCCACCTAGGATTTTATATCTAGATAGATCATTCAGATTGGATGATTACTTTGACCATGCATGATTTAAATTTTCTCTTGTTAAAATAATGAGAGATATGATGTTGAAGTGTTTGTAGGTGAGAGATATGGCCTCCTTAACCTGGTTTATATCTTTATACCTAATGATAATGCAATATTTAGGGAGCTTTGGATTCCTTTTGTTGGTATAAGAAGTGAGTGTTCAAATGCATTGCATTAGAAATTCCATGTTAGAAAATGAGGTAGTGATTAATTGCTTAGACAAGGTTTTTTAGATGATTTATCTAAGAAAGGTTGGCCCATATGAAGTTTAAGACCCAGCAAAAGATGTTAATTTGAAAGTGTGGTTTGAAGACAATTTAGTCCAATATTGTACAAGTAGGTAATGACCATATGTATGGTCCTAGCTAGTCAATACGGTTCTAATTAGGACTAGGAAATGTGTTAAGTGAAGTTTAGAGTTGATAAATTGATGTCTCTTTATGAAGACATTGGGTTTTCAGCACCCTAATTAACCCTCCTACATCCCTCACATTCATATCTCAAATATTAATCTAACCATATCACTAAGTCATAAACTTATCCTAAATCACATTTACCCCTCGTAAAAACTATTTACCTATCCTATTTACTCACTCTAAACCTCCCTAACCATCTACCACCCATACTAACCCATTTTTATCCTAACATCCTAACCCCCTTAGCCTCTTCCTAACCTTTCCCCTCATTCTTATACCTTAAAATTTCATTTTAGAAGTGGTTCAAACCACTTCTAAGTGGGTTCCTCCACTTTTTCCGGATCGCCAGTGATTCTAACTGAATTGCCAAAGATTATAAAAGAAACACAAAACTCCTTATTTTAGGATCCTTATCCTTCCATATTGAATATTTTTTGTATTCATGACCAATATGACGTCACCATAGACATTTATATGCCTTTAACACCCTTGTTTCACCCTTACAAGCTCCATAAATCTTGTAAGATCCCTACAACACTATCCATCTACATTCAGCACCAAAGTTGATTCAAGTTTCTTTATTGTCATCTTTAGTTTATCAACATATCAAATTAAAAACCACATCAAGTATCTTATCCTATATTCTCTATCAAGATTGCATTCTATTAAAATATCAAATTTTACACAGTATTAGCTAACAATTCTATCTGAATCACCAACAATTTTACTTTAATCACCCACGATTCCTGTCATTCTATTATTCTATGACATATGCATACTTTCAAAGTATTTCTTCAGTCTTTTTTGGCCTAATCTATTTTCTTACAAGATGTGTCCTCTATAGATAACAATTATATGTGCGTCACACCCCATTACCAGTATCTACGATCTTTCGATTGTGCACTAGCACTTCGTGTGGGAAAAATTCAATATCTCACATGAGTTTAGCTTTTTTTTTTTTTTCCTTGACACGTGAGATTGAGGACATTGAGGAAAAACTTAAAATCATAGCTGAAATACAAGATGCAGAAGAACAAGCTTGGTTCAACTATTTCTTGGACTTCGAGCTTGTTATAGCCCTATCCTAGGCCACATACAATGCAAAGAAGGATCTATCCATCCCTATTGAATTTTAATCATATTGTCATTATATATTTTCTTATCCTTTCACTTATGTTTAAACACGAGTTGACATCCCGAGGAAGACCATTGATTCCTAGGATCGGAATTTTCCAAGCAAATCGTTAAATCCTTATCTAATATATGTCATGTTTAGTTGTCATTTTGTGCAGGTTCTTTTGCTCAATGGAAAGGATTCTTCAACATTTTTCATATATCTAATCATCCTGACATTGCATTTGTCATCAGGGGTATTGATAAACCCTTCTTTATTTAGAGTTTTTTGGTATTTCAGCATAATAATAACTAACCGAAAAACACCATAAACATCATGACATGCCTGGTGGAACCCTTTTAGTCTCTTTTTTATTAGATTTTATATCTTTTGTTTCTTTTCTTTTCTTTTCAAATTATCTAACCTTTCAGTTTGGAGTGCTTCATCATTGTCATTTTAAAAATGCACAAAAATTAAAATTGAAATAAAAAGGAATAGTGATCACAGGTACGTCATCTTTCTTTTAGTATTGAATTTTGATTGGATTGTTTTCATTGAAGTAAACATTTCCTTTCATATCTTAAAGTGAACATTCATTCTACTTTTTTATCTATTCTAATTAGGAGTTGAAAGAATTACATTCACAAAAATCCCTTCACATACAACCAAACCACATATCACATAAAATTTACATTTAAAAAATCCTTTCCAAGAATACCTACTTGGATTTCATCACCAAGAAGAAAATTTGACTTGGTGTTCTACCCGAGTATAAACAATCTGGTGGGTAGTATATTGGCTAAGCACCCAACATCCTTATATTTGCGGGATTGTGAAGTGAGGGGGTAGGCCCCAATATCATGTATCATGCCAACCAACATAGATATGGGCCTCATGTACCTTCATGTATATTGAGGAATATGACCTTAAATTCGCCAGAAACCAACCTTAGCTAGCCTTTTCTTAGTACCCTTTCAGCCATTTTCTTATTTCACACCTTTTTGTAAATTAATCAAGATAATACAATTATTTGTGTGACTTGTCTTTAGTTGTTTTAAATAATTGTTTTTTTGTTTCTTCATGGATTTTTTTATTAGTTCATGGTTTTTGAAGACACCTATAATTTGATTTTAAAAAAATTATTCCTAACATTACACTAACTATTCTACTCCCAACGTATTTACGACACCTCATCAATTAGACATGTCTAATTCTCCATTCACAACATTCTTTGGGTTGTAATCGTCCCATAAATGATTAATCGGGTTAATATACCCTATTATTAGCTAAACATCCCTCCTATATTATTCTAAGCCAATTCTACAAGACTCCTAGGTTATCAATCCATCACATTGGATTAAGTAGACCCCTCACAATTTTGTCAGGTTATTAATCCTTTTCTAAACATAATTAATTAGCCTAAACCAAGTTTAACTAGCCTAAGGCATGTTTAACCTCTTCTAAATCTAGTCAAATCTTACTTAGACTCACTAAATGTGATTTTTGGACTTACCTTTTGTCCCACATACACCTAAATCATTCCATTCTTGGAATTCAAAAATTATAAATGGACTCCTATCCCAAGTCATTTTCTAAGAACACTTTCCCTCTCTAGGCTAAGCTATAGTATTTTGTCTAGGAGTAAGAGCTTTCTTCATTATTATTGAGCTATTTACTTTGCTATTGCATCTTTCACTCAAGCTTTTGGTAAATGAGAGGAATCATATGGCCTTGTAGCCATTAATGGTGATCTCTCACTCTCAAAAACCTTGAGAATCAAATGATCATAACTGATTGCTAGGATCTTCAATAGGTTCATATTTTCATAGCTTTCAAAGAGTAGAGAGTAATATTCATGTTAGTTTGATTTTTTTCTTGAATTTATAATGCATGTATATGTATTGCTCTTGTTTATCTCTTATCTTGATGGTCCATAGGTAAGTTTTGGTTAAGGATTTTTGGGCTTCTTAAGTGTTCTTGCCTCATTCCATAGCTTTTCCAACTTTTCCTTGTTCACATTTGGCATGCCTAGTGGGACCCTTAGTCCATGCTCCATTAATGGATGTTTTTCAAGATTTTTTTAATTTCAGTTTCTAACCATTTCCATGCATTTTGAGGGTTAACTATTTTAGCTTCAAGAATTTGATTAACTTATAAGTAGTAAACCTTCCTTTTGTATGCTAGTTTATTGGGTTTGTAGTAGAAATTACATTAAAAGGATCAATTCTAACGTGTTTATAGTTTTACAATTTTGTTTTTCGTGATATTTTGTGGTTTTTCAGACCCACATTCCGGTGTTCTGAATCAACACGCACACATCAAAATCTATGTGCACCTGTCTATTAGCACACACACCTGTTTTCAGGGACGTGCACCCGTCTTACTAGTCATGCACCCGTTTCCTTGTAGTCTTGTCCCCTATCAAGAATTTTTCACAAACCTGCACATGTGTCTTCTATCATGTACACATGCATGAACTCACATGCACATGCCCTGAAAAGCATGCATATGCACAAATACATGTGTATATGTCTCTCGAGACGTGTAGGTGTTAAATAGACTCTCTTTCAATCTACATTTTTACCTTACACATGCATACATTTTATGTGGAGCACACATGCTTTGTAATGCCCCTCTCTTCCTAAGAGATCACTCGATTATTCAAAATTGGCCTACTACTGCATTCCCGTAGGCTAATGGAGATGATAAGGGAATTCTTTGTGAAAAATACATGGGTTTAGTCACTTTAGCTCACTTTATGTCTTTTATTATAAAAGTGACTTTATTAAAATAACTTTATTTTATAAAGGGACTTTATAATATTAAAGTGACTCAATAAAGTTGATGTGACTTTATTGAAATGAAGTAAAAAAAAAGAGAAAAATTCACTTTATAAAAGTGACCCCCTTGGTGAATGAAGGAGACGAAAATAAAAAAGTCACTTTAAAAAAGTGACCCCCTTGGTGGATGAAGAAGACAAAAAGAAAAAGTCACTTTATAAAATTGACCCCCTTGGTGCATGAAGAAGACAAAAAGAAATAGTCACTTTATATTTGGTATTCCTCTTTTGGAAAATGTGACCGCCTTGATGCATGAAATAAAGTGAAAAAGTAATAAAGAGGAAAATGCACTGAATAAAGGAGTTGGGAGCTTATTAAATGTTGAGGAAGGCTAGTTGGTCCATTATCTCTATATAAGTAAGTCAACTTGCTTTGGGAAAGTATCACTGGATCATTTTACGAAATCTAACAAGCATGTTGAGCTTTGATCTTGTATCTTAAATCTTCTAAGGACAAAAACCCTTAGAGATTCACCTCTTGAGGACGAAAACCCTCCAAGAGTCTAGTAGAAGGACGAAAACCCTTCTCCTAGTTGTGAGGATTCTCTACAGAAGAGATTCCATTCGGCATTAAGAAGTTATTTGTTTTTTTCTATCATTTTCCAATAGTGCGAAGGTTATAATTTTGCATATTTTCATGAGGGTTTTTCGGGTATGCCATTATTCTTTATTTGAGATAATAATATTATAATTGCATTATAATCATTGGCTGTCATAAAAAGACCACTAACATATCAGTTCTGATTTCTATTATAAAACCATCTTATCTAATATTGGAAAGCATAATTTTGGGTTCTAATATTGTGTTATTTATCTATTATTTCATATATATGCTTTATTGTTATTATCTAACATTGTAAGAAAGGATCCAAGCCCAAATCAATCAGAAAAAATAAGGGCAGCATAGGAAGGGATCTTTCATGCTTAAAATCCCACACAAGTGTCATTCTGGACGTGCAGATGTAATCACCTACAGTATTTCCCATAGTCCCTCATGAACATGTTTCTAAGGGCGCATATACATCTGAAAGGGGTGCACAGGTGTCTCTATTTGACCTAGAGTTATTCCTATTATTTTTTATTGCTCCTAGTTTGGGTCATATCTCCTAGCTCATTGACCCATTTTTAGAAATTGAATAGGTTTCTGAAAGAGCACAAAAGTGAAATTTGTGATGTAGATTTTCAAAAGAAATATACCTTTGGTATCATTTTTTTTATCATCAAACTCCAGAAATGGTCCGAAGACCTTCGAAAATGCAAAATACTAAAAGCTGCTGAAAACCTGCCAAAATTAGATTTATGAAATTTCCTATTCTGGATCACTATTAGAATTTGACCTTTGTTTTAAGTTACAGGATTTGATTTTCTTAGTTTTCTAAATTTTATGTAGGATTATAACAGTGGTTTGCAAGTTACTTTTGATCCTATGCTTGTACTAACTTAGTTTAAGTGTTTGCATTTTTACTTGTGAGGCTTGAAACGCGTATGCTCTTCTCTCACACATTTTAGGTGATCTTGGGAATCAAAAATGGTTCAACACATTATTTATGCTTTCAAAAAACACTTCATTTAAATTTTCTAAAGGAAATAACCTCAAAGTTGGTTAAAAAGAACTTGGTTAAAGCTTTTTGGGGCTTCTTAAGTGTTCTTTCCTCGTTCCATAGCTTTTCCAACTTTACCTTGTTCACGGGTTTAAACAGACAACAATATCATCTTCAAAACACAAACGATGTGGAAAACCCTCTTTAACAATCCTTAAATACTCTCAAGTCCCATATTCAAGACATTCCAAACATAATTGATCAATTTTGACAAAATTTGGAGACTAAATAAGAACCCCCACATTCTTCTAGTACCCAATTATCCATATTAGAAATCTCAGGTCCCCCTAGCCCATGGTTCTTCAATAGTGGTGGTGTGATCTTTACATAAATTCTAGATTCTAAACCAGTGGCCATTAATTCTTATCTTACCTCCCGAGGTGTCCTTCTTTGACAACCAAAGCCAAAACAACGACCTCCCATTACCACTATCACCTTCAATCATTATTGACTCATTAACCCTGATCATGAGATTTTCATCCAACAAATTCACCCATTCTCCATTGATAGTGAATCAGGAACATCATTTCCCTGCTTCATCAGATCATGTCATTAGTTTCAATCTTAACGTTATCTCATCACAAGACATGTCTAACCAATAACCATCTACTTCATTGACTCCTCCGTCAAGCTTGTTAATTGTAAGAACCAACACTATGACATCTCCCTCCAAATCTAGTACTCCATTGCTTCTCCTCTACCTTCTACAAGCTTAGTTGGTATTCCCCTTACTACGACCCCCTTATTGTATCTTGAATTATCTCGTCATAACAACCTGCATCCTCAATTTAGAATCTATTATTTTTTATCCCCACATCTATACCCTTTATCAATACGATTTCCATCGCTAATAATCACTCCATTTTCCCAAGTAGGCATCCACTACAAATTTCTCACATTACAACACCATCCCTTCTCACTATATACCTCATCCATCACAACCCTCTTATCCATTGCTTCCATTCATATCCATTATCAATATATTCAACCATCATAACCCCTAGTCTTTCAACATCCCCACGATATCCTGATGAGTTCTCGTCTTCATCATAATATCCCTTTACCATATCAATTATTTCAGCAATCAAGTCCACATATTTGTATCCATCTTATCTCTTCATCTTCAAACCTTTAAAAACCATCTCAAAATGATCCTTTACAAGCACTTATGAATAGGATTTCTAACCTTGAATCCACCACTATGGGTTCTAAAAGCATCCATTTCATATGAAAATATTTTCAATGAACCTATCCATATATCAGTACCTTTTAAGGCCTATCCCCCACATTGGAAAATCCCAAAATTCATTCATTTCTATAGTAAGGAGGACCCTCAAAAATATATTATAGTATTTCATCATATGTTTTATTCTCATTTCCCATTGACCAGGATCTCATGTTGAGGACATTTCCCATGTCCTTAATAGGACCTTCCCTTGACAAGCACAATAGCATCCCATAATATTCTCTTTTATCTTTCACCATAACTCACATAGTTGTTCTTAGAGAATTTAATCCATCAATATCACATGTAAATTCTCTATCACTAATCTATACACCATCAAATAATTTGAAAATGAATATGTTATAGATTTCATTTCCAGATGATGAGGGGATTATCAATCAACTATCCTTATCTCTTCCACAAACTAATTTGATCGAGCTATTTTCTCAATCCTCTGCTAAGCAATAAATCATCAACCCTCCAGATCCAGTCCTTTCAAACATTTGATGAAGCCTTTACCATTGTCCCCACAAATAGGAGCTTAGCACTCTTAAGGATGGTAAAGCCAAATCGGGTCAAAGAAACCCAAACCTGAATATACATTTAAACCCTCTTCCAGCAACAATAAAGTTAAAGGCCCAATAAACATGGTTTTTGTAAAAGCCAAATCCAAAGGTCATTTAGACTCCGAAAGAGCTTGACCTCAACATAACTACACACCCATTGGTAAATCTTATAGTGTGTTTCTTGACAAATTATAGTTGCATGCATGATCAATCTTCCCCCCATCTGACCCATCAACACATCCACATCTAAACGCTCATGGTGTCTAGATAATGATTATTGTAAATATCAAGTCTGAGGTCGTGACATTGAAAGGTGTCATTTGTTCGAAAATGTTATTTAGGATCTCATTAACCAAGGTGAATTACAACTTGAAAATCCAAACGTTCCTCCAAATCAAAATTCAGATTTATTTAAACAGCCTTTCCTAAATCATTCCCCATCCACCATTCAACCTAAATCTAATGTAGTTAATTAATATCATAATATTAACATTGTCAAAGATCTCTCACTGACACCTTTAACGCTTAATGTTTCTTCCACAGAAGCACCAGCCGAATTATCCAACCTATGCTGGAAAGTAGTGTTTTCATTAATGCTAATAGGTTTCATTGATGTCAAAATTAGTAAGGAACATGAATATTGAATGGTAGTGTCAATCATTGATGTCATGTTGTGTTGTTTGATCATGTTGAGTTACTTGATGAGGTGGCATGGTGTTTTGAGGTGTCTTCAGTAGGTATGACATCTTGTAGCAATTTTTAAGAGTTATTGTAGTATTTTGGTGTTTTCATGAAGTGTGTTGAATACTCGTGTAGGTGGGTAAGAGTGATGAAGTGATGAGGTGGCCAACATTGATGGTATAAGCATGTTCAAGATACCTAGTTAGGAGGCCTTATTAACAGGATGGTATATCATGGTGGTTATCAAGTATTTATGATCTAGTTAACCATTTTCAGATCATGGAGAGCACAATGATGAAGTGTAGATGCACTCATAAGTGTCTCAGAATGCAGGTATAGAGTTTAGTCATGTTTTCTAGGTCTGTAATAGACCTTATCTTAATTCGTAGGTGGTCTAATGAGATAGGTCGGATATATTTTAGTATGGAGATGGAAAGGTGAGCATTGGAAAGGTGTAGCAAGTTGTTCTAGGGGTACAAGTGAATTTTCATGTGTTGGTTTGCAGGAAAAATAAAGATGTAGCATTTTTACCTCTACCGAGTTCACAAAATTGAGAAACCAAGCTCAAGATGGTTTGTTTGATGCTTGTTAGCACATTTGAAGTTTGTATGGGAGGGTAATCTATTCATGGTAGTTGGGTAAGTTTCCTAGCTCAACATCATAGGCATTAGTTTAGAGATTAAGGGGCATAGATTTATGAACAATCGTTAAGAAGGTTAGGTGGTCTAAAACCCTCATAAAACCCTAATTAGGTAGCAATGGAGAAGATATTTTTCTAAGTGACCCAGAATGGATTGTTTGACATTGGTTAGTGATTGGAGGCTATAGAGGATTACTCCTTATTTCCTTAGGTATCATTTAGGTGTCTTGATAATGTGTATAGCCCACAACAAATCGCATGTTTCTGAAGAAGTTGATATTACTCTTAGGTTTTGGATTGAACCTATTGATAAAATGGAAGTTTGAGAAATTATGGAAGATATGATACATGTTCGGAGTGGTTTTAGAATATGTTTGAGCCCTTATGAGGTATGTGGAATTTTATTTTGTAAGACTGGTTTTGGGGTAGTTTTTGGAAAAAAATTGGTGGTACTAGTTGTAGAGGTGTTCTTGGGCGTCTAATCCTTGAGTTGTGGTGTCTCATGAATTTGGTGATGACCCTTAGGTCATGAGATTTTAATACAGATCCTATCTGACTTATAATCAACTCATAATGTTATTATGGTCACCAAAAGTCAAAACAGTCACTTGGCCCTTCAAAACAAGCTAACTTTTCAAGTCAAGAAACCTCTTTATCATGAAAATTTGGAAATTTCAACCTTAATGCACTTATTCAGATAATTCATAATGTTACTAAGCCCCATACCAACTCAACTCAATCATCACAATGATTCAAATCCATCAAAATTTTTGGTTTTCTCACCTTCTTGTAAAACTAACTTATAGGCTTCTCAAGTAATTTGCCCCTGGTAGGTTGGTGGATAGAACAACCTAGGCACACCTAGAACCAACTAGTCATACTTCTAAGTACCCTTTATCCACTTTGATGTGTGTGCAAAATTTTATCCTCCAACTCCCTTTTTAGACTACCTTTTCACTCTCTCTCCTTCTTACCTTTCTTAAGCTCCTTCTAGCCCTACCTAGACACCTTTTCTTATATATCTTTCAATTTATTCCCTTATTACACAAAATAACACCTATTTGGGATACCCATTTGGGTTTTTCAATTGTATAATCACTTTCAATATACCTTTCTTTGGAACAAATGGGTCAAACCTCACTATCTCAGTCCCTAATTAGGTCTCTTTGTGCATTTATAGCCTAGTATGAAGACTGTCATCTATTTCTATTACTTGAGGCCATGGTTTGTAATAATTTCTCTTGATTATGTTTCTTCTCCTCAATCATACACTATGTATAAAATCTCAAAAGTCCAACTCTCTCTTAAACACATTAAACCCTCAAGTTTATCTCTTATCTCCTTATCCACACTGTATCCTACATGTTGCTTGACATGTCATGAAAAAATATATATTTCGGGGTTGATAAAACTCTAAAATTCATGAATATGCTTAAGAGTGATATTACAACATTTAATTGTAAGTTTCATGCCTTAAATTGATCATTTAGGGTTATAAAGATTCTCTCTCATTCAAACCCTAGGAGGGTTTCCTCATAGTACCTAAGTATAGTTATTTTTCTATAAAAAGACTAAATTTCACTTCCACAACTTGAAACTTTCCCTAGATGTATGTGAGACCTTCTTCTATGAATACACTTTAGCAATGAGACTTATCATATCCACTTTTTGCATTTAACTAAACCACCCTGCTCTACTCCTAAAACAAGGGTTTTAATGCTTTCAAGGGTTTCCAACGAAGTTGAGATATTATCCTTCAATGTAGGGTTTCTGAGGATTGTTGTAGGGTTTTTTTAAGATGTATCAAGTATTATATATTCTATGAAGCTACTCCAACCATTAAACTGTGATACTTACTTTTCAAAACTCATTCCCTTAGCTTATTTAGGCAGATTGTACTCTGAAATACCCTGCTACATACTTCAATAAAATACTCCAACATAGATTAGAAAAAATAGTGATCCATACATGGATTAAAAGGAGTTTTATTTACCAATTTTAAATGAAATTACCAAGAAATTAACCATTTTAACACATGTTTTTCATAACTCCAAAGGATCAACTCAGAATTTTAGACCGTACACAGTTAGTTTACTCACAAACTCCTTTATTCAAATCTTGGAGCTCCTTCTCCTCTCTTTTCTTGATCATTCGAATGATGAATGGAAATTATTTACAATGACATTTATATATGCTCTCTTTATCTCTCATTTCTAACTGATTATAAGTTTCACAAGACCTTTTAAGTTACATATATTTTTGTATTTCTCATAACATTAAAGACCCCACTTGGTCGTGGAACTTAAAACATAAGGACTATGATCAAATTATGACTTGACTATGACCTCTACACCTTAATAGGACTTCTCACCATCTTAACACAAGTTTTATTGCTCCAATATCACATTCAAACACTAATACAAGCTAAAATTACCTCAGATTTCAAATTTGCACTTTTTGAAGGGAAAATGCCTAATTCGAATTTTGAAAATGATAGACTAATACTATCACACCTAAATGACTCAAAATGACCTCATGAACCTAAAAAAACACTAATAATCCAAAAATTGATGCTTAAAAAATGTATTTACATTACATCATATTTCCATCCATGTGTCATACTTATATGGTTGGGTTGATTTGATTAGTGATTGAGCTCAATATGTAAAGATTCGTTTTGTAGGTCACAAACCTAGTGAGAGCATTTGATCCTAATGAGTGGATTCATAGCATGAGATGATGATGTAGAGTTATTCGAGCTTGTAGGATGCATTCAGTAAACTTAGAAAACATGTCTAAGAGGTTCATGATGTTTGGTGAAGGCCATGTGGGCCAAGAAGATTCTATTTTTGTGAAGGAGGTGTTTGAGTGTATTTAGGCCTAATTGGGTCCTAATGGAGAAATGTCATCATTATATGCCCTTTCTAACATAATTGGTCTTTTGTAAGGAACTCTTATAATGTTCTCATGTTGTTTTAAGTGTCTATTCCCTATGATGGTTGACCTAGATGAGTTATGATCTTAAGTAATGTATAAAAGCATGTTCTTAGGCCTATTTGTTGTAGTTGAGATAGGATGGAAAAGTGAAAGTAAGAGGGTTTAGTAAAGAAGTAAAGGAAGTATTTGTGACTGTCTAGAGAGGGCAGAGATTCTATCATGATATTCTATAGGGTGCGGTGCATTTTAAATGATATGTCAAATGACCTAATCAGCTTGGTGAATAAGTTCTTGAGAAAGTTAACCTATAAGGAATTTTTGAAGAAGATAGAGGAAAGGAGAGCTTAATTGATGTCATCATCAGTTGTTGGTGCAAAATTTAAAAGGTGAAAAATAAATTTAGGTGGTAAAGTGAGTGTTGAGTCATCTAGTGGTTTGGCTCCTCCATGTAGGGTTGGTGCTCTTTATGGGGTTGGTGCTTGTTGGGTTTCAGAATGGAACATGGGTTGAAACCACGATCAGGGGACAACAAGTCCCTCCTCTTTAATGGGAGAGGTTCCCTTATTGAAAGTAGGAAAAACAAATATATAGATATACAACTCTCAATGTTTAGACCATGATATTCTGGAATGTTTTCGTACTTAAAATATTATCAATCAGAAGGAATGGAAGAATATAGAGATGGGGGAAGGAAGAAAACAACAATGCTTTTGGGAAATATAGATAGCAGAGTATCTCCCTACTCACATTGAACCAAGAAAATATAGAAAAGGATCAATTACTTCACCACCAATGCAAATCTTCAGACAAAAATTTCTAAGGATTACACAGACCAGAACACAAAGTTTCTATTGAATGCAAAACAAATGATCCATTGAATCGAGCCAGGAGAGAGAGATATAACAAAGGAAAATAAGAAAAGAAAGAACTTTTGTATTGAATTACTTCAGAATTTACAACCCTCCCAAAAAATCAAAAAATCACTTTTTCCCGTGGCCCAAACCATGTTCTTATAACAATTCATATACATCCATACTTTTTCCCCAAGAAAATAATATCCGAAAGGAATAATGTTTGTTGCAGATCCGCATTTGGAAAGTGACATGAAACAAACGCACTCATAAAAACCTGAGGTTCAAAAAGGCAAATATTTCGTTAGTTCGAGCATGATTATTTTAGCAGGGGGCATCTCATGATTTTCTTCTTCATGTGGTCCTGCCATTTCCACCTTTTAACCACTTTCATAGCACTCAAGTGCTTACTAGTAAGTTTTCTCCCTTTTTATCGTGTATGCCCGATAAACTCCATTCTCTGATAACCAAACTTTCCATCCCTTTAAATTTATCAATTTGGCTCCATAAAAAACTGATAAATCATCTCATGGAGAAATGACAAGGATACGGAGATAAAGAATGAAAAATGATCCATTTTTTTGCGTTTTGCAGAGCCCTGGTTTGTTAATGGCATTAAAAACCAGATGAGTGCATTTTGGCTATCTTTTCCCCCTTTTACCTTCAAATTTGGACCCTACACATGGCAAAATCCAAGAAATGATGGCGTTGGGGAATAAATCTACATTTCTTAACTTTTTGGAGAAAAAGCACGATTTCTCATTTTGCTCTGCCCCTCCGCAGCTCTGCCAAAGGCCGAACACGTGACACCATCTGAGTGGCTGAGGAAATGCGGTTCAAATCTGCCATTTAAACTCTTTTTAACAAAAATCTCAAATTCTCAAAAACCTCTGCCAGCTCGCTTTGAATTTTCAATGTGGACGCGTGGCACACCTTGATTGGAAAAGGGGCACGCCTCAATTTACAACATTTTAACCCTTTGGTGAAAAAGGCTCTAATTCTCAATTTCCCCCATAGGCCCGTTGTTTTAATTTCATTCTTAGACACGTGGCGTCACCTGATTGGTTGCAGGGATGTGCTTTAGTTTTATACTTTATCTACTTTTTAAAAAAATGGGAACATTTCCAGATTTTTCCCCGAAAGTCTGTGTCCCCGCCGTTGACTTTTCAACGTAGGCAACGTGTCCCTTCTTGATTGACTGCAGGCCTTAACTTAGAATATATCCTTTTACATGGGTGGGGCCGTGGGTCATTTTAGAAATTTTCAGCCTTTCGTTGTAATGCCTTAGAGAATAAAATGGATCCATCTCCCCAAACTTCTGCCAAAACTGCTCTAACCAATCAGGGACTGGTGCGGATGTGGGTAAAATCTGACATTTTTTCCAAAATCACCAAAAGTGATAAATTTAAAAAGGAACCCGTCCAAACGCATCCAATGGGAAACAAACGTGTAGCTTCACCTTTCTAAGCAAGAATTTGACAGGGAAAAGAACGTAGGAAGTTGCAGGAAACGGGAAAATGCCATTTTTGCTCCCAATTAAGAGTTTCTTTCTCTGTAAAAAGGTTAAAAACAAAAGTTGCAAGGTCCCATGCATTCCAAATGCATAAAATAAGAACTAAAATCATTTCCCATCCATTGAAAATAGGTAAAACGTTTTAATGGCAGTAGACTGAGGGAATTTTGATTTAAAATGTCGTGGGAAATGAAAATGAGCATCTGAGGAGTTTAAAACATGAATTTCTTCTACCGCAGGGCTCCAATTTTCACAAATTTGTTGATTGAGAAACAGGGACAGAAGCCTGTGTTGATTTTATTGATCTCAATCAGTAAAAAATTACAGAGGATGAGCTGCAATATTTATAGATATTGCATAGCCAAATACATCCGGGAAAATGAGTTGCACAGGTGCAACCACAAACCAGAATAAACAAGCTTCCAATAACATCCGGGAAGAAAAATTACATAAAAACAAATATATTGTTTATAACAATATAACAATGTGCATACAGACAAATATGGTTGTTTAACCATACAACAGTATAACCATTTATTATTTAATTAATAAAATTAATTAAATAATCCTACTATGCATAATTAATAATAGGATAATAAAATTTATCCTAACAAAATTTAGATTCGAAAGGGTGGGGAAAATTGAGAAGACAAAAGTGATTCACTAAACCTAGGGATTGGTGCTCCTTGTTGGGTTAGTGATCAACTAAATTTGATTAATTTTTATAATAAGGCTTTGATTCAATGGGTTTCTTCCCTTCAAGGTATTCCTCCTTATGTCTGGTGTACTTTTGTTCTTGTGTTCTCATGGTGCATGCTCATGTGTTTGATTAATAATTGTTTAATCTATATGTTGATGAATGGTTGATGAATGATAAAGTTTAAGTGAATGAATTTTTTTGGGCTCACTGATTCACCCTTGTCCCCTCTCAGTGGTTTTGCTTCCAATAATTGGTATCAAATTAGGACCTCTGAAGAAAGCTTAACAAGCTTGAGGTGATCCTAAGAAGCACAAAGATGGGTAAGCTATGGAGTTTTATGGCCAAAGCTTTAAAGGATCAGAAAGGTATCTCCAAGAGTGATATGGAAAATAAGATCGAAATATGGATAAGAACAATTAGGTCTTAGAAGGAAATGAACTTTCAAGTAGTACAAGGTATGTAAGTTCATTCAATGGATATTGCTTTTCATGTAATGGGTTTGGTCATAGATCTGTGGACTGCAGTCATCATTCCTCATGGAGAAATAGTGCATGCATCACGCTCAAAGGAGCTAAGAAGGATGTAAAATTCATTAGGAATCAGCTAGAGGATTTACAAGCTAAAGAGGAAGAATGTACTCTATACAATACAAAGATAAAAATTGAATAAGAATCCTTTATCATCCAAACTGCATTTCACATTCAAAATGAGGACATGATTTGGTACATTGCTAGTGGGTGTTCAAGTCACATGTCAGGAAATAAAAGTAAATTTATCTCCTTGAAGCATAATTTAGTAAAATTAGTAAGGTTTGGTGACAATACATTATCGAAGAAGTGCCACATATTTGTTGGTTCGAAGAATGTGCAATTGAATGATGTGAGACATGAACTATTCCAAGACAAAATAAAGCAATCATACAAGACTACAAATTAAGAAAATACAAGAGATATAATTGTAATAACACAGAATTAGCTCCAACTCAATATGATAAAATAGAATAATGTAAGAGATTTACATATAGGAGGTGAATGTGTAACCTCCTCCTAGAATAATGGAAATCTCCACCTATAATATTGGTAACAAAAACCTATAATAGTGTATTCAAGTAGTCACCAATGCCTATAATAGTGTAGTCAAGTGGTAACCAACACCTAAAATAGTTTAGTCAGGTGTACACCTAAGAAATCATATCCCATAAGTGTAGGAAAACTCCAAGTGAGGTGGAATATCCCAAGTAGGAAAATACAAATAAAGTGAGGAAAATAAATCCTACACTAACACCCCCCATAAGCAAAGCTTAGGTGGGTGATGAAAAAGGAAAGCGGGGGTCCCAGAAACAAGGCTTGATGAGGTACCCACGTATAATGAAATCTCTCATAAGATAGAGTAAAATGAAAAAACTAAGTGGGAAAAAATCCCCTAAAAGAGAGATAAAGAAGATAAGGTAGGACTATAAATCCCCACTCGAAGCTATAACTATCAGTAGTCATTTGGTATCATGTAAAGTAACCTCCTCAAGTGACTATGGCTCAGAAGTAGATGCAGTGAAGAGTGGATCACCATGGAAAAGTGAAGGTAGCCATCAAGTTTCTGATGGATCTCCAACCAAGGTGTGGTTCCTATCTAAGGAATTATGCTCCTCATACATGGTAGAAGTTCCAACTGCTCCATAAAGGAATGATGTATTTGATGCATAAGTGAAAAAATAATGTGGAGGGTCATGTTACTAAGTAGAAGACTTCTTGATGTCTGATAAGTCTTGAATCAAGATTCTTTCTCCCTAAAAAGTTTGAGGTGGACCAGAAGTAGGTGGATCAATAAATAACTCCTCTAAAATGGAAGGTGACAAGGAGATAGTAGAGGTGGGTCCCCATCACTATTGTAGT
Organism: Taxus chinensis; assembly: GCA_019776745.2. NCBI lineage: Eukaryota > Viridiplantae > Streptophyta > Pinopsida > Cupressales > Taxaceae > Taxus > Taxus chinensis. The sequence goes on from CM034149.1 coordinate 882,912,343, forward strand.
CATCTATTTCATAAGATAAGTTCTCATCAGAAATATGCTCAAGCTCAGATGTGTCATCAAAATCTAGTGAAGAATTTAAAGGAGGGACAAAGTGAGAAAAGGAATATAGTCATGTTTGATGATTAACTACACCCACCACAATGATATTTTCACTGTGTAGCTCTCTGAAATAGACTAAATCTAGAGTGAAATCAACCCCTATACCCTGAATAAGATGAGTAATTTGTTAGATTGCTAACAGATTAGTCGATAGTGAGGGAATATTAAGAACATTATTGAATGTTCCTTCACTCACTTCAAGAGGCTCTCTCCCAAAAATGTGTGCAGAACTGTTGTCACCCAATCGTATAATAGACATGTCACATGGCTATAATGAAGTTAAATCCACATGTGAATAATTCATTTTATGTGAAACACCATAATCAATAATCAATGTAGGTGGTGGTACAAATACAACAAGGGATCTCCCTTTTTTCTCCTTTCCTAATTATTTCTCTTTCCATTTTCCATTTTCATTGGAGGATGGATTTTTTTTACACTTGTACACAGGTTGCGGCCATGTTGGATCAAGAATACATGCATTGTGGCTCTTAAATTTCCATATATAGGTATGTAGCAAACATCTTTGTCATGGGACTCAAGATAGTAACTCAAGATGGATCTTCAATGTGCGTATGGGTTGTTGGAAACTTTGTTACAGGTCTGAAAATGCCTCTTGATTAGGAAAAAAATCCCTTTGCAAGTTTGAACATGCATACAAAGCACTACCACAAGTGAAAACACCCTTCACAAGTCTAAAAATTCCTAGATCAAGATAAACCTTCCAAGGAACCTACAACAATGATTTAGGGCCTATAAAATACTAATCTCCAAAATTGTATATGCATTATATGGGCATATAAACTTAAGAATCCTACAAATAGGATATATACCCAAAAACCAAGCAAAACCAACACCAAAAAAATTCCCAAATACTTATAAATAATGACCTCAAATTAAATTAAACTTATAGAATAATAACCAAGCAAGCTCAACACCAAGTCAGCTCTGATATCATATTGGAGATGTGCCACGGATATGATAGTTTGAAGAATGCACATGTGAATGATGTGAGACATGAATTGTTCGAAGATAAAAAAAATCAAGAATACAAGAGTGCAAATTATAAAAATACAAGAGAGATAATTGCAATAACATAGAAATAGATCAAACTCAATACGATCAAATATAATAATGTAAGAGATGTACCTATAGGAGGTGAATGTGTAACCTCCTTCTAGATTCATGGCAATCTCTACCTATAATAGTGGTAACCAACACCTAGAATAGTTTATTCAAGTAGTGACCAACACCTATAATAGTGTAGTCAAGTGGTAACTAACACCTAGAATAGTGTAGTCAAGTTTACACCTAAGAAAGCATATCCCATAAGTGTAGGGAAACTCTAAGTGAGGTAGAATATCCTGAGTAGGATAATAGAAATAAAGTGAGGAAAATAAATCCTACACAAACATACATTTTATAAGATAGATGGTAAAGGTTCCTTGAGCTTAATGGAAATACCTTGACAGAAAATGGAAGGGTTGAAACATAATTTGCTTTGTGTAGGTCAAATTTGTAGTCAAGGGAAAACACTAACATTTCATAGCAAAGGATGTGACATACTAAAATTTAAGATAGGAGAGTTGGTTACTAATGTCAAAAGGACTATAAATAACATGTACATCTTGAATGAAATCAAGAAAAAGAGCTACTTCATTAGTAAGGGTGATGAAGGGTAACTTTGGCGTAGAAGGATGGGGCATCTAAATTTTGACAATTTGGTCAAGATCAATGCCAAAAAGTGTGTAAGGAACATGCCCAAAATCATAAAACCTACAAGTACTTTGTTTAAAGCATGCCAACATGAAAATAAAACAAGGAGGAATTTCAAATCAAAGGAGTATTCCACCTCAGGATCTCTAGAGTTGATACCATATGGGAGAAGCACCACGGATCTACTAGTTCAAAGAATACATAGGTGAATGATGTGAGACATGAATTGTTCCAAGATAAAATAAATCAAGCATACAAGACTGCAAATTATGAAAATACAAGAGAGATAATTGCAATAACATAGAAATAGCTCCAACTCAATACAATCAAATAGAATAATTCAAGAGATGTACATATAGGGTGTGAATGTGCAATCTCCTCCTAGAATAATGGCAATCTCCTCCTAGAATAATGGTAACCAAAACCTAGAATAGTGTAGTCAAGTAGTGACCAACATCTAGAATAGTGTAATCAAGTGGTAACTAACACCTAGAATAGTGTATTCAAGTGTACACCTAAGCAAGCATAACCCATAAGTATAGGGAAACTCCAAGTGAGGTGAAATATCCTGAGTATGATAATACAAATAAAGTGAGGAAATAAATCCTATACTAACATGAATCTTCCAATATAGTTGGAAAAGGTTCCTTGAGTTTGGATAATGGAAAGACCTTGACAAAAAATGTTTTGTATGTAGAATGGTTGAAACATAATTTACTTTGTGTGAGTTAGGTGTGTAGTCAAGGGCACACACTAACATTTCATAGAAAAGGATGTGACATAATAAAATTCAAGATACGAGAGTTAGTTACTAAGGCCAAAAGGACTATAAACAACATGTACATCTTGAATGAAATAAAGAAAGAGAGCTACTTCATGAGAAAGGGTGATGAAGGGTGACTTTGGCATATAAGGATGGGGCATCTGGATTTTAACAATTTGGTCAAGATCAATGCTAAAACAAAGTGTAAGGAACATGCCCAAAATCAGAAAACCTACAAGTAATTTGTGCAAAGCATGCCAACATGGAAAGGAAACAAGGAGGAAGTTCAAATCCTATGAGTATTCCACCTCAAGACCTCTAGATTTGATACATATTTATCTATGTGGACCTACTAGGGTTCAAATTATATAAGGAGAGGGTTATTTCATGTTACTTGTAAATGATTACTCAAGGGTGACTTGGGTGGCATTCTTAAAGGAAAAATCAAAGGCACTTGACAAGTTCAAAGGATTCAAAGCATTGGTTTTAAATGATAAGAATATGAAGATAAAATGTCTGAGATTTGATAGAAGAGGTGATTTTTGGTTTAATGCATTTGATGACTATTGTGAATAACATGTTATTAGAAGATAATTTTCAGCTGTTATGACACCTTAGAAGAATGGGGTAGTTGAAAGGAAAAATAGGATTGTCCAAGAAATGATAAGGACTATGTTGAATGAGCCAAAGCTTGATAGTTTTTGGAGATAGGAAGCAAGAACAGTAGTATATATCTTGAATAGAGGACAAATCATGGTTAATAGTAACCATACTCCCTAAAAGCTATGGAAGGGAAGATATGCCAATATAGAACACTTTAGGGTATTTGGGAGTAGTTGTTTCATTAAGAGAGTGAAGAATATCTAGGTAAATTTGACTCAAGATATGATGAAGGAATTTTTTTGGGTTATTTAAGAGTAAGCTCGTCCTATAGGTGTTATAACAAGAGACTAAAAAAGATAGTGGAAATCATAAATGTCAAATTTGATGAGACATGCTTAAGAAGGTCAAAGGATGCTCCACTAGATGTGAACTCCAAAATTAAGGAAGAATTCATGGAATTAGATGGAGAAGATAAGTATGTTGAGGAAAGACAAAACACAAGAGGCCCTTCTAGAAAAAATCAAAAAGATTATCCTGAGACTCAAATTCATGGCAATAAGGAAGCGGGTGTGCAAACAAGAAGAAGATTGGTAAGTTATCTTAATCAAGTAAATATTGTTTTGTTATCTAAAATTGAACCTAAAATAATTCAAGAAACAAGTAAAGATGAGTTTTGGGAGAGTTCCATGAATGAAGAATTAGATCAAACAAAGAAAAATGAGACTTGGGAACTAGTTCCTAGGCCTAAAAACAAAAATTTTATTGAAACTGAAGGGTTGTTTAGAACTAAGTTGAATGAAAGTGGAAAAGTTACTTGAAATAAATCCATATTTGTATGCAAATTTTATGCTTAGGTAGAAGGATTAGATTTTAAAGAGACATTTTCTCCTGTAGTAAGAATGGAGGAGGCTACAAGAATTTTTTTGGCCTGTGAATATTTCAAGGGATTCAAAGTATACTAGATGGATGTAAAGTTAGCTTTCCTAAATGATAATTTGGAAGAGGAAGTATATATAGATAAAACTGTAGGTTTTCTATCGACATTATATCAGGACTATGTTTAAAAATTGAAAAAATCTCTCTATGGTCTAAAACAAGCCCCTAAGGCTTAACATGCTAGATTGGATTGATATCTATTACACAAAGGTTTCAGAAGAGGAGAAGCAGATAACGATCTATACATAAAGATAGAAGGAGACCAACATTTTAAAGAAGTGGTTTATGTATATGTCATTATCTTGGAAAAGATAATGAAAGTGTGACCAAGGATTTTGTTGATGTAATGAAGGAGTTTGAGATGCCTATGTTAGGTGATCCATAAACAGATAGATTTTCTACTTTGTAATTTGTTTACTTAATAGATCCTTTAAAATTATCTTTCGTGATCTTTATAAATATAAACTAATCAAAATTTAAATTTTAAAATATTTAAGACTGATCCAGAATTGATTTAATTATCAACAAAATCAACTTATTCATTCGCTCGATCAAATAGTCCAAATTTCACTTTTATCAATTTTTCACAAATTTCATAATCTAATAATAAATTTTTTCTTGAATTTAAAATAAAATAATTAAGCACATAAACAAATTAGAATTTAAAATGTAAAAATAAATCAGATCATAGATATGACACCAGAGTTGTTTACAAAGTTTGGCAATTACCTATATCTCTAGGTTTATACAAATCGATCTATTAAAAATTGTTCAAATTACAAGTACAATAAAATTATAATTAACAAAAAATAGATCCATAACCTACAATTTTTTGTCTTCAAATCTTTGAATGACCCTAGAGAAGTTCATTTTTTTTCCTTCACCTTCCTAAAGCACTTGTATAATTTTATCCCTTCATTTTTCTATTTTCCAATGACTTCTACGTCTCAAAACGATATCACAAAGACTTCAAAACGGAAAAATGAGGTATGTAAAAGGATTTTCTTGGAATTCTAGACAACTTTCCAATTTACACCAAGGTCCAAATATGCTCCTAATTTTCTCAAGGTCTCACCTTTTCAAAATTTCCTTGTTATCAACAATAACACAGTCATCTGACTCCCTTGTATAATACCCAACTCATGTATTTATATACATATTAACAAGTTGTGGCATGGTGGTGGAGGATAATTTTGGTAGACATGAGGATAGGGGTCGATCCCCTCTAAGCTCCACTGATGCATATTTCCTATTGGGGAAATAAATCCCACACTCATCGAGTATTCATCGAGGGTAGTGCATAAATATAGCATAGATAGTATGCCAAATGGCTTGGCCGCTTTTTGTTTGAATACCACATATTGAACAACAGATAGTTTGGAAACTGAGTTTGGAAATCCCATGTGGGATGTGGCAATGTTGGATGGATGTGTTGGCTCGTCAAGCTAAGTATGGATTAGAGAAAGCTAGAGGTATCAGTGTGGTAAGTTGTTGAGTGTTGCACCAAATGTAAAATATATCTTGATCGGTGGGAAATACGGCTTGATAACTTGATAATGTGGCATGATGTCAATGTTTAGGTGGCATAACTCACCTTTCAACTCGACCCTCAACTCGGTCACAAGCTTTCACATCTCTATCTCCTAGCTTGATGAGCTACTTAAAACTTCACAGCGGACGAGTCCCCCTCTGAAATAAAAGTGGACCTCTTAGTTGAAAACCCTTTTTGTTGACCATCAAATACCAGTGGTAAAAACCAAGCTCTCTTTTTTCTCCATGCCATGTTGACCCATTTACCATTTTTTCCATGTTTCCATTCATTGTGTCTCATGTGCCTCTGTTTCACTCTATGGACTCATGTTCTTACATGGATGATATATGGAGCATACAATTTCATTTTAGCATGTTCAAAATCCACTAGAAATATGACTCTGAGATCTTCTATAAGGAAAAATTTTATGGAAATTTTGGGAACATCTGAAGTGTGCAAAATCTTTTGTACCACACATCCCCACTAAGAAGGCTTGTGTTATACAAAAGTTTTTTCACCCATTGAAACTGAAAATCATCTTCTTACATCTAACAGACACACATGATCCATAGAAATAGCATTATAGGAAAAAAAAATTATTCCAAACTTATTACAAGAAAATCATGAAATTATCAATTCAAAAATGGACTATCTATATGCCAATAAGAGGCTAGAGTCTAACTGATTTTTCCCTGTGAATCTTCCAATCTCTGCAACAACTTAGATCAGTTTAAAAAGACAAACCAATATCAATATTAGGTGAATGTATAACTAAATCCATATATAAATATCATCACATTATGACTATAATTTCCATCACAAAATTGATCCGCTAAAAATAAACAATACAACACCCAAAGAGGTAACTGTCAATTGATTCCCTATGACATAGTCAATCACTACAATTGCAATTGTTTGTTAGTGTACTAAGAATGTGCTATAATGTTGTTACCATATTTAGAAATCACATTTCTTTCCCACATGGACATGTGATTTAAAAGTATGGCCACATCAATATTTCACATTGAGATCATAATTACAAACATTTCCCAAAATGTGGGTCTTAAAATGCACCTAACATATACATGTAAAAAATAGATGCAATCCCAAAAATGATAGTTATTCTGCAAAGCAATATGAAAAATGAACATTGTTAATGTGCCCAACAACTTGCATAAATTGTTGTCAAAAATCCCCAAATCTGAAATTATGAGTTTTATTCCTTGTATCCAACATATACCAGGAACACAAAAGCTAAATAAGGATATTTAAAATGAGTTTGTTTCAAAATTTTCAATATAAGAAGATCATTGAGAATGATTAACATGTCTCCTAGTTCCTCTCAAAAATCTAATAACCCCCAAAAATATTCAAAGCTACACAACATGGGAAAATATTTCCTTGCAACATACAATAGAAATCCCATAACCAAAAGCTTTGAATTATTACATGTCATTCAACAATCATCAGCTATGCAACATATAATTAAAAAAATATTTTCCAACCCTTTTTAATGGATTTTCATTTTTTATTACCTAATATAGGTTTGACTCATCAACTGGAAGTGGATTAGGAACTTATTTCTTTCTTTCTTTAGGGGCCTAGGGGGTTGGCGATGCCCGAGAGCCCTGGAGAAAGAAATAGAGGGGATGGGGGTGATTGTATTTACTCATATTCTCCCTCTCTGAATATTTTCCATATAGAGAGATATGGCGCCAGATATGGATATGGACCATATCTGGGGTGAGATAAGATATGTACATTGAGATCCCATTTTTGAACAAACATTACAATGTTTGTAATTGTAATTTTTGTACAAAAATTGCAATGTACATAATATTTGCAAACAATGTTTGCAATGTTTGTAATTAATGTAATGTTTGTCAAATATTTACCTTTGCAACATGCCTATATTCCATCTTCATCTTACCATTACTCTAATGGTGTGATGGATGAAGTTTCTAACAATTTTCCATCTGGTGTTCACTCTTATGATGATGAGTGCAAAAATTCTAGGAACAAGATGAATTCCTTTTTACATTTCTCGCCTCTGAATGACAAGATTGGTATTTTAATTTAATAAAAATATAATATTTTATTAAACCCTATTATAGAATAATCGTTATAAACTATGTGTCGTCATACAAATGTGCAATAGGAAAATTGACTATTTTCTAACATGACAATGATATCCATGTGTTAAAACCTTCAATTTTTACTCTTACAAGGCACCCCATGTCTATCTAGTCAGTCTGATGACCTCCCATTTTATGTTAACTCATTCCCCTAGGTGAATTATAAAATTCAAGTCAACCCCCCTAGGTGATTTTAGGATTTCTTTAAAAATTCTATTTTTGGGCAATGTTGGGAAGGGCTACCACTGGCCTTCCCAAGACTGATGCAACCCCCTGGAGTGGAACGGAGGATAAAAATACAACACATAGGTGATTTGAAGGTCTATTCACATCATGAAATTTATTTTGGAAGATTCAGGAAGGATTTGGAACAGTTGGGTCAGTTTGATCAAAAACAAAGTTCATAGGCTTAGGTAGTGCATAAGGCCAAAAGAGTTGCTGAACTTCAAGAAGTGATTCTGGGAGTTCTGGGTGGAGTTAGGAAAAAAATTAAACATCGTCAGAAATTTAATTCAAATCTCTATAAAATCGTGAAATCATATTTTTCACAACACTTTGGCGCAATATGTTTATAACTGGTTTTTTCCATGCACATCTAGGGAGCCAAATCACAAATATGATTTTTCAAGACTTAAATGGAGGAATCAAGATCTGAGACCCCCGCCATTGGATTCATAAGGCCATTTTCAGTCAATATCATATAATATTTTTCCAAAATATTCCATCAGGAGTTCAAGATATCGTCGTTTCAAGTTGCCCTCAAGGTGAGTTCTCGCAGTTAGTCAAATTTGGATGAGGAAACGTGTCAAATCCATGAGCCTAGAACAATTTTATGTCCCTTTAATCCTTCAAGATAAGGTACATGAGGTACAATAAAATATTACCAGACCTAATAGGCCCTTTGGTCACACATAGAACCTCCTGGATCGCCAGTTCAGCCCCCAGGTGCTAGCCGAAGCTCATTCCCTCAATCGCTCAGATTGTGACAAGCGGCACAACCAGGCATGATATGAAAACTGATATCCCTTATGTCCCTTTGGAAAAGTAAAATGAGGGACATGAAAATGTTCCCAGCCCCTTGAATGCCTCAGGTCATCCATGTGACCCTCTCTAGTGTAAATTTCTAGCCCTCGAGAGCTAGTGGAGCCAAATGCTCGACCGTCATATTTCTACCAAGTTTCACGTTGAGATGCGAAGTGAAAATTAATGTACCTTTTATCCCTCAATGATTAGGGGACATAAGAGGCATAAAAATTCACCCATCCCTAGGTATGCCTCATGGTTCCTCATATGACCATTTTCCACCCCCTAGGTGCTTCCAGCAAGCTTTTTTGCTAAAGTGCTCAGCCGTTGGATTTCCGCCAAGTGTCATTGTGAGGCACGTCATGAAATTTGATGTCCCTTTCATGCCTTAATGCTTACAGGACATCAGGGACACAAAAATTCACCCCACCCCTTATGATCATTTTTGAAATGCTTTAAAGCTGACACTCAACTTTATTTCCCACTGCTTCTTATTCTAAGCTTTGTACCTGTCATAGCTATGTTTGTGCTTGCACACAGTTCACAAATGCTACTCTAAACCAGCTCCACCATGGCCAAAAAACCCTCCACTCCATGAAAATTCATAGGTTTCAAATAATATATTGATCGAAAGAGTCATAGAAACGAAGAACGAAGGAGAAAAGTGAAGAAACCCATCTGAAAACCTCCATTGCCGTGAGACGAAGATTTGAAGATATCTTGCAAAATGGTGCATGAAACAAAGAGCCTTTTTTTAATTATTTCTTATTTTTTAGAGGACAGAAAAACCTCACCTTAAAATTCCCCCTTATGTAGCACAAATCACTCCTAACAAATAAATCTCCCTTTCGGCTCAACAAAGACAAAAATTGGATTTCCCGTCAAACCGGCAATCAGTTTGAAGAGAAATTTCACCAGTTGAACTAGAAACAAAAACCCACAAAAAAACATGATTTTTTTTAGGAACAGAGAAGAAAACCAGACCTACAAATTTCAATCTCCTTCAATGGCTATCATGTTCAAAGTTTTTGTTAGGTAAAAATTTTGAAAATTTAAAATCTCACAAATTGGTGATCGGGTAAGTCTAATATTTCAAAGGGGTGATATTGAGAAAAAACCCATATCAGAAAAATTCATTCCAACATGATATAACCACCAGAAGCTCACCTTCTAAAATTAGTATGCCTCTTACATGGGAGACTACTATTTCAGGTAAGTCACTAACCGAAGAAGTTGCAAAAGAAGTGGTGAACACATAAGTGGTATCGCAGGTAAAAATCATCGAAATGGACATCTTGCTCTAGAATTGACACTTACTAAAAATATTAAGTGGTCTCACAAGCACCCGCTAAAAATAGTAAGCTAGTCCAGAAGGTGAGGGGAACATAGGGAGAAGAAAGAATTTGAATTTCCACATCCAATCAAGGTTCGAAAGAGTCAAATTTTCACATTTACTAAAAATAGTAAGTTGTCTCCTATGCACTTACTAAAAATAGTAAGTTATTATAGATGGTGAATTTCACAAAAGGGATCATTCTGACAGTTGAATATTCAAAATGGTAGCTGCAGTTGGAGTTTGGAGAAGAAATTTCACACTTACTAAAAATAGTAAGTTGTTCCATTCAAGAATAATAAGTGTTCAAGAACCATTCATAGTATCACCAGTATGTTCATTATTACCTAGCGCCTGTAAGAAAAATAATATCATTCAGTAGGACATATGTCCGTAGAATATGTCAGTGTTGCAAGGGGTTGTTGTAAGATGGATTTTCCATCCTCAGCTTCTTTGAAGTGGATCTCCATAAGCAACGTCCATAATTACCATTGGGATAACTCAACAGTGTTTCTAAACACTCAGTTTGTGGTGTCCGCAGGTCATCAAAAGGCAATTTATCATCAATAGCAACTTGTTTGTAGCATGAGTGAATCATTCACAATAAGGAATTCAAGGGAGTAGGTATATTATCATTGGCACGGGACAGAGAACAATTCTACATTGAGTGCAAGTCTTAAGGATTTTTTCAGGAGGCAAAGGATTTAGAGATTCAAATTTTTATCTCCCTGGAGCTTTCTAATGATCCAGGTCAGCAAATGTCATCATGAGCAACATCCTTGTTTTCCTTCTCTCTCTTCTCCCCCACTTTTCTCTCCTCCGCATTCTAATTATTCATTGGGGTTGCACTTTTTCATAATGCCTTAATTAATTAAAAATGACTTTATTTTCAATGTAATAAGTCACCCTTAAGTTATAAAAGGGGACTTAAATTTTTCCTAAGAATGTGAAAAGTTTCAAGGCATATGAAGGGTCAATGGGGGATAAGTGAAGAGACTTTTAAAATTCTACAAATTGTAATGATCTCTTCATTTACATGGATTTTAATTCTAAGATTCTTCTAGCTAGTTGTATTCTTGTAAGTTCATGAGAGATCTTTTGCTTACTTGTGAGTGAAAAGAGTTAGTCATTTTTCCTTTCAAATTTCTTCATTTCTCCAATATGTACAACTTTTTTTGAGAAATCAATACACTAAGGAGTTTCTAGCTTTCTTTGACTAAGGGATTTCTTGATACTTTGTGATCATAAATTCTATTTGGTCGTGTTGTTGCTTGCAGAGTTTTTTCCTCTTAATTTTAATGCATGTGATGAAATTTCTAACTAGTGTTTGTAAGCATCTGATTTCCTACTTGCAGCATTATTTTTCCCTTACTTCATATTCTCACTTCCTTTCCCACTCTCTTGACAAAATACTCTCTAGCAAGAAATTGCTAGCTTTTCCGCAAGGTCAGTGGAGTGTTCTTGTTGGATTCGTGACCATAAGGCCAACCAGAATAAAACTCAACTCACTCACTCATGCATATACAACAGTTGCATCATTTAAGTAGAGGGACTTAGATTCCCAGAGTGTTGGAAAGAAACCCACCAATTTGTCCCCGAAATGTTTTTTTCCCAACACTATGAAATACAACTGCTAGGTATAATATGACACAAGAAAATAAGAAAGTATGAAACCCTAAGAAAGAGATAGAAAAAATATGACTTAGTTGTTTGATGTTTGATCTGGAAGTGCTCTGGAATGGGAAAATTACTAAAGAGGAAGTGAACAGTGTGGAAAATGCTCAGGATAAATTTTGGAGATCACGAACAATGTTGGAAATGGGCACCCATGGAAGGACAGGGGAAGCTGGTCATTGGATTTTGTTATTGGGTATTCATGACTATACAAATATTCAGAATCTAACTTTTGTATTATCTCACAAGTGTCACAAATATTCCTTATTGATCACTTGTGTGTCGCTCTTTGATCACCGAGAGTACTTGTAACCTACAAAATAGATATCAGTTTTAAAAACCCATAAACCACATCAAATCCAAAAATGCAGAATGGGGAGTCAAACTAACCTCGGTGGTCACCGAGAGAGTGAAATTACAACTTGTTAGAGTAGGTATTTACCTTAGCTCATGTTCACCTAGGTACTTTATTTACCTTTATTGTATTTATCCTCACCCACTTATGTGTGTGGATATTTATTATTATTTATTTAGATGTTAGGGGGATATTATCTAGTTGTTAGGTATTGTTCTTTCCTTGATCTATGATATTGACTAGATCCTTGATGTCTAGTTCTCACATAAATCTATTGACTTAACTAGTTCTTTGATGACTAGTTTTTTCCATGATTTATGGTTTGATCTACGACCTTGATTGGTTCTTAGATTGTTATTCCTTGCCTATATAAGCAAGGCCCATTCTCATTGTATTTCATTGAGTTCCATAATAATATATGATATTGTTGCTCATTTGTTTGCAAAGGTTTATGTAAATTTATTCTGGCGGATTACTTTCATCTTATTGATCATGGTGTTTGATTAGCACTTGTGTTCTTGGCTTGGTACGATCTAGTTATTGTTCCTTTTACAACTAAGTGGTGCATTACATCTCATACTCCATGTAGTTTTGGTGAGTGTGTGTAAGAATCATGCCCTAGGATGTCCTTGTGTAAGTGCACTTGATAGCATGTTGTAGCTAGATGTAGAAATGTAATAGAATGTGTGGATGGAAAAATGAAATTCCCCTTCCTATGTTGTGTGTGTAGAATTTTTGTATCCATTTTCCCTTGAGTGAATTTCTAGATGGATTTTTTAGAATGTTTTGGGTGCCTTTAGATGCAAGCTTAGGTTATGTTATGTAATGCTTAGTGCTTGGTCATTTATTTTGAACACATAACTATGTATTTCTATGATTCCCTTGTTTCAATTTCGTAATTGACAACTGGAAGGCCAGCCCATAAGTGAAAAAGATGCCCAAAAGATAAAAGAGACCCACAAGAAGTGAGTAAGGTGAGAAATGGTTAAGGGTTCCCAGAGGGGACAAGGACATGTGGTCACTCCTGTTCTGGTTGGGTGTTGGTGTCTAGAGCCATAAAAGAGAAGTAAAATACCAACTGGGTTGTATGGTGTGTAAGAAAAAATAGAAAACCATAAAGAAAGCAAAGAGGCCAAAGACATTTGTCAATAACCAGTTTTATTGCTTAGGAATCATATGAATGCTAGTATGTGTTTAGGACCTAGAAATGTACCTAAGTGCATGATTTTTTGTTTGAATATTTTTCAATTTCCTTTTTCTTGATGAACGGCATAAAATTATTCAATAATGTCCTTCTCTTCCAACAACTGGCAATAGAATGGTTACTAAACCCACAAAAAGTGCAAGGAAAAGCATGCCACGTTTTCTGAATATCAAATCCATATTTCTTAAACTGAAATAGTGGATCAGAAATTTTAAAATTTATTTTTTTCTTATGATTATGATAAGAATGAGGGGGTGATATCACATTGCCTCTTTTTTCAAATTTCTTACCAAATCCATCTTGTGACGAATCACCATTTTCCTACACTAAGTCTTCCTCTAGGACTGGTGGGGTAATCTCTTGGATGTCAGAAGCTTGTCTCCCTTTAGCATTCTTGGAGCACTCTCCAATTTCCATTCCCACACTATGATAATCCAAACCTGAAAAATAAGGATGGTTCTCAACCTATATTGGGTTAGAAATAACTTTTCCATTCTTACCAAGGCCTCTTCCATCGAATCCCATTTTCAACAATAATCTAGATCCAATTCCTTTAGTCTATTTTTCAAATGAACCAAACACAATACCTAAATCTAAATCTAAATGGGAGGAAGAATAATCATGTGGTGAATAATTTACAATGCACTCATATGTTATAGTTTTTACATCTAAAATGGAAGGTAAATCCTTCTACGGCTCACCATGCTACAATCTGATCAAGAGCCCATCCTTGGATTCCAACTCTAATTTCAAATATTTAATTTTATCTTCAAGGGAATAGATCTTGCATCTTAGGAAAGTATTATCTTCCTAAATTTGTATGTTTATTATTTCAAGCTATTCCATCCTCTCTCTCTCTCTTCAATTATTTCCACATATTTATCTTCTAAGAAAGGATTTAGATGAGCTAGAGGTGTTGGTGCAACGAGTTGTTGACCGTTACACCAAATGTATAATATAACCTGATCAGTGGGTGAGATGGTCTGATAGCTCACTGAGGTGGAATGTATGTTGATGGTGAGGTGACATAACTCACCTTTCAAATCAACCCTCAACTCAGTCACAATCTCGCCCAAGTCGATCTCCTATCTTGATGAGATACTTGAAACTTCACGATGGCCAGGTCTCCCTCTAAAATAAAAGTGGAACCCTTAGTTGAAAAAAAAAATTTCAACCATCAAAGACTGGTGGTAAAAACTAGAATCTATTTATTCTCCATGCCACTTTTTGATGCCACATTAACCTATTTTCCATGTGTCCAGACATGACATCATATGTGCCCTTGTTTCACTATGTGGATTCATGTTCTTGCGTGGACGATATCTGGAGCATACAGTGTCCATTTTGACCCATTCAAAATCCACTAGAAAGATGAATTCAATATCTTCCATAAGGAATGGGTTTATGGAAATTTTGAGAAAATATGAATTATAAAAAATCCTCTAGATCACTAGGATAGTTTTCATTTTTTCTTGCTTTGTAAATCATTTAATAAAAAAAGATATTTTCATTTCACAATCAAATTATATAAAATAAATCTTGAAAAAAATTTGAAATGAGGATAGCAAGCCTATTAGTACACCTATTCTTACAAGGTGTAATCTAAATAAATAATATAAATCACCAAAAGTGGACCAGACAACATATAGGTGTAGTATTGGAAGTTTTTGTACTCCACTTCTTCTAGGCCTGATATTATGCAACAATAGAACTCGTAGGGATATTTCAATCTGATCCAACTAAAAATAACTTGCAAACATTCAATAATATTTCCATATATCTCAAAGGGGCTATCGAATATGGATGTTGGTATCCAAGAAGAAAATATTTTGATTTGATAGCATATATTGATGTTGACTAGGAAGGAAGTCAAGATGATAGGAAAAGCGCTAGTGGTGGGGCTTTCTTCCTAGGAGAATTCCTATTTTCATGGTCAAGAAAGAAGAAAGGGTTAGTAGTTCTGTTTACTTTTGAAGTTGAGTATGTTTTATTTGTTTCATGTTTTACTCAAATGTTATAGATGAAAAAAACCCTAAGACTACTAGGTAGTGTATGACAGTCCCATTCCTATTTTTTGAGATAACATGAGTGCAATAAGTGTGCAAAAAAACCATGTCATGAATTAAATGACCAAACACATTCCTATCAAGTATCATTTTCTAAGAGATAAAGTGAATGAACAAAGTGTCGAATATGTATCAACTAAGATTCAAATTGATGATACTATGACCAAGCCACTACCAAAGGAATCTTTTGAACATATTCAGATGGAATTGGGTGTGATTCATGTATCTAGTATCCATTAATGAATTCAAGGACTTGAGGGAAGCTAAGCAAGTAATATTTCATCTCCAAGTGTAGGAAATAAGTATAGAAGATGTGTGCATAAAGATAGGGGGAACGAGTCAAGAAAGTATGAGTTTATTCAAAGATATGATTGATAGTGTCAAGATGATATCGCTGATATAGATGATATAGTTGATAAGTTGGGTAGGTTTATGAGAGTTGACAGGGCTGAGATATGTTATATGGTAAGTAGTGGTTTTAATTGTGCATAGTCCTAGCTGGAAAAACATGAAGGTAATAGGTATGATTGTGTATAATGTAAATGTCATGATGAGGTTTATGATTTGAATAAGGTTGTGGTTTAGGGGGAGCTTGGTGGCTTTTTGACTCAAAGGATAAGGTATGTTTGTGATGTTTGAGTGCTCATAGGTCTGAGCATACATTTTTGAGAAATTTTGATAGTCCTAGACAAGTTGCATCAAAGGGAAAGTTAGGATGACTTGCTTTGGTATCTAACAATCATGATAGAGGTGTCTAAAATTCATGGGGAGCATAGTTTTTTTAGATTCATAAGTAAATAGTGGTGCTAAGAAGATATGATGGTCATGAAAATAGTTAGGGGGAGATGAGAATGTGTATTTATAGCTCCATGAGAAGGATTATTAGTGTCAAGAAGCCTTGAAATCCATGAAGATCAGTTACAGATTGAGGATGTTGACAAAGCATGAGAAGTGTCATTAAAAGGTAAACAAGACTTTTTATTCTTTCTAGAATTAGGTAGTTGTTCATTGACCTTTTAGTGTCACTTATGTGTTGGGAAGTGCATGGTTAAGGTTTGAGTCAGATTTGAAGGTATGCATCTGCTAAGTATGTTACTCTAGTGTTGTAAAGAGTCAAAACAAAGATGGAATGGACCTTATTAGGTTTGGTTGATGTTTCCAACCAAATGGTGAGCCATATTGTGATGATTGAAGAAGAAATATAAGTTGTTATAGGTATGATACTTTTTCATTAATGTGAAAGGGGGAGAATGATCTGATGGCTTGAGAAAATGAGCTATATGAGCTTTTCATCAATGGGTTTTCCATCAATCAAAAAGGGGGATATTTTTGGAAATTATTATTATCATTGATATAAAAATGAGTCAGGAACATGAAGGTTGAATGGTAGTGTCATTCATTGATGTCATGTTGTGTTGCTTGGTCATGTTGAGTTACTTGATGAGCTGGCATGGTGTTTTGAGGTGTATTCAATAGGTATGGTGGCTTATAATAGTGTTTTATATGTATTTTAGTGTTTTGGTGATGTGATGAAGTGTGTTTAAGGATCTTGTAGGTGGGAAAGAGTGATGAAGTCATGAGGTGGTCAGTATTGATGGTGCAAGCATGTTTAAGATGTCTATTTAGGAGACCTAGTCAACAAGATGGTGTGTCATGGTGGTTCTCAAGTATGTATGAGTTGGTTAAGAATTTTTTAGAGCATAAAGAGCATGAGGATGAAGTATAGAGACAATCACAAGTGTCTTAGAATGCAGGGATAGGTTTTAGTCATGTTTTATAGGTCTATACAGAACCTTGCCTTATTCCCTAGGTGGTCTAATGAGAAAGTTTGGATGGATTTCAGTATGGAGATGAAAAGGTGGTCATTAGAAATGTGTATCAAGTTTTTCTATAGGTGTGAGTGAATTTTCAAGTTTTGGTTTGTAGGACAAAGCAAGATGTAGCATTTTTTCCTCTACCGAGTTCATAAAATTGATAAACCAAGCTTGAGATTGGT
Organism: Taxus chinensis; assembly: GCA_019776745.2. Taxonomy (NCBI): domain Eukaryota; kingdom Viridiplantae; phylum Streptophyta; class Pinopsida; order Cupressales; family Taxaceae; genus Taxus; species Taxus chinensis. Next base: position 882,929,777 of record CM034149.1, read on the forward strand.
TGTTTGATGTTCGTTGGCACATGTGAAGTCTGCAAGGGAGGATAATAAATTCATGGTAGTTGGGGAAGGTTCCTAGATCAAAATTTTAGGCATTAATTTAGAGATTAAGGAGCAGAGCATTATGAGCAATAGTTAAGAAGATAAGGTGGTCTAAAACCCTAGTTAGGTAGTGATAGAGAAGATCTTGTTCTAAGTGACTCAGAATGGATTGCTTTACATTGGTTAGTGATTGGATGTTGTAGAGAAATCCTCCATCTTTTCTTAGGTGGCATTTAGGTGTCTTGATAATGTGTGGGGCCCATAGAAAATTGCATGGTCCTGAAAAAGTTGATATTGCTATCATGTTTTGCATTGGACCTATTAATAAAATGGATGTTTGATCAATTATGGAAGATATGATACATTTTTGGAGTATTTTTAGAACAATTTTAAGCCCTTAGGATGTCTTTGGAAGTCTATTTTGCAAGACAAGATTTTGGACAGGCTTTGGATAGTTATGATGGTCGTGGTTGTAGAGGTGTTATTGGCCATCTAAGCCATTATTTGTGGTGTCTCGTGCATTTTTTGATGACCTTGAGGTCATTATCTTTCCATCCTTGTGTCATAATTTCATGGTTGAGGTGATTTGATAAGTGATTGAGGTCAATATGTAAAGAATGGTTTTGTAGGTCATAGACTTGGTGAGAACATTTGATCCTAATGAGTGGCTTCATAGCTTGAGATGATGATGCAAAATGATTAAATATTTTAAGAGGCATGTATTATACTTACAAAACATTTCTAAGATTTTTTTGATGTTTTTGGAAGGTCATGTCGGCCAAGAAGACTCTATTTTTGCAAAGGAGGTGTTTGAGTACATGTAGGCCTAATTGGGTCCTAATGGAGAAATGTGGTCATTATATGTCATTTCCGACCTAAGTGGTATTTTTTATGGTGCTCTTATGATGTTCTAATGTTTTTTTAAGTGTATATTCCCTATGATGGCTGACTTGGATGAGTTATGATCTTAAGTGATGTGTAAAAGCATGTTCTTAGGCCTATTTGTTGTAGTTGAGAGAGGATGGAAAAGTGTGAGTAAAAGGGTAGAGTAAAGAAGTAAAGGAGGTATGTGTGACCATATATAAATGGAATATATTGTGTCATGATGTTCTAGAGGGTTTTTTGTATATTGTAGTTTAAGAGATAGGTCAAATGACCTAATTAGCCTTGTGAAGAAGTTCTTGAGCAAGTTAACCTAGAATGAAGTTTTGAAGAAGATAGAGGAAAAGAGATCCTAATTGGTGTCATCATTAGTTGTTGGTGCAAAATTTCAAAGGTGAAAAAAAAAATTAGGTGGTTTAGTTTGTGTTGATTCATCTAATGGGTTGGTGCCTCCATGTAGGGTTGGTGTTCTAATAAATGTAGGGGTTGGTTCTCCTTATGTGGTGCCTCACTAAACCTAGGGGTTCGTGCTCCTTTTTGGGTTGGTGCTAAACTAAATTTGATTTATTTTGATAATAAATATTTTATTCAGTGGGTTTCTTCCCTTCAAGGGTTTCCCACTTATATATGGTGTACTATGTTCTTGTGTTCTCATGGTGCATGCTCATGTGCTTGATTAATCATTGTTTAATTTATATGTTGATGAATGGTTGATGAATGCTAAGTTTTAAGTGAATGAAATTTTTTGGGATAAATGATTCATCCCTCTAGTGTTTGTGCTTCTAACAAACCTTTATATTCTTGTCACTACTGAAATCATGAATCCTCCTACATCTACCACATATTCTTCAGACCCACATGTTGCCTCTTCGAAAGTACCACAAAAGAAACATGTCATAGATGTTCCAAAAATATATTTCAAAGACCATGTCAATCAACACCATATCAAAAATATCATTAATCCCACTACAAAACCCATAAATCATTCATCCAAAAAAGTAGAAACTATACCAAAAAGGCATCATACAACCTTACCACAAAATATTAAACATTTGCCTTCCATCCTAGGGCATCATCCCTTCTTTAAATTCACAGTCACCGTTATAGATTCTAGGTACGTTCCTTGACCAGCACCTAAATGTGTCACATAGAATATGACCTCGTTAGCTCAATACTCTAATCCATCAAACAATATATAGATCCCTTCGTCCTCATCATCATCTCAGACAACTACGACCGGAAAATATACTAAAATCATCGAAAAGCTTATCCAATCATCTACCACAACATTACCCCCTATTAATTCATTTGACTTCTAAGGATAGAATCCCTCTTGGTATAATTATGAATCATTTTTTGCATACCATCAAACACCAAGACACTCCACTAAGGATTGTAAAGCCCTCCATGCTATGATTTGAAGCCTTGTTAGCAAAGGACTCCTTCCTACAAATCCAAACCATTCAATTTTAATCAAACATAGCCATCAAATCAAACAAACCCATCATATATTTAAATCCACCCTTCTTACCCATCATCCAATCGAATAAGAGTGAGGTTTCCTCTAGTAAGATCCCACTCTATGAGATAGATGTTGTTCGCATAACTACAAGAGCACGTGCACAAGACTCAAAGTCCTCAAAATAAAAAAGGAAGGATGCTACAACCCCTAAAGATGACCAATTACTACCTGAGCCACCTAAATATGAAGATCACTTCTGAAACTTGTTGCTCAACAACTAATTGTGATCACTCTTTCAGCTCTCTTCACTCAAAACCCTCTCAAACACCCTTCTTGGTTTCTTCACTCTATGGATTCTTCACCAATAATGATTAGATCAGGTGACCTATCTCTCTAGGTGTAGCACACACTCAGAACATCATTAAAATCATCTCTACCCTCTCATCATGGTCACTAAGATTTGTAACACATCCTCAATCATCTCTCTAGCTCGCTCATCCTTCTGCACACAAACTAGGTCTTTTTCTCCAGCTAGGTCATGTATGGATAACATCCTTCACACTCACCACATTCATATCACCATCATATTATCATGCTTCATAATTTTGAAGGTCTCATCCTCTTCATTTATTCCCTCATAGCTTTCTCATATATCCTTCCAAAATTTGTTACATACCCATCTGTCTAACACATGAAAATGAGCTTTCTCAAATGGCTTATATACTTTTCTCATGCATCTACATCATGTAGTTCAGCATTTATATGACATATATCATAAAAAAAATTATTAAAAAATTATGAGGACATCATATACAAGACCATATAATTTTCTCATATCATCATCATGCCCAATTCTCTCCATTAGGTCTCCAATAGACCTAATTGTACCAAAGGCCATCTCACCAAAACCAAACTCATTTGTGCCTACCTAACCATCACAAAATCCTTGAATCAGTTCAGTAACATCATGATGCATTCACCATACATATAAATCTCTACATAATCACCTCATGCCATGAAACCATCCCAAGAACATGTTTATTCTTGTGCAACAAACCATAGACCTCAAAGATGAGGCCCAATACCACAACATATGACCCCAACCATGTAATTATTATATATCATTGGAAATATCTTGATCTCATATACATCACCAAGTACATATACTTCCACAAATTAGATATTATATGCCTCAAAACAACTTTGCAAACAGACTGCCCTAAAACTGCCATTTCATCCCCAAAGACCAGTCTTCAACGATAAGGCACACTTTGCATCATAAAGGCTTAACCATGATCTAAAACTATCATATAAATATATTAAAACTCCTAGGCATCCATAAATGTTGAATTATACATTAGGTATAATGGACAAATTTTGCACAAACTAAAAAATTCCAAAAACTAGCATTTTTAAGTGGTCCCCACACATAATCAAGACCTCTAAAATACATCAACATAAATATAGAGGAGTCCTATACATCATAAAATAATAAATATTTGAAAAATTAATCAATTATGGGCTTGTAAAACCATTTTCTCTCAAGTCACTTTCAAACTAGGGTTTTGAAATCATAACAAAGTTGTGTTGGTGTTTACAACAGATCATAAAACTCTTACGATCAAAAGAGCTCATTCCACTTGAAAATCATTATTATTATACTGATTCAAATTTACCATAAATATCAGCCTCCCATGCAAAACACACTTTCTCTAGCAAGCATCCAAAGTTGACCCTCGAACTGGAAATGACTATGTTAATAGCTTGGTAGAGCTCAAAACAAATTTTTAAGCAATTCCTTCATCTTCCTAACCTAAAATTTTGATAATATATCTGTAATGACCTTCTCCATGCTTTCAAATACTCATCTATTCTCTACTACCTTAAAAACACTCCATACACCATGGTTTTACAATGTCTATTAGCTTTGCCTTCATGAACTTGTTGTTAAAGGACCTTAAACTTGCACTATGAACCTGAATAATGATCTTTGACATCTTCCACATTCCCTGAAACCTCAAATCACTCCCTAAATTCTTTCATTTACCTTATCTTCCTCATACTTCATGTTACCATGCCATCTACTATGCACTGGGTCTAGGATTAGGCTTAGAATGGCTTCCTCAACACATGCTTTCACTAAAAATGACATGATCTTCACTCTTACAAACTCTAATAACATTCTGACCATCATATTGAACATAATTATACCATCATAAAAACCTTCATACAACTTTGAATAACATTCACAATACTCACTTGCTTGACCATGCACCAAGAACATGCATATAGACACCATGACCACTATCAATCAATGCAACTCATCATGACCCTTCTCCATGCCACTAGACACCTCATGTTGACTCAATGAAAACCAATGACATCATCTTTGAAATAAATAAATTTGATACTTGACATCAATGAAAACAACAATAGCACATTGTCCAATAATATCCCCCTTTGTAATTGATGGTAACCACAACAATGATGGAAACCAAACCTATAAGACTCTCTCTCTTCTTGTTTCTAAGTTAACTCTCCCCCTTTGACATCTATGACAAAGGTAACTATGACAACTTAACATAAAATAACTTGATAAACATAACAACAACAATAATGCAAGAACTCAGACTTACTTACAATCTCCCCCTTGAACTATGTACTCACTTTCTTGACTTCAATTGTTCTATAATGATCATTTACCTCTGTAGTTCATAGATACCTCTTCAATAGCTCTCCCTGAGATTACACATGCATTATGTCTTATGTCCTTTCTTGAGAAAAATCTTTATACTTTCCTTGATCATAATTCTTAGATACCATCATGAGGCACCCTTGGATTATATAGTTTCTTCAACTCTATTACAAGCCTTCAAATATCTTAATTTGCACTTAAATGTATCCTGCTCAAGAAAATACCTGTATTTTACTTCAACAAACTTTGCATCTTAATTCTCTACCTGCAATCCATACTACACATGTAATTTTAAAAGAAAAATACAAACTCAACTTTGATTAATCACCTGCACATACTAACAAGAAAATTATGAGCTCCTCTTAATCTCATAATTAGCTAATGAAATTTGAACCATAATGTTCCTAACCATGCAAATTTGTATAAAATCCTATGTATCTAATTTCAAAATTTAAATCATGGTGAATTCAATTCAAATTCATGGAAAAATTTTCTTATGCTTGATAGATCATACATCTTTATCTAACACTATAAGAATCTTAAAAATTGTAGGACTTAACTGAGGTCATATCACTAGATACTCTTGCAGTATAATCTTTCATTACATAGCTAAAAACTATTCTTTAGGGTCATGTCACTCCTTCATGATTTCAATCAACACTTTAAAATCCTTTACACAATACATTATGGGTCTTCAAACCTTTGATGTAACTTGACACAACTTCATTCATGTAAATATACCCTTAAAATCCACATTCTTACAACTTATTGACAACAATGTCCTTCAAGTTTTAAACTTGACTATGTCAACTTAGCTTCATCTGTACCTCATGTTGACTCCTGGGATGATGACTTATCTATAAATTTGAGTACCTTGACAATAACTCATCAAATATAATACAACCTTCTCACATTGAACAAATCTAGGACACTTGCATTATACAAAATTCTTGGTGAACACTTTACATAACTCATTAAATGCCAGATACCAACACTATCATCCATGAGATATCTCACCTATTTATAACCTTGGGACCATAAAGATACAAACCTAACCTTGATGCATTTCCATATACTCTCAAAATAATATATCCTTGCATAAATTATTTCATATGCTTGACCTTCATACAAATCTTGATTTGAAGCCTATTTCATGACTTGGAGTACAACACAAGCCAGGCATTTTCCTTAGAGCACATCTTCTCCTTATTGTCAATTTGGTCAACAGCATAGAACAAATCACAGTATGATCATGGTAGAAATGCTTCTTCCCTTCATATGATTGCATCCATCTTCATACCTATGGACAACTAGTGATAACCAGATCTTCTTCTCAACTTATATGGACTTTGAAACTAGGACATGACACATCTCACTTTCAGATCTTGACATAATTTACAAATGTGCCAAGAATACCTTCTTGGAGTATTCAACTTTAACATCTGCACCCTGTAGACCTTCAAAGCTAGACTTGTATATCCTTTTGAACACAAATATATAAAATGGAACAAACTTCAATATTAGTTTATACTGATCTTCTACTCTATGGACCCAGAAATTTATCTCACATAGCTTCCCTTAAGACCTGTAATTAGGAATCAATAAAACCTTGAATGTTCAAGTGCAAATTCAATTTTGTCACCTTTCCATTATTATAGTGATCAAGAGAATATCTTAAATACATACCTCAACCTTCAAACCACCTTGAAGAAAATATCAACCTTAAGAACTACACTTAACCTAGGATTGAACATGCTACATCAAGATGCAAACCATATAGACATAAAGAACTAAACATATCACTTTGAACACATTCTCTAAATCCTTACAACCATTCTTTAAGACCTTTCCAAGTACTTTGTACTTTCACTATCACCTTACAAAAAATTACCTAAATAGAAGGCACATACATCAACTCCTTTAAACTTGAAAAAACTTACATACACTTTATGTACCACTTATGACAGGTTCAAGAGCTTATGAAGGAACCTCACAAGCTTCCAAACTTTCAAAACAAATCATGATATTAACTAGGATTGACATGATAACAATACCTTCAATGCTCAATACTATCCAAAGTCCTTATCCAGATATTCATAGCTACAACTCTATTCTTTGAAGCACTCCAAACAACCTTATGACAATATATCTATTCAAGCAAGCTCCTTCATGGGCACTTTTTATACATAACTTATTTGACTTTACCAGACATATCACATCTCTTGATCACAATTTCAATTTAACAAACCTTGAATCAAACCTTATACTCTCTTCATTGCATTTTGCAACATATTTCCCAGATGATGTTAAACTTACTTTCAATGCATCATAGTATTGTACCTTAAGAATACCCTTCTCAACTCCTTATGCATTCATCAAACATACACACATTAATGCTTGTCATAACCTTGTGAGATAGTTCAACTTATCAATCATAGATAGGAAATGTTAGCAACTCATATTTCATCAAACTCTGATCTAGATTGAAAAATTCAACCTTCTTAAACTTTTTACTTGAACAACATGTACATTCATCTTTACAATGGAGAAAGATACAAGCATCCATCTATTGCAGACTTTTCATTACAGGTCACAAAATTAGGACTTCTTGAACCAATTTTTAAGAACCATCATGAGATGCTTCTACCAACATCATACTTACTCAAATCAAGCTAAATCCTTATATTCTCATTACTTCTTTAATAGATGAATATCTTAAAGAGATTAGTGAAGACATCACCATGTATCTTATGGAACTAAAATAGTATGAAATCATCAAGAGATATCCTAAAGACTCCGTGTCAAACTTCTTCCTTCTCAACTTTTTGATTGATTTATCAGACTTGATGAGAACATCCTTCTTCTTTTCTTCTTCTGATTGGAGAAATCCAATCAAACACATATGATCCACTTTCTTAAACACATGACTTTTCACTTTTGTATTATCATGGAAAATAACCATTTTACTTGATGACTGGACTTTAGACCTCTTGATCTTGCTCCTTTCCTTTAAATAATGATTCCTTGGCCTCACTTGCAAGAGAGAATTCTTTGATACCCTTGATTATCTTGTTCCTCTTTGACTATGTTTGGTATCTCAACTTATTGTCCTCAAATTTCTTTGACCCTCCTTTGGATCTCAACATATTTTTCCTTTCATCTATCCCTTTTTCCATAGTTGTTCTTCCTACCTTTAACATCCAATATTCCCTATTGTTTCAATCTGAAATAAACAATAACAATTCTAATGACCTTTAGGTGCTTCATTCTCCACCTTCTGTTTGGGATCATTGGAACCTCCTTTAGCAATTAGGAAAATATTTTCAATATGTCAATTATATCATGACAATGATGGCACTTCCTTGACTAATTTCTACTATGATTCCATGGAATATTATTTTTAAATCCTTATTACAGTATCTGATGACTCTATGACCAAACTGTATAACATGATATAACAATAATCATTGAAATTACTTGAGACTTCATTGCATTTTAGGTTATCTTATGATATCTTTTGAACCTTGATATCATTCTTGACTTGAGTAGGTCCTTTACATGGCTTAAGATGATTTTATTCCTTATTTATTTTGGATCCTCAAATAATACATTTTTTTCACTAGAGATTATTTTTCATAACAAATCATCAAGACTTCTTAGCTATTTTCAAGTTTTTGAACATCCTTAATGACTTTGAGACCTATTTAGTTCTTCTTTTAAGGTCATCCAAATCTGTACTCATCTTTGACACAATCCTCCTCTCTGTAACTTCTAGTACTTGTTGTGGTCAATTCAAGATGAATTCAAGCTACTTGTTGATTAGATTATAATCTTCTTCCTCCTTGTTTAGTCTCTTTTCTAGAAGACTGATCTGCAATTAATGCTCCTTAAGTGTTGCTTTCAAATTTTGATTCTTCTTCTTATAAAGATTTAGCTCTTCTAGGATCATTTTCATACCTATCTTGAACAATTTCTTCATTCAAATAATCCTTTAGGTATTCTTTCCTTTTGAATTTATTCCATCCTTACACCATGAGAATGTGTTCTGACATATTTTCAATTTTTGAGTCACCCTACCTCCACTGTTAGATCTTCATGTCTGTCATCTGTCAATATGTTTGAAGGGCTCTAAGGATGACATATTCATCTTTTTTGAATCACATACTTCAACATATGTAAATGACATATTTTTCATCTATTAGTTGTATCAATTGGAAACATAGGATGTGTGTGCAAACACCAAGATATGACTTCCATAGATCAAACCCCAATGGTTTTAAGAAACATTCTCATTAATGAACAGAGAAGCTTTCTTCATCTTGAACTTGAATTCACCCTGCCAAACCTGTGCTTCAATGATCTCCTCCAAGTGGTTAAAATTTCTTACAAGGACCTTGATTCTGATACTAATTTTTGGAATCACAATGATGAGAGGGGGGGGGGGTGAATCAGTCATATAAAATTTTTACTTCAATTTCTTATGGTTGTAATCCATTCAACTTAACCATTCAACCATTAACCATATGTGATGCTTATTAAACATTGAACAACCATACATAAAAGAACAAGATGTAAGAGAGAACACATGAACACAACATTTAATGTGGGAAACACCTCAAGGGAAAGAAAACCCACTAAACCTCTACATATATTAAACAACACAAAGGACTCGAGTGAATATTACACATCACAAGAGATTTTTTAGTGAGGCACCAATTTCACAAGGAGCATCAACCCCTAATTTAGTAGGAACACCTCATCCTTGTGTAAGGAGGATACAATCCCTAAATATGACCAAACACCAACTCAGCCACTTGAATATGAAGATCACTTCTAAAATTGTTTACTCAACAGTTGATTGTGATCACTCTGTTCATACTTCATTCACTCAAAACCCTCTCAAACACCCTTATTGTCTTCTTCACTCTATTGATTCTTCACCAAGCATGATTAGGTAAAGTGACCTATCTCTTTAGTATAGCACACTTCTCAGAAAATCATTAACATCATCTCTATGACTCTCATCATGGTAAATAATATCTACAACACATCCTCAATCATTCTCTCTAGCTCACTCCATCCTCATGCACACAAACTAGGTCTTCTTCTCCATCTAGATCATGTAATGGATGACCTCCTTCAAGCTGACCATATTAAGATTATAATCATAGTAGATTCACTCTCCATAATTTTTTATTTCTCTTCCTCTTCATGATCTATTCCCTCATATCTATTCATACATCCTTCTAAAATTTTCTACACACCCATCGCTTTAATACATGCAAATGAGCCTTCTAAATTAGCTTATATACATGTCTCATGCACCTACATTATGTAGGTCACCCTTCATAAGACATATATCATAAAAATATTATGATAAACATCATGAATATCACATCCAATACCATATAGGTCGGTCATATCACCATCATGCCCAATTTCTCCATTAGTGTCTCCAATAGGATTAATTGTCACCAAAAGGCCTTCTCGCCAAAACCAAAATAATTTTCTCCTACTTGACCATCACCAAATCCTTGAATCACTTCACTTAACATCATAAAAATACCTTTTCATACATTCACCATACCTAGAAATCTCTACATAATCACCTCATGCCATGAAACTATCCCAAGAACATGTTTGTTTCTTATGCATTAAACACTAGACCTCAAAGATGAGGCTCAATACCACATAATATGACCTCAACCATGTAATTATTATGCCACATAGCATTGGCTATCTTATATGATCTCAGATACATCAATAAGTACTTATACTACCACAGAATGGATCGTACATTAATACCTCAAAACAACTCTACAAACAGATTACCAAATGGAACTGCCATTTCATCCCCAAAGACTGTGTCTTCAAAGATAGGGAAAAATTTGCATCTTAAAGGCTCAACCATGATCTAAAGCTATCATATACATGTATTAAAACTCTAGCGATTCCATATATGCTAAATTATAAATTAGGTATAATGGAACATTTTGTAAAAATTGAAACAACATAGAAACTAGCATTTTTAAGTGGTGCCCACACACAGTTCAAGACCTCTAGAATACACCAAAAAAAATATAAAAAGATTCCTATACATCGTAAAATCATTAATTTTTTATCAAAACTAATCAATTATGGGCTTGTATAACCATTTTTTCTCAAGTCACTCTCAAACTAGGGTTTTGAAATGATAACATAGCAGTTTTGGTGTTAACAAATGGTTCATAAAACTCCAGTAGTGATCAAAATAGCTCATTCCTCTTGGATAATTATTTTGAGGATACCCATTCAAATTTACCAAAAATATCATCCTTTGATGAAAATAAAACTAGAAATCTAGCGAGCATCCAAAGTCAAACCCTCGAACTGGAAATGACTATTTTGAGAGCTTGGTAGAGCTCAAAACAACTTTTCAAGAAATTAAAATGATTCATCCTCCTATCACCTTAAACTTGGACCATATCTCTATAATGACCTTTGAAAGGCTTTCCAACACTCGTATATGATCTGGGTACCTCTAACATATTCCATACACTATGGTTTTCTCATACCGACTAGCCATTGTCTTCACGAACTTAGCACTATGAACCTAAATAATGACCTTTGAATATTCCACACATGCCTTGCAACCTATAAACACTACCTACATGCTTGCACTAACTTGATCTACTTTTCATACTTCATTATACTCATTCCATCTATTAGGAACTAGGTCTAACATGAGGCCTAGAATGGCTTCCTCAACAAATGCTTTCACTGAAACTGACCTGATATTCACATGGTGGACTAACTCACATACTTCTACCTAAATATATCACTCTAAACATTTTATACCATGTATTAACTGATGAGGCCATAAATTGGCTCATAAATTACCATTATTTTTTCCTATCCAAGTTACCTTTGAAAGTGGATTTAAATGTAATCTAGGAACTTATAGTTTGCTTAAGATAGAATATAGAATATATATCTTGTTCATTCTTTATAAATATTTTTTTAACTAATCCTATTGATTATTTTGGGAAAAGATGCAAAGTCTTGTGTATGCAGGCCATAAAGGAAAGATAATGCTAGTATTGGGAAAACTAGAATTGATCATGAATAGTACATTATAAATTAACATATGATTTCATATTTAGATTCCTCTCAAAAAATTATGCAAGTTCAAAAAAATAATCATCTCAATTTGAGATCGCATGTAAAATTTATAGTTGTTTTTAGTTAGTTCTGGAACTCGCAGACTTAGTTCCAGAACTCACAGAGTTAGTTCTGAAACTCACAAAGTTAGTTCCATAAACTTGCAGGTTTAGTTCCAGAACTCATAGATTTAGTTCCAAAACTTTTATCAATTGAATGGAAGTTAGTTCAAAAACTTTCAATTCATGGAAAAATCAGATTTAGTAACTAGAAATGACAGATTTAGTTCCAGAACTTGTAGATTTAGTTCCAGAACTTGCATAAAAGGAATGACAGCTTTAGTTCTGGAACAAGCATCAATGGAATGACAGTTTTCCAGGGATTGTGAAAACTCAGAGATTCTAATGGGAAATCTAAGAGAGGTTTTTATTCATAGCAATGTTTTTAACAAAACCTCATTCAGATTTGCTATAGGTTTTACCAATGAAGGGAGATCTAACTTTTAGTGAGTTGCCAGTTCGAGGAAACGTGTATCAGATAAGCACTAAAAGTTCCATAAATAAAAATAGAAAATTCAAATGGAAAATATGAGAGAGGTTTTTGTTCATAGAAATGTGTTTAACAAAAACCCGATTCATATTTTCTACATGTTTTACAAATCAAGAGAAATCTAACTTTTACTGAACTGCAGTCTGAGGAAAAAGTGTATTTGACAAGCATCAAAAGTTCCACAATCAAAAACAACAAAGTCAAATAGAAAATCCAAGAAAGGTATTGTTTATAATTTGGGACTACAGAATAGTGCTATGATTTAATAACAAACAAAATCATGCACACATGATCTAAACAATTCCCCAAAATCTACAGTAGTGGAAGTATAAACTAGAATAATCCAAATCAAAACAAAGTACACACACATAACACAGCATGTACCGTGGTTCACCCAATGTGGGCTATGTCCACCAAAGATAGAGATCTCATATATATAATACAAAAAGAGTACAAACCAACTCTTTAATACAAGAGTACAATGCATCTCTCCAAGAGTATCTCCTCTCCTCCAGATCTCTAAACGGATCTCCATGAGTGCACTACAACTATGCCTCCAAACACCACCAGCAGATCTCACATAACCAAGAACTACTACATCTCTGAACTGCTACCAAGTTCTTTGTGGATCTGCAATCAAGACCTCTCACATGGGTCTACCATATGTGCAACTATAACTGTGCACCAAGAAGTAAGTATGTCTCTCCATCACTGCATAACCTGTGTAAACATGAAGACAACCTCCTCTACAATATCTAGATCTACATGGATCTATAATTCAAGATCTCACAACAACTTGTGGATCTAACAACATAAGACTAGATCTACATGAATCAATAATACATCATGATCTCATGTATCTACAATATAAGACTAGATCTACATAGATCTATAATACAAGATCTCACCAACATGTGGATCTACAAGAAGAAACTCTATGTGCTTTGCATACTATGTAAGCCATTACAGTGAGACAATAACTATACAAAGGAAATATAGTAGAAGATGTTACCCTCTTCTCACCATTCAGATGTCCCTGATATTTCCTTCTATCCATCTCCTTTCCATGGAGACTCTGTCTTCATGTAACATGTTCTTTCTTTTTCTTCTTCTTCTTCTTTTTCATCCTCTCAATCTAGGAGAATTAAGGATCTAATTCAATCCTTCTCTTAATTCACTTTATAAACTCTAGCTTTTATGCTTATATAGTCATTTATAAACTTAGGGCACTTAGCCATGCAATTACATCCAATAAATCTACTTTAATTCTAAAAAAAGATTTAATTCCCAAGAGTTAATTAAAACTTTCTCGCACAGGTAACCGATGTTGGTTAACCCTGATCCGATGTGGGTTAATTTTCCTAACCTGGACTAACCATCGCCGGTTAGCCCTGACCAACACCGGTTAGCCTTGACCCAGTGTGGATTACTTTTCCTGACCTAAACTGACCAACACCGGTTAGCCTTGATCGATGTCGGCTAGCCCTGACAGACACCGCTTAGCCCTGACCGACATCGGTTACTGTCAGAACCAGTAACATGTAAAACATGTAATATTTGAAGCAATTCAACTCCACAACCTAACAATCTCCCACTTGGAGATAAAGTGTTGACCCTTTGTACCTATACCTGTACCTGTACATCACCATCCTCTAACACCGTGAAGACCATATATTCTTTCCTTCAACAATTATCTCAAAAATAAAACCAAGAAGATCAAACCATCTTCTCAAATTAAGAAGATAAAAACATGACTTACCAAAGACATGCACAAAGCTACTACTGATTCGTGATAACTGAGTTGTCCATACATCAAGCTCCCACTGAATCATAACACCAAGCCTCTCATGCAACCAAGCCATCATGACTAGCATACCTGCAAGAGCTCCCACTCAAACTGAAGTACTAAGCTTCAACTGCAACCATAGCCATATCTGTAAAACCAACCATGTTCTCCATCCATCTATCCATGTCTCCATGCAACCTCCAATGCAACTATCCAAAGACAAGTCAAATTGGAATATGTAAAAGTAAAACAAGATCCCAGGTAAAAACAGCCCTGAATGAGTTCTACATGCAACAGTGGGTGATCAATCCACAAACACCTACATAACTCAAAGAAATCCAAACACTACAATCTACAAATCCAACCCTACATAAACAACTAGCATGTCCAATACATTCAACTGTAGATCACATACCTATCAAGGAGTAACATAGTAATCAAGAGGAAATACAAACATCCCCTACTCATGCTCAAGGCATCTAAACTATGCCCATAGGCATCCATGTGCAAACCAAACATCTACATGATCATATACTCACAAAACTGAATCATATCCACATGTTTTCAATTTCACCTATACATCCATCCATAGGTCATTTGATCTTCTCTAGAAGTGCCAAGGCTCTTATTAGAATATCTCACCTACAGCAAGGTAATATGAAGTGAGTGTAGCTCATCACTTTATAACTCACTTGACAATTATTACTATTGAAAATATCATTCCAAGAACAGCAAACATGTCATCAACATATTGCACAAACCAAACCAAGATGAAAGTAAAACAAGGGCACCATCTAAAAATGGTAAATAAACATTGTTGTCAAACCTGTGACCAAACCGACCATGATTTCCCCTAACTAACCCCAGTCACTGTATGACCGACCATGGTTAACCCTAACCAACACTAGTCTCTGTAACAGTCATATTTTCTCCTTTTTACCCTTCAAACTTTGAAAATTTCTCTATCATCTAAAATCAGCTGAATCTACCATCAACTGTCATCCCTAAGGAATATCCAGGCACCATAAAATAAACCAGAAGTAACATCACAAAGCTATAAACTTAATATACCTGAAAATATGTGACTACCCTCCAAAACCAACTAGTGCCTCTGCCACTCTGAATAGTAGCAACCTCCTCTCACTCTACATGTGCATCGTGTATCCAATCCTACAATGCCAACAACCATGGCTTGCTCCCACTAAACACAAAATATCCTACACTGCCTCTAACACCAATCTCAAAAGCTAATATGTTAGTGAGAAATAAAACTAGATGAAAGAAAATATAAAATGATTCCCTTCTTATCAAAGAATACTCCTACATCACAGAAGTTTGGACTTCTTGTGAAGTAGGTGAATCAACTTCATTTCATCCTGTGTACTCAACATCTTTTGTTACCTACAACTACGTCTAACCATGACTTTTCATTGAGGATCTCATCCTTAGACTAGATATACTTATCCTCAAGATTCCACACAACCGGGAAATTAAAGTCAAAAAACACCCAAAAAAATGGTGTAAATTCGTGCACACTATCCAAACATAATATCAGTTACTCCAAAAGAAATAAATAAAACATGAACCATATAGAGATACCTGACGTAAAGTCTCACTGGACTAACCAAGCCAACTACGTCCTCTTTCTAATCCAAACATTGAGGTGATCTACACCATCTCTGCCATATACAATATGTGCAAGAAACTTGATCCTCTAAAACAGGACACTGAATCATCCATGCCCTCTTCTACTGTAAGAAACCATGTGTAAACTTGTTGTCACAGAGACCGACTATGGTTTGCTAACCAGTACCGGTTACCTTCTGTGACCAATGTTGGTTCCCTAATCAACATTGGTGCTACTGGAACTAACACAACACCAAAAATTGGCATAGGTCACCAAACCAGGTGCCTACTCTAACCAAAGCCGATAGTTGTGTTGAGCCAGTCATTTCAAAAAGCACCCAACCTTGCACAAAAAATTTAATAGTAATAATACATGTAATAAAATTGCACCAAGATGAAATATATCACCTTACTAGTACCAAGATACTCAATCACATCTTCAACTAAAGAACATGTTTCTATGATGGAAACCCCATCTTCGTTCTGTGCTACTGTATTCAGATTCTCTAATGAAGCCCATGCATCTAACTGCACCAAAGGAAGCATAACTGCCCCTTTTCTCTCATTCTTAGATCTAGATCTACAATCCTAAACATGCATGTACAACCACAATAATATAAGCACTACAATACCAAGATAAAACCATACCTCAATAAATGGATTTGCAGTCTAACCAACATGCTTGTGCCTCCAAGAACTAGGGACACCTCAGCAAACAAGATACATTCCATGAATCTTTCCATTTCTTCAGATTTGTGATTTTATGTTTAAAACTAGGCTACCCAGTAACCGATCACAGTCACCTTGTAACCGACCACGGTTACCTTACCGACATCGGTTGCCACTTAACTGATGCCATTCATTGTAATTTCCAGCAACCTTACTCTTCCATCTCCCACTTGAGATTGAATCTCTTCCCACGATCTTCTCATCAGGAAAAACAAACGCTGCTCTCATACATCTATCAGTAAAACACTAACAATATACTGAAGAAAAACCTTGCTCTGAAATGACCAAGCTAACCAAGATAACCAAGCTCTAATACTAGTTGTTGGGAATTCAGGACTGTGGAATAGTGCTATGATAAAATAACAAACCAATCATGCACACAGGATCTTAACAATTCCCCAGAATCTACAGTAGTGGAAGTATAAACTAGAATAATCCAAATCAAAACAAAGTACACACACATAACACAACATTTACCATGGTTCACCCAATGTGGGCTACATCCACCAAAGATAGAGATCTCATATATATAATACAAAAAGAGTACAAACCAACTCTTCAATACAAGAGTATAACGTATCTCTCCAAGAGTATCTCCTCTCCTCCATATCTCTAAACAGATCTCCATGAGTGCACTACAACTATGCCTCCAAAAACCACCAGAAAATCTCACATAACCAAGAACTACTACATCTCTGAACTACTACCAAGTTCTTTGTGGATCTGTAATCAAGACCTCTCACATGGGTTTACCATATGTGCAACTATAACTGTGCACCAAGAAGTAAGTTTGTCTCTCCATCACTGCATAACCTGTGTAAACATGAAGACAACCTCCTCTACAATATCTAGAACTACATAGATCTATAATTCAACCTCCTATCAAAATTGGTTCAATTTTTGAGGGATTGTGAAAAATTAGAGAATCCAATGGGAAATTTGAGAGAGGTTTTTGTTCATAACAATGTTTTTAACAAAAACCTCATTCAAAATTGCTACATGTATTACCAATAAAGAGAGATCTAACTTTTAGTGAGCTATAGTCCGAGGAAAAGTGTATCGGATGAGCACTAAAAGTTCCATAAATAGAAATAGAAAAGTCAAATGGAAAATATGAGAGAGGATTTTGTTAATAGAAATGTGATTAACAAAAACCTCATTCATATTTTCTACAGGTATTACCAATAAAGAGAGATATAACTTTTAGTGAGCTGCAGTCTAAGGAAAAGTGTCAATCTAGACGAGCACTAAAAGTTCTAATTCAAACAGAAACAAAAAATCACTTTCATAAAATCTGAGAGATTTTTTTGCTTCATAGTAATGTGGTTAGTAAAAAAATCAGGGCATATTTGCTACATGGTTTTACCAATCCAAGAGAGATCTAACTTTTAGTGAGCTGCAGTTCGAGGAATAAGTGTAATTCCCGAGAGTTAAGTGCTAAAAGTTCCATCAAACATGAAACAGAAAAGTCACACATAACCCTGATATGAGCATGAGGCTTACTTGTTCATAGAAATGTTTTTAACAAAAACCTCATTTAGATTTGTAACCGACAATTTTTAGCCAATGACCCAGCATAAATCTAACTTTTAGTGAACCTTGACAGTTTGACGCCGAAAAAGCGTATCAGACCAATGTTGGTTACTGTCAGAACCAGTTCCACATGTAAAACATACAATCTTTGAAGTGAATTCAGCTGGAAAATTTGAGAAAGGTGTTTGGTCAAAATCATATTTTGAGGAAAATCCTCCTTCCAATAATGTAGAGGAATAAAATCATTATGATTCTTGTTACTGAAAAGTAAGGAGAAGATTTGGGAAGCAAATCTTCCTAAAATAAGCAAGATAAGATTTGACTTCAATAATATATCTCTCTCCATATTTTATGGAGATGGATATCTTAGTTGTTGGGATTGGAATAAAGATAAGATTATATTGTATTTCCTAAAATAAGGAGTTGGTTGGATGCTATGAATTATAAATGCAACCTTCCACACTTGAGATATGTAATTTTCTTTCTCTTAAGAAATAAAGATCTGTTCTTTCCTCTCAAATATTCTGGAAGTAAAGTTTTTTTTGCAAGTTCCGAATTAAAAGTATGATTTAAATCCTCTTCTAAGAAATGAGTTGGCCACTCATTTCAAGGAACATGGATCAATGTGTATTTATGTTTATGTTCTATTCATTTGTCTGTAGCTTTCATTTTATTGTAAATTGTCTATTTATTTTATGTATATGTGAAAATTCAGTCTGTTGTAAACCTGTAGGTGGTTCGTTTAATGTATGTTTATTTACAATTCAAGCAATTTCAATTTATGCATTAGTGTATTTTAAATTGTATGTGAACCTGTAGGTTTGTCTTTTCTTCTTTCCTTTAGTTTTCAATTTAGCAATTTCAATTAATGCAAGTGTGCCTTTATTTCTGCAAGTGTGCACTTTCAATTTTTGTAAGTGCGTTTCTTTCATGCAAACTTTATTTCTACAAGTGTGGCTTTCAATTTCTGCAAGTGTGATTTATTTTATGCAAGTTTGGTTTGTGTTTAAAGGAGTTGCTTTACAAGATATTCTTCTCTTAATGCATATAGCCTTCGAACACCAACCCGGATTGACATTTTTAATGGTGAGAATTGACGATCATCAGCATCAACCTACATAAAACCTTTGATCCTCATTCACAACACATGTTTGTTTTACCATGCACAAGGAACATGCATATGCACCATGATACTATTAACGCAACTCACCATGCCACTATATACCTCATGCTAACTAAATGAACAATAATGACATCATCATGCACTCAAGACTCTCTTTGACATCAATACCACTTGACATAAATGAAAACAACAATGGCACATTGTCCAACAGAGGACATCGAGGAATAACTTGAAATCATACATGAAAAATATGATGCATAAGAACAAGCTTGGTTCAACTATTTCCTAGACATCGAGCTCACTACAACCCTAGCTTGGGCCACCTATAATACAAAGCAAGATCTCTCCATCCCTCTTGAATTTTAATCATATTGTCATTATATCTTTTCTTATCCTATCACTTAATTGTAAAACGTGATTTGACATCCCTCGAGGAAGCCAATTGGTTCATGGGATTGGCCTTTACTGAGAAACTCATTAAATCCTTATCTAATGTATATCTTGTTCATCTGTATTTGTGTGTATATCCTCTCACTTGATGGAAAGGAGGATTCTTCATCATTGTTCGTATACACAATCATCTTGACATTACGCTTATCAGCACAGGTATCGATAAACCCTGCTTTATTTAGAGTTTTTTATATTTCAGCATAATAACAACTAACTGAAAAACACCATAAAAAACTGATTGAATTTATTCAATGTGTTTCTCACCTTGAGACAGCATGTCAGATGTGCAGAGGATAGAGAAACTAAATAATGGATTTCATATAAGGGCTCAAGCACTAATTTCTAGGTTGTATTAAACAAGATGTTCCCTTGTACCACATATTTCAAATCAACTTTCCTATCAAAATTTTACATTTTTTCTTAGAGATCTTAAGAGACGTCTACTTTGAACAATATAGCTGAGAAGGTTAGGGATCTATATTTTTTAATACTAAAATTATGCTTTTAGTATTGTCTTCTAGACTTTCATGTCACATTTGGGCACCATCTTTTTAGTATGAACAAGATTATTGGTTCACAAAATAATCATCAAGGATCACCTTAACATCCAACTCACGAATATGAATATTTTTTGTGTAAGTTTCCTGTCACTTCTACCACGAGAAAACTAAGGAGGAGAGGATAGAAAATTAAATAAACTTTTCTATCATGGATCGATACTGATATAGTAATCTCAAAAGCTAGGTTCCCATGATGCCAGTCAGTTGCTAGTGATGAACTCTTAGAGCGTCAAATTCTTAGTGAATTGATCTAAAGTCTCAAGGGGCATGATAGTATCAGACCTAGAAGTTGTCTAAAATTGATGTGGCCCGGGAAGGTATGAGATAGTTGGTAAGTGACAATAATTCCAAAAATGAATAGGGAATTTATGTATGACCATCTCTATGGGAAGTTCTTGATTGTTTTGTTAGAGGCCTCTTCTTTCTCATTGACCAACAGATAGTTTGATGTGGACAAATTATTTCCTCAGACATCATAACACTGGTTTATCACACTAATGCTTTTTATCGTATGTTATCCTTCACTGATCCACCCCGATTATCATAAAATAGATCTTGATTAGAGATATCTAAGTAGATTAATTATTTATATTGTATGAGAAAATGAGTTGTATTCTCACATAGGAGGTTCCAGGTGCCTCGCATTTTTTATAACTGTAGCCTGTAACCCAATTTGAAAATTTACTTTGTCTCAGTGTTTTTAAAAGCATGTCACCATCAACCGACGTAGCTAGAGAAGTTTTGACAATAAGTTCAAGTATCCATTGTGAGAATGAACCATTATATATCAATTAGGTAGTAACTTTCACATGGGATGTATGAGAGAGATTCTTTGTTAGTGCCATTGAGCATTTCATTCACAAAATATCACCTATGAACACCCTAATACTATTCTAGCAAAGGAAAACACATTTCATGTGACATGAATAATTCCATCACTAATCATCCATGCCACTAAAACTAGGTAGACCCAGGAGACGTAACATGAAGATAATTCTCTTACTATCATGACCAATTACAGTGTTTTTAGGATTATACAAGAGAGTATAATAGTCATACCATTTGATTGTACATAGCTTTATCGAACAAGGAAAAAGTGTTAGTAGACCTTTTAGTCTTACGAATCTATAAAAAATTATCTTCCCAACCAATGGGTAGTGATATGTTAAATTTTAATTAGGTGACATGGTACTCATGATCAGATAAGAAATAGCATGGTATCAGTAGTGTCCACCATGTCCTGAGACATGTGGGTGTAATCCATTCAGATGGTCCACAGAGGTTCCATTCACAAGTAACTATCACCTTGGACACCCCTAGGTACATAAGACTCTAAGGACTACACACTGTTTATAGGTGCTATTGGAAGATCATGGGGTTAGACCCAATTTCAAAATGTGTGAATTGATGTGAGCAAAAACTAAGAGAGGGATTTTTTATATTTTTCACTAAAAACTAAATCTCTAGGAATAAATAGGAAATTCCCAAATTCCATGGTTTTTGATAACTGATTTCCATCAATATTTTTTAGTTTTTTAGTCTCAAGGATCTTAAGAGACATGCAAATATCTACTATAAATGATGTAGCAATGGAAGGACCAGATGAAAAACAATTGGAAAGTGAAGTGATGCCTATGAAAGTGATTATGATCCCTTGTAAGGTACTTATGTGGGAATCATTTGTTTGGTGCCACAAGTGAGTTTTGACTGATGAAATATAGTGAAACAACAACATACACCTTAACATTGAACCTCAAAATAATGACATTTTTTGGTGGTAAATTCCTTTGCACGAGCACCTCGAGTAAAACTAGGAAGCACCAGTGAGAGAAACTAATAGAATATTTTGTATAAGGATGCTAGAGTTGTTCAGAAAAATTTCACCCCTATAAAATAGTTTTAATATGGTCATTAGTTGGTACTTCAGGAATTGTTCAAATTGTTGAGGAAAGTATGTGAACACTAAGATTAAACTTTAATGGGATCCTATAATACCTAGTTTTCACATAGTATTCTCCTACAAGACCCTCAAATGGACATCAAATCCTAAGAAATGGAGCTACATGACTTAGGTAGATTTGGACTGGAGTCCTTAGTGCTATCATAATAGTGATCTTAAGACTAGAGCGTTAAACCTTCATAGTCATTAAGGAATGTAAATATTTCATGTGACTTCATGTGTGTAATAGTTATCATAGGCCACCCTCATGCCAATGACGCTAAGTCAGAGCATTGTGGAGTTTACATAGCCCTCAAAATTTTGAAAAATGTGTGCATGAAGATAGAATGAATTCCACATTCCTATGAAGTGAGTATGGAGAATATTGGTGCCTTAATGTTGTCCCTGGAAAATACAATGTATATAGATGGATCCCTTGATAAGAATTTTTTTCCCTTATAATGGTATGTGGATGTTGTGTTTATATCATGATCTCTGTGAAAAAAAGGTTATAGTCCACTAAAGACCTGACATGCCAACGAGTACACTCAGAAAAAGAGAGTGGAACACTGACAACTTGACCGACCTAAGGAATGTCAAAGAGTGGAGATCAAAGTCCATACAGAGGACATAGATGCCCAAATATGGATAGGATCACCATGGAAAATAGTGAATGTTATCCTAGAAAAGAACTAGGGGTGGCATGGGTTATCAACGAATCGCAGCACCCCTGAAGTTTTATTTTTGATGCATGGATACTTGAGGGGACGGTGCGATTGGATAACAGTTGTGGAACTATGGAAAAGTTATAGGACTTGCCACTTGAGAGAGACATCCAAAAAAAGCTGATAAATGCTCACTAATAATAGAAGAAACAATCTACTCTAAAGACATATATGTTTTGAAACCAAATATTTTAATCCACATTCCAAGGGACCAAGGAGAGATTAATGCATAGTATGGGATCCTTTTGCACTAGCAATCTGATGGTGATACAATTAGAGAAGTTTCAAATGTTTCTTATCTCCTACCCTCTTCTTTTCTCTCCTCTGATTATATAGAAGGGAAAACTGCACACTAGAAGTTGTTAATGATCCTTTCTCCACGATGTAGCAAGTCATGCATGTCACAACATGGTGATCGATCTTTCACAAGTTTTAGACCTTAAATTCCCACATGAATTTTTGGTAGATCACAATATCCTTGTAATGAGAGTTTGTAAAGGTCTATGAAGAATTCAATAGAAATTATTTCATGAATATCACAGCTAGGGGAAGATCCTTATCCATTGCATTGTTGTCTTTTATTCCTTTCCTGATCATGCATAGTTTTATGTATGTGTGTGGATTCTAGGGCCGTGGATTCTTCATTTTTGTGTGTTGTTAGAACAATAAAAGGGTATGGATATACATTTTTGGTCTATGGCATGAGTCTTCCCTCTCCTCTATAGAGCTTTCCTTTCTGAAAATTCCCCCCCTGATAGAAAGCAGCCCGACTCTCTCTATTCTAGTAGCTACCACCTCTGAGAAGAGAGAGAGAAGGATTTATGTTTTTCTCTCAAAATCCCTGTCTCTCTCAAACCTAGTGACTTGTAATAGTAATTAGAATAGGAATAGATTAGATTGTAGTTTTAGTTATGTTATAGATAGGCTCCCCAGTAATTTGGCAGGTTCTACAACAGAGAAAGAATGGTGATTTCATGCCTAGTTAAGTGCACTCACAATTACCAGAGATTATACCACTGTTTCACTGAACTCGGTTTTCAACCTATTTTCATTAGGGTATAATCGTCACCAATGTCTCATAATGTCCTAGACATTTCTTGATTGTTGTATGCTCATGCTTGGAAACAGGAAATTATGCAATTAGTACTAAATCAATAAAATCTAATTATTGTGATTTAAATCTGAGAAATTCAAAGAGTTATGTTGCCTAAATAATACAAAATTCAGCTATAAATGGGTCTACGACAGGCATTTATCTGTAATTTTACGATTATGAGCATAAAATGAGAGGAGGTGAAGGTACTTGTTTTAATTCCACTTATCTAAATAGTGAGTCTAGAGTGGATAATGTGATGAAAAAGAAGAACAAACCATTATAACAAACCACATAAACTATAACAGAGTTGTGAAAATTGGAGCTCGGAGTCAAAAGTTATGGCACGTTTGAAGAGGGATCAGGGGCACTAACAAGCGCCCTAGGCCTATTTCTTAGGTGCTTGAATCTATTTCAGCAAAATCGGGTAGAACTGTCCCGGCTGTCTCAGAAATATGGTCGCTGGATCAGTTGATTCAGGCTTCCTTGTTTCCTTTCTGTGGATTTATAATGTTCCACCTTGTGATCACCGAGTGTACCTGTAAAATTGAATATTAATGTCCCTACTGTCCCAGACGAAAATCTCTGCACTGCCCGTAAAAGACCGTCAAATGCGGTAAAAAAGAAAGATGTAAAATGAGGGGTCGTATTTTTGTCCTTGGCTGTCACAATGGTGACCACGCATATGACTGAGCACTCTGAAAATGTGTCTCATTACCCAATGTAGTTGTGTCATTCTTATGTCGCGTCCCAATAGTCCCGACGTCCTAGGTGTCCCTCGGACCGCCTAATGACAAAAAATTTGTGGGTGACTTAGTTAGATTAAAATGCTTTTTGTGTGGATCCCAAACTAGAATACAACTCCCCTTCGGTATGACCCAGTGTGTATGTAAAGTATCTGTACCCAAATACAGTCCCTTGAAATGCTATGTAAGACAAGCTAGCACCCTTGATCTGAGACATTGTTCGCCCATATAATGGTATATACTCGTTGTGATTTATTCTTGGATGGGATATCTTGTTTGAGATTTAAACACTAATGGGCCCAACATGTCAAATACAACCACGGGATGTCGAGAGCCTTAAAAACAAAAAATAACAACCTCAAATGCTCAAAAATAATAAAATACATAAAGAGGACACGAGTTCCTAGGATGGACAAGAGATCCTAGCATTAGGTGTCTATTCTAGACACCAATATCTAGGGATAGGTGACAAAAAAATGAGTGAATACTGAGCCAATAGGGATCCTTGTGACTTGACCAGAACTATGTGTTTATGAGTGACAAGTGTGAAGGAAAAAATAAATAGGAACCAACAATAAGACAAGTGGATGGACTATAGAATGGGTCATCTAATGAATAATTTTCTTACACAAGATCCATATATATATATAGTATATGTGTGTGTGTGTATTTGGTGGTATAGTAAATAGTAGTAAGTGTGTGATTTTATGTCTACATTTTCCCCCACTTTATGTTGGTTGAGCAAAATCTCAGGTAACATAAAGTAGATAGAGATGCATAGCTTGAAAGAATTCTGAAGAAGCTCATGTTACATAATTAAGCATATATGTTGTGATAAGTACGTGTCAGAGTGAGAAAATATAGCGTGGTGAACCATGGATTAGTGTGTCGATATCCATGCAGTGTAATGAGAGATACGTTGCACCAGTTATGAGGAGTGCTAAGCGATATTTATGATTACAATGTTTAATGATTAGAGATTTTCAATTTTTTTCATTGATCTAGATGTGATGGGGTAGGGGTGTGATCAGTGCCCAACCCAATTTTTTGTGTGTAAATAACTAAGGATTTTGGCATCTTGTTGCCAGAGGAAGAGTGTAGGGAGAGAGGTCTAGTTTTACTCTCCAACTTTAACTACATCCTCAAAAGGTCTAGTCACTACAAATAGACAAAGATCAATTTTTTTTATTTGGATCCATTTTGATTAAATGCAAATAACCCATATTGGAGCAATATAGGAAAGGCAATGAATTCTCATTTTCACCACTCCACGAGTGTCGCCATAATGTGTATGTGATGGCTTCCATTTTAGGTCATCTGGAAGTAGTCGTAAAATATAGAATAACTTCCCATGTTAGGTCATCTAGGAAAGTGGTGATATAACTCCCAAGTTAGGTCATCTGGGAGGATAAATATGTTGTGTTGTGTCAATTGACTGATGTGATTTCGAATATTAGAAGTTTTTTGTTAAATGTGTGTGATTGATTGATTGATTACTCATGGAGAGATTTTACACTTGATGCCCCCATATTAGATCATTAGGGGGAATCGCTAGAAAGTAGTGTGAAATGTCATGTAATATATGAGTAAATGACTACGTAATGGTGTGAGGGGATTATGGGATGCCCCAATTAGATGCCTACCATTTTGGAAAAAATGAGGAGTGATGATGAGAACGAACGTTGAGTCGAAAGGAAGCGTGTATTGTTGTAATAGTGAATATATGAAATATATCGCAAAAGTGTGTGAATATTAAATGGAAAAGGTTGTCAAGGAGGAATATAGTGTGTGTGAAATGTGTATGATACGATAGGAGGAAGAATTATGAAAATAATGGTGTGAACAGGATAGGAATCGGAGTAAGGGCGCTCAAGATATGATTGAAATCATGCAATGTGTATTAGTTCGAATGATAGGTGTGAATAATGACTATAATGTGGCAAGTAATGGAGAGCTACTATAAATAGTAACGTGAAAAAGTGAATAGGTAATTTATTTTATTATTGTGTAAGTGTTATTTTCAGCTCTGGGTGTACAAAGATGCCTCAAGTGAGAGCACCACGATTGAGTCGGTTCGATATGGTGGTGGCTGTTGTGGCGTCATGTACGACATCTGAGCTTGTAAGTTTGATTTTTTTTTGAAAAAATGTGTTAATATTAGTCGTTTTTAATGGATTTTTGCAAAATGTTATTTTCAAATTTCTTGGCATTTTGGACCTAGAAAAGAGCAGTGAAGGCGATAATGATCTTTAAGACACTAGTGCCCAGGAATGGGTGCTAGTGACATGTTCCTGGGTCCCCCAGTCTTGATTCTGGGTGCTGGCATCTCATAAGGCTTAAGTTGAGCCCAGATTGTTGTAGATGTGAAAATTGATGTGTGTTAATGTTGTAGGTAGGTTTGTTTACATATGTATGATATTCTAACACTATTTTTTGTTGTTTTTTTTGGTGTGAAGAGGGATATTCATTTGAGGGAGTTTCATGGTGGTCATCATTTGAGTACATTTTTAGGATTGGTCTTGTCATAAGATGAGTGGGATATTCTAGGTCGTGCTGGCCTGTAGCACATAGAAAGGATCAAGGATGTGCCTCATAATATGCCTATGATCACATCTTTATGTGAGAGGTGGTTTGCATATAATTTCCTTTTAGTTACCTATAAAGGAGATGACAGTGACATTAGAGGATGTGTATTGCATATTGTGATTTCCTATTGTTGGTGAGAGGTTTCAGGTGATGATTGTGGATGACGCACAGAGATAGATGAGGGACATTAGGAGGTATTTTATAGGGACCCAAGTTTATATTGAGGTACACATTATCATGGATGTTATTATGAGATTAGGGGTTCCGTGCTTATAGAATTTCATCACCATTATGATTTCTTCATCAGTTGCAGTGGAGGGTGGTAATGTAGGCATCTTGTATAAGATGCATGACATATGCCATCAAATAGAGGAGGAGAGCACGAGGTATAACTAGGCATGATGTGTATTGGACCATTTATACCTGGATCTATACAAATTTACACAAGATGAGCCTGGGGTGGTATTAGAAATGCCACATTGTTACATGTATGGGCCTACAAGCACATTGTGATACTAAGGCCAGTTGGTGGACCCTGAGGAAAGTGGGCGAGACCAGGTATATTTTTTGGAAGATGGGTACGTGTTCATGGAAGGAATATGGATACAGATACCTATAGATCAATGCTATATCATATGGTGCCATACTGAGACTACAGTGGATGGCCAGAGGATGTGATAGAGCTACAATGTGTATGGTGTATGATGTGGCTAGAGTATCAGTTTCCAGGATGACCAAGTTATTCCAGGAAGAATGAGTTTCATGATAGTTTTGTATGGCCCAAGATGTACCCCTAGAGTCGTATATATGGGTGAGGGACATTACAGCACCTAGGAGGGTCGGAGCTAGGTCAAGGCCCATAGGATCATAACTAGTACCTCATTGGCTAGATGAGGTAGAAGTGGTAATAGATTAGATAGATGTGGATGACACGAGGTGTACAGAGGCATATCATGCATGGTGGGTGTCACATCGGTGGGTATTTTTGTTCCCATTACTTATAGATGTGGTGGGATTACATACGGGAGGAGGAGAAGAGGGGAAACCACATGCCCCTGATAACGTAGTGGTGAAGATAACAGAGCATAATTATCTATATGGTGATGTTTGTGAGTTATTATATGGTTAGTTAATTTTCATTTTTTTCTAATGTGTTGATCTAGGGATGCAAGTGATGCATATTAGTTGTTGATTATGGACACATCCATCCACACATTGATGCAAAATGTGCCCACCGATGTACTCGTGGGTGGAGGTATGTTATAGCATGTGGATGTTATTGTTGGGTGAGCATAGGCACTTATTTGGTCCAGTGGCGCTCACGGCGGTGAAATGTATTGTACTACTGAATGAGAAGGATGAGGCGCACGAGGAGACACTAAGAGCTAGAGAGGTTGTGGGTGGAGGTCCTTTAGCACATGATGTATTTATGTTGTTCATGGAGTTACAGGGTCACTTTATGGAGTAGTCAACTAAGGTGACAATATTGCTTAGGAAGGTAGAGAGATATAGGGCTTGCGATCAGCGGCATAGATTGAGCGGTGAAGCTTCTAGTTCTAGAGATCTCACAATTTTTGATAGTGATAGTGATGACTAGATATGATATGTAGTGATGTATTGATGTAGAGGGATTCCCCCCCCAGTGATGGGATTGTTGTAACTATGATTGTGATCAATATATATATATATATATATATATATACATGGACTATTGGTGTATGTTCATTGTACTTGATGTTTATTGATTATGATTGGGACTCGTGTCTTGATGTATGATGTGTTGATTATTGTGTTGTTGATGTGATTATGCTATGTGTAGTTGAATTGACGATGATTAATGATGAGATATTGTATATGATAATAAGAAATGTATGTAGTGTGATTGTGATGTGTAATAGATAAATGATTAAAAAGTGTATAGAATGTATGAATAGAGTTGTGATGAATGATAAAGTAAAAATGAATGATGTGAAAGAGTTTTTGAATTATATGGTTGTAATAGTGTTGTGAAGCGTGTGTTAGTATGATGAAGAGAGGAAGGAGAGGAATAAAAATGCCAGCAGTGTATAGATTATAAGGTTCATTTGTATAAGACCCCTCAGCAATCAAGAATGAATTGTAAATCAAGAGTGTGTCATTAGTAAATGATTCGAGAGTGTGCGCTATATAAATAGATCGATGAAGTGTGTTGTGCAATAGATGGAGCAAGGTTATTTTTTTAACAAACCCCTCAACATTCATTTAAAAACCATAATAACATGAGTGCGTCATCGAGGGGTAAGGTGATAGAAATTACCTACCAAACCAAGCCGATGTGAAGCAGTGCAACCATGTGGAGCATAAGCTATATGAGTGTATGAACTGAATTGAATTCCATATGAGATGGTGCCAATGATGGGTGATGCAGTGGTGGGGAGTGGAGATGTCGAGGACTATAGAAGCCAATGTGTAGTAGTAGCATGACGCAGCATATGAGATGGCGCAGTGGTGGATGGATGAGATGGAAAGCATGCATGAGCAACAACCTATGGTGGAAGACAAATAATGACCTTAGAACTAGACAAAGGAGAAAAATCAACTATAGAAACAACATGCTTGCATAAGAGTAGAGATATAGACCACTCACAAGAGTGAGAGACAAAGGAAATGACACCCTTGCCTTCTAATTGTTGTAATCTTTCATGAAGAGTAGAACAATCATTTGTATGATGGCCATTGATACAATGATAGTTGCAATAAGGTCAATCACACTGGTATTGCAACTGATGAGTTGGATGATGTTGATTAGAAGGTAATTGAATCAAATACTTTCAAGAAAGGAAAGGAGCACAACATGAGGTCTAGCGCAATGAGAAAAGTGTAATATCTCCCATGAAGGAGATGCAAAAGTCTGAGGTGGATCCTAATGCAGTGGAGGAGATGAAGGATTCTTATGCAAAGGAGAAGATTGAAATTTCTTGTAAGGTGGGGGATATGGATACCTAGGAGGATGCTCAACAGGTGGAAGTGGAGAAGAACTATATGGTGCAATAGTAGCAGTAATACGATGAGGCTCTATAGGTGCAAGAATTAGTTAGCTATGCAAATAAAATCAAGACTAACACCTAATAGTCTCAATACAATGCTAAACTAAAATCTATGCACCATCATGCTAAGAGCTAAACAAGTAATAAACATCAACATTATGCATTAGAACCTTGAAAATGAACTTCAAACTAACATGTAAACATTTATTTCTCTACTCTTTAGAAAGATAAATCTATGAAATAGACCTATGTAGATCCTTTAGCTATCAAAGGGTTGATAGTTGTTTGTTTGATCCAAGATGATAAAAAATGGAGGTTCATCAAGCCATGACTTATTAGGCCTTTCTTGATTAATTCCATTGTTCTTCACAAAAAATCTTGGATGATTGAATGCAAATGAAAGATGCTTAGCTCCACTAATGGAAGAATGATCTAAGATGATAAAATGGCTATAGATTAGGCTATATGCTCATTTAGGTGTAAGTAGAAAGGTAGGAGGAGGGCTCCTTATATAGCCCAATGTATAAAATAATATCTACATCCCTTTACATGTGGGATAATAGAGAGGTTGGGTTAGTTGTGGATAAGGAAGGTTTAGGGAGGGTTGAGTCAACCTTAGGAGAGTTTAGATTTTTTCCTCTAGTGACTCATGGGGATTAGAGGGGCTTTATTAATTAACCAAAGTGATTAATTAATAGGTGTATAAATCTTATAGAAGCTTTTTAGAGGAATAGTTAGTATGATTTATGTTATGAGAGGATTTTAATCAAATAAATGATGATTTATTGATTAAATAGAAGAGAGAATTAATTAATTAAGAATAATTAATTAATCTAGATAGTACTAATTAAATAAATAGATAGGGGGCTTAATTAATTAGAAATAATTAATTAATCTAGATAGAAAGGGGAGCTTAATTAATTATAAATAATTAATTAATCGAGATAGAAAGGGAGCATTAATTAATTATAAATAATTAATTAATTGAGATAGAAAGGGGAGTTGATTAATGGAAGGTCGTTAATTGGCATCATTGTTGGATAGAAGAGTTAATTAACTAATGTAATGTAATTAATTAATGACGATAACAGAGAAAATGTGTGATATTGACTGATATGTCATCAATTTGCGGAAAGGGTATAATTAGCAATTTAAGTATTTAAATTGCTCGAGCTAAATTATAGGTGTCTACATTTTCCCCTCTTTGGGGTGGCATAAGTGATGCCACTTCAAAGATAGTAGACAGATAAAATTTTGAAGGGGTAGAAGAAAAATTAGTAGAAGTGAGAGATGCCCCCTCGAGTGTTGATGGGGTGATGAAAGAAGGCGATCAATGATCGAAAAAGGTGAGAGAAATGGATAGAAGAATGGGTAGGGGCAGGATGCCCCAGGTGAATAAGAAGAATAGTGTTGATAGGAGAATGATGTAGAAGAGGAATGAAGATAGAAATAAAAGAGCAATATTTCATCCAGTGTATTGAAACAACTTTAGTGTCATCATATTGCCAAAGATCTACATCATCAATCCTTATTAAAAATATAAGCATATGAAAAAAGTAGAATGACATGAAAAATCCATACTACGAACAATTGTCCATTGCTGAAAACACCAACTCAATGCAAACATACAAAAAGTCAATGCAATATGAGAAGGAAACAAGCTCATTTAACAGGGAAACAAGTACAAACACACATACTCAAACCAACAATGGTCAAGATGGTTGTACAAATGTTTTGTTATCAAGCTGAAGATCCCCAAATGTTCGTGATTGATGAAAAGGGTGAAAAATGATGCCCCTAGCAAGGATACATGCAAGGGAAAATGATGAAGGACGGGTCCAATGATAAAGTGTTGTGCACAATGAAACAATATCAGGCAACTGGATGTGCCCCAAAGTACTGACGAAGCAAACATGCTAGCTTTGTAAATGGTTGTAAATATGATGATCTGTGAGTCATTTGATTTGTGAACACATGAAAATTCCAGCAAGATATGGAATGAATACCATGCGCAAGACACGAGTTTCAGCCATTATGGGTTGTTTACCTATTTTTGTAAATTTTAATTTTTAGGATTTTTGAGAAATTTTGAAATTTTATGTGTTTGTATTTTTCTATGTTTTTTGCAAAAATTTTTGATTTTTGTAATGTTTAGGGATTTTTGATTTTTTAGAAGAAATGAGAAAATAGGAGATCGCCTAAAAGAAAAAAAAAATCCCTAGGGAGAAGAAACGGGTGCCAGGTAGAAAAAACATGCCCCGACGTGGTGAAAAGGAGTTAAAAATGATTATTTAATAAAAACAATCATTACGGTGGATAGAAGAAGTGTTAGAGTGATCACGACGGTCAAAACATGCCCCTAGGGCATCATGGTGGGTTAAAATAGCCAAATATACCCCTTCCCGAGGGGGGTAAATCATCGTGATCAGTACATTTGCTACCAAACCCTACCAAATTTTTACCGTGAGTTACCATGAGCGACGAGCGAGATGGCTAGGGTGTAGAATCACCATAGATGCACTGATACCATTCGAGAGTACGTCCGGAATGATGACGATGGACCATTCGTGAGTACCCCAACCCTTCCTGGTATTTTTACACATTTAATTTCATATTTACTAGCATTAATTATCATTTAGACATGCCACATATTTATATGATTCATGATGATTACTATGGTTATGGATAAGGATTGGATCATGATGTTGTCTGATTTTATTTCTTATGTATGTACCATGATGGATATTGATGATGTATCACATGTGTTTGATTTTTATGATAGATCCATAGATGATATCAATTGTATTGTATATGTGATGTTCTAGATTAGTGGACGGGATGATATGATGATATTGGTGTGGGGGGGATAGATTTTGATATTTTTGATCCCTCTTGCCCCCATTTGATGATACGATATGTGATGATTAGCTTAGCATACATGTATGATGTACACATAGCATTTTATTTATATATGATGTATAGATGATGTTAGATGTGATGATATAGATGGAGATATGATGATGTGATAACAAAACTATGTACATGTGACAAGCAAACACAATCAAATGTTAACAAACCTATCAAATATACATTGCTAAACAACATGAATTAACACAACTATGTACAATTATTTACAAGCATGCAAAAACACACTTCATATGTACAAGTAAGAATGAATCTAATCTAAGAAAGAAAAATGAATCTAACAAAGTATGTTTAAGTGACAAACTATACAAATGTACAAGCAAGCAAAAACTATACAAGCAATCAATGTACACAAACTAACAAACAAAGAAAGAAACAAGATAAAGCAAGTAAACTAAAGCTATGTTTTTGTAAGATTGTTTTTAGTGCGTTTTGCATTGTTGTGGAAATTTTGTAAAACAATTTTCTATTGTTTTTTGTTTTTAGTTTTTCTATTGTTTGTGTGTTTTCTAGTTTTTGATTGTTTTTGGATTTTTGAACATTTTTTAATGTTTTTTTTGTGATTTTTTGACATATTTGAATTTTTTGGATTTTCTGAACATATTTGAATGTTTTTGGATTTTCTAAACATATTTGAATATTTTTGAACATGTTTGATTTTCTAAGGTTTTCCGAAGCTATGTACAGGAAACCAAGAAACGTGGATGCCCCCAACATTAGATGGAGAATATACAAGGGCATGCACCATGTATTTATAAATAGGAAGGTGAAAGTGTAAAGGTTCCCCCAACATTAGATGGGGAATATACAAAGGAAATCCCTTCACTGATTTACAAGAGGAGAAACAGTTGGATCAAGGCTTGACAGGATAGGATCACAAGGAATCTGGATGCCAAAGTGGAACTAGCCCTAGGCTAAGTAAAAGTACCCCCTAGAAACTAGATGCTTGTGAACAATGAGTCCTCCCAAGGCACCAGAAAGCTGGTTTTCACCAAGGGATCTATCCAAAGTGCCACAATTGCATGGTTTTCACATATGGATGACCTGTTTTCTCTTTTTCTTTTTCTCTTTTTTGACTTTTTTGTATTTTGATCCTTTTTTACTTTTTTGTTTGTTTTTTATTTTTGTGCCATGTTTAAGCATAGAACTGCTTAAGGTGCATGGCATTCATAGGCTCACAGATCTCATCTCCATTAGGATGAGAAAGTTTGTATGCTCATGTTCCATATTTTTCCACAATGACGTAAGGTCCTAACCAGTGTGGTTCAAACTTTCCTTTCTTCTCTCTTTCTACCCTTGTGTTGAACTGATTCTCTTTCATGACCAAATCTCTGACCTCAAATTGATGAGGTTATGATCCTTTTGTTGTAGTTCCAGGAGACTCTGTTTTGATATACCTTGAGATGGTTAAGGGCATGGATGTGCTTTTCATCTAGGAGTTCCAATTCTTCCATCCTGCCACTCTGTAATCCTCATCTTTGTCTAGATAATCCCTAAGAGATATCCTTAGGGAAGGAAGCTCTATTTCCAATGGGATGATAGATTTTGTTCCAAACACTAGGGAGTAGGGTGTCACACCAGTAGGAGTGTGAATGGAGGTCCTATAAGCCTAGAGGGCTGGGTGAATTTGTAAATGCCAGTTGTGACCTGTCTTACTCACCATATTTTCCATGATCTAAACCAATGTTTTGTTAGTGGCTTTGGCTTTCCCATTACCTTAAGGGTAATATGGTGTAGACCACTTTAATCTTATTTGAAATCGATGACAAATATATTTCACCATCTTGTTCTTGAATGATTTTCCATTATCAGTAACTATGGGCAGTAGGAATGCCATACCAGAAAATAAGGTGATTCATGATAAACTTTGATATCTGAGCACCTGTAACATATGTTAATGGAAAACCTCCACCCACTTAGTGAAATATTTTGTGGCTGTGATGATGTGGGTATGACCATCAGATGAGGTAGGGGTGAGCTTCCCTATTAAATCCAGTCCCCATTTGGAAAATGGCCATGGTGTTGTAATTGGTTGTAATGGATGTGACGGTGCATGGATGAAATTTCCATACTTCTGACATAGAACACATTTCCTGACATGGTTGCAGCAATCTGTCTCCATAGTAGGCCAGTAGTATCCCACCCATAACAACTTCTTTGCTAGGACCATTCCATTCATATGGGCACCACACACCCCTTCATGTACTTCCTTGATCACTTGGACCGACTCTGCTACATCTAGACAATGCAATAGATTCCCATCATAGCCATGATGATAGAGCATGTACCTCCTAGGAGGGTGTAATGGGATATTTGGTAGATAAGGATTTGTTTTTCGGATCGGGAAATGTCAGTAGGGAAGGTACCACTTTTAAGGTAGTCATAGATAGGTGCATACCAAGGGGAGTAGGGACCAACAACTTCACATGCCAGACATGATTCTGGTATATCATATGTAGGTTGACGTATATTTTCAACAAAAAATGGCATATCATTGTTTTCTGGTGGAATCCACAACATAGAACCCACTGTCGCCATTGCATCTACAGATCAAGTTTTGTGCCCTTGGAATTTTCTCAAAGGTAATACGCACAAAGTATTCTTTCAGAGTTTCCACCAGTTTCTTGTATGGGATGAGCTTTTCATCCTTGACCTTGTACTCATTGTTGACTTGTTTGATAATCAGTTGTGAGTCACCAATGACCTTGACATGGTGGATATTCCACTTGATCACCAGCTTCAACCCAGTGATGAGTGCCTCATATTCTGCAATGTTATTTGTGTAAGGAAAACCAAGACAGAAAGCTTGTGGTATGGGGTCTCCTGAAGGAGTGATTAGTACTACTCCTGCCCCTGAACCATGGAAAGTGAATGATCCATCAAAGTGGATCTGCCACATGACAGATTCTTCAATATACATTAGTGATGAATCTGGCAGCTCCAAACTTATAGGCTCTATTCTAGGTAAAGGTGCTTCTGCTAATTGGTCAGAAAGTACTTGTCCTTTAACTAATTTCTGGTGTACGTATTCAATGTCAAATTCACTGAGTAGAATGATCCAATTAGCCATTCTACCTGTAAGGGTGGGTTTTGACAATAGGTATTTAAGTGGGTCAACTTTAGATATAAGCTTGGTTTTATTGTTCAATAGGTAATGGCAGAGTTTTTGAAAAGAAAAAACAACAGCCAGACAAGCTTTTTCAATTTGGGGATAGTTGAGCTCATAGGAAATCAGGGTATGACTAAGGTAGTACACAAATTTTTCTTTTTGGCTTAGGTCATATTGTGCAAGAAAAGTGCCAATAGAAAATTGTGTAGCAGATATGTATAGAAAAAGTGGCTCACCTGGGGTTGGAGGCATGAGGACAGGAGGATTGGCCAGGTATTGTTTAAGCAAGGAAAAGGCTTGTTGTTTCTCTGGTCCCCAAACAAAATCAACATCCTTTTTAAGAAGATGAGTAAAGGAATGACACTTATCAGCAAGCTGTGAAATGAAGTGGTGAATGGCTTGTATTTTTCCTTGCAGGCTGCGCAGCTGTTTGATATTCTTGGGAGGAGGCATTTCAGTAATGGAAGTGACTTTGGCTGGGTCCACCTCAATCCCTCTCCTTGATACAATGAATCCTAACAGCTTCCCTGATAATACTCCAAACACACATTTCTTTGGATTCAACCTAACCTTATATTCCTGTAGACATGTTCAAAGATATGTCGCAAAACTTCAGGGTGGTCTTCTCTTGTCTTGGAATTTCCAAGGATATCATCTACATAGTCCTCCATGATGTCATGTAACATATCATGGAATATTACTGTCATGGCCCATTGATAGGTTGCACCAATATTTTTTAGGCCAAAGGGCATTACCTGATAACAGAATGTTCCCCAAGGGGTTGTAAAGGTCATCTTATACTGATCTTCTTCTGCTATCTTGATTTGGTTGTATCCTAAAAATCCATCCATAAGAGATAAAATTTCATAGCTTGCAGTTGAATCGACAATCATGTCGATATTGGGAAAAGGAAAATCATCTTTTGGACATGCCTTGTTGATGTCCCAAAATTCTGTGCAAATTTTGATGCCAACTGGTTTCTTTTGTACTGGAACTATGTTTGATATCCACTCAGAGTAGTTCAATGGGTCTGATGAACCCTGCTACTAACAGTCTCTCTAACTCCTCTTTAACCAGAAGGGCCACTCGTGGATGCATTTTCCTTAGCTTTTGTTTAATAGGATTTGCGTCTGGATGCACTACTAAGTTGTGCACCACCAAATTTGGATCTAAGCCTGACATATCTTTATAAGACCATGTGAATATGTCCACAAATTCTCTAAGAAGCAAGGTGAATGTTTTGTTCTTGTGTTGAAAGTGAAGCTCCCAGCTTGACTATCTTTGGGTCTTCTTCCATTCCAATATTTACGTCAATGGTTTCTTCTACCAACATTTTTGACATATCCTCCATATGCGTAGGATCAGGAGGAAGGTTGAGATATTCTTCCAAGGGAATCTCTATGAGATTTTCACCCTTAGCATGGTCACTTCTTTTGTCCATTAATTTTTTACTTGTTTTTCAGCCAATGCCTCAAAGAGGTTTTCACTGTGTGACTTGGAATTTTACTTTTTCCAAGGCTTTTCGTTGGAACTTTTTCCCTCACTTTTTCTTAAGTTTTTCTAACCACGAAGCTCAGCTTCCTCTTCCAAAATAGGATGTAGGTATCTAAGTCAATGTAGAAACCTTTCTTATGGTCCCCAATTGGAATTGTATATCTCGTATGCCCATAAAATCTGCAATGGCCTCATCATTCTCAAAAAGGTCCAATGGCACATGACGTTGTTGGTCCCAATCGACAAGGGAAGGGTAGAAAAGGTCAATTTTAGACTCAGTGGGGGTTAAGGTAAGGAAAATGGTATCCATGAAAAGGTTCGTGGAGGTAAGATCCTCATATTGGCTATAGTGGGAATATGTGTCGCTGTCTAAATAATCAGAGCTATCCTCACACTCAGAATAGGTAGCATCTTGATCATTGGGGTGTGATCCATAGGGTCGAATGCCGATACCATATCTTTCCATTTTGAAATGTGGAAGTGGAACTGGTTCTCTTGGTCCTTCCTCATTCTTTCCACATCCTAGGCCCTTGTAGCCCATAAAATACATCATTCGGCTAGACTTTTCATACTCAGGGATTTGGTAGTACAGGTCGGTTGAGTGTCCTCTGGGACCCAAGTTGTAGGTGGGTCCAACAATTTCTCTTTTGCAAGTAATCCCCAGGTAAGAATGTCCCAATAGTTTTTTCATCTCTAGGCCATTTGAAATGATAGTTGGGTCGACCTCTTGTTTTAGGTGACAAAGATAGGTCTGAAACTAGGAGAGCTTGTTGCACATTGTATTCTCCACAACCATACTCCAGAAATTTCATCTCCCATGAATCAAAAGGAGAAGTAGATGTAGAAGCTTCTCAAGCACAAGAACTTGGGAGTTTGAATCAACTCATGATTCCATAGCTTCTGATTGAAGGGGAACAACTATATCAGTAGAAGGACATGCATATGTACCCTTATGAGAAAATCTATTGAGAGCTCTTCAGTGAACGAAAGGTTCTGGATCTCCTTGTATTGTAACAGTGTGTCCCTCATGTTTTAACTTGATGCACTGATGGAATGTTGATGGTATGGCCTGCATGGCATGAATCCATGGGTGGCCAAGAAGCATATTATATGGAAGTTCCAAGTCTAAGATGTGAAACTTGGTATTGTGACAAGTTGGTCCTACCTCCATTGGAAATGTGATTGTTCCAGTTGACTCCTGCTCCATGTTTTTATAAGTGGTTATGGTAATAATATGGGACTCTAGATCTTCTTTTGTGTCCACATTTGTTTAATTAGTTTCAATGTGCATATATTCAATCCTGACCCGTTGTCCACAAGCACCCATTTTATCTTCCGATGGTAAAAAATACCTCTATATACAGGGGAAGATTATGTGTGTGATCTTTGTTGGGGATTTCCTTGTGATTAAAGGAGATGTGTTCAGTCGGTGTAATGTTTTCCACCGTGGATTGTAAATGTGAAGGGTCTACTTCCATTGGCACTCTTAAACCCTGGAGATTTTTGTATAAGATGTCCTTATGTACATTTGATATCTTAAGAAGATCTAAGATTGAAATCTTGGTAGATGTCTTCTCAAGTTGTTCTAAGAGGTTGTATTAACCATCTTGAGGGGTTGACAGAGAGGGTTCTGGGATCATGAGATGGGTGTGCCTTGTTACACAAGCACAATCCTTTCCCTTGATCCTAATGGTATTCACATGTTCATTAGAAGAGTGGACACATCCAATGAGTGAGTCATAATGATTATTGTCACTTTTGGTGTATAGATAGTTTGCAACTTTGTAAATTTGGGATGAATCTCCTTGATCCAACCTTTTCTCATCTGATTTTCCATGTTTAGGGAATGGTTCTTTGAATATCCCCATCTTTTTGTTTGGTATTTGATTTCTCTCTGGGGTGTCAACTTCTATCTCTCCATTTTCAATGAGATCTTGGATGTAGTGGCAAAGTCTTAGGCACTTGTCTGTCTTGTGTCCTTTTACATGATGAAAATCACAATATTCATGCTCTTTATACCATGATGGTTTAGGAGTATTGTCATCAAAAGGTTGCATTATAGGATAAGTCACCATGTGGACTGCATCCAATTTCTTCAATATTGTAGACAAAGACTCATTAAGAGGAGTGAACATCCTATGCTTAGGTGGTGGTTGAATAGGTCCTTTGGTCAGTTTAAAAGGTTGACCAACTTGAACTGTTTATACTCGTTTGGAATCTGTGATTCCATCTCCCACCACGTTCTTGTTTTTGTTAAAGATATTTGGCTTTTTCCATTGGTTTGGAATTTTGATTATCTTTAGAAGGTGATTTGATTGTTCCTTTTGCAATGAGGTATTTTTCTATTTGTATGCCCTTTTCAATGACCTCTTCAAAGGTACTAACATAATGCATTTGTAAATGAAAAGTGATGTCCAGGTTTAGATTAGGCACGAAGATGCTCACAAGCTATTTTTTGGAAATGCACAAGGGAAGCGGTTGGCTATCCCTTGCCATCTTTGTAAGAAGCTAGTGAATGTTTCATTAGGGCATTATTTAGTACTACACAAATCTACCATAGTTATGTCACTTTCTATGTTGTATGAGAAATGTCAAACAAACCTTTCTGCTAGTTCAGGCCATGTGAAGATAGACCTGTGAGGTAAGAAAGTGAACCATTCCAAGGCTTGTCCCCCTAGACTCTTTGGAAAGAGTCATATGAGGTAATTGTTGCTATATGCCACTTCTTGGCATGCCATGTAAAAATATTTCACATGATCTCACAGGGTCACCTTTCCCTTTGTATTTGTCAAATTTTGGCATGTCAAACTTCTTAGGAAAGGGTTGAAGTGTCATAGCTTTATCAAATGGATGGGGGCATAACTCTTCGTATTGGTATTTTTTGCTATTCCCAACATTACTTTCTTGAAGGCTTGTAAGAATTTATTTCATGGATTGCATTTCTTGTGTAAGTAATTGCTCTTTAGTAGGAGAAGCAGGAATATATACGTGATTTTATTCTATATTTTCTCCTTCTTGGTTTTCCATGTGAAGTTCACTAGTTTTGACCTTAGGCTTCACCTTATGCACATTTTTGTTTGTTTCCTTATGTACATGAGATGTTAGTAAAGCTAATTTTTGACTAAGGTTTTGGATTTGTTGTTGAATAGTGACTTCTTCCTCAAGAGGTTATTCTTCTTCTTCAT
The DNA here is from genome assembly GCA_019776745.2 of Taxus chinensis. Taxonomy (NCBI): domain Eukaryota; kingdom Viridiplantae; phylum Streptophyta; class Pinopsida; order Cupressales; family Taxaceae; genus Taxus; species Taxus chinensis. Next base: position 882,971,179 of record CM034149.1, read on the forward strand.
TACGTGGAGGTTGTTCTACATTTTCATGTTATAATCTAACTCTACGTGGCATCTTGATGAAGGGAATTTTATAACCCACCATATTATCATTTCCTACATTGGACGTGGAATCGTGCCCATGTGTTAGGATATCTTCCATGTTAATGAGAGGTTGTTCCTCTTCATTAGCCTCATTCGTGGGTGGGATTGTCTCATGTTCTGTAGGCATTCTAGCTCCTAATTCCACCACTCGTGCTAGCAGTCGATACTTTGTTTCTAAAAAGGAATTCATCTAATAAGGTGGGGTCAAAGTCAAATTTTGCATGTGGTGACCCTAACTCATCACCACTATGATCTACCATCTCCTCCACTTCTTTCTCTATGGAAAATAAAGTCCTAAGATCATGGCCAATAAAGGGATTTGACCCTTGTTTGTTTGAAGTTTCCCAAGTTTGTGTTTGTTTTGTTTCAAATGCCTGCTTTTTGGATCCCAATATTGTTTTAGGGGCCATGATGTATGAGAGTTTCACTAAGGTGTTTTGAATTTGTTCAAAAGGTATTGATTAAGCCTAAGTGAAATGTAAAAAGAATGTCAATAGTTCAAGAGTTATAATGAATGTCAAAGGATAAATGTGCCCAAGTGATTGTTCTAAATGAGTAAGTCAAAAGGTGAAAAATAAGATACAATCACATGATTCTTAGTTCCAAAACCAATCAACCAAATGATATACTTCCTAAGTCTGTTTCCAAAATGGTAGTTGGTGTTTTAAGATGATTAACAAAATGTCACTACTTATGTCAAGTTCAAAGAAATGAACAAGGAGTAAGTAATAACAAGGAGTTAACACGATCCCAAAACAAAGTATACTAAAAGCAAATCTGAATCCAATCAATACCTATATTCCAAAAAGTGGCAGTTACAATTATGAGCAACACAACAATTCCACCAAGATATGTTAACCAATATTTGTGAGAAAGTAAGGTATTAATATCAAGATGATATTGATATAATGTGCACAAGTGGTAACACTCAACACTTTTCAAAATCAAGGTAGTAATTGAAATCAAACTAAAGCTAGAGTATACCTAGGAATTGTTAAAGTGTATATAGTGTAACATCACAATATAGATATTTAGGTCAAGTTTACTAGAAACAAGATGTAAATACCAAAATTGTAGTGACACGATATAAACAAGGATAACAGTTCAAAGGAGATTCAAGGTGATGAATCCATCCTAACTACAATGACAATCTTGACTTGGGTATCAAGATAAAAAAGGATACCAATGATATGAAAATGTCTCCACACACTTTAGACATTTAACAACTCAGCCCACAAACATGGATGAGCATAAATGGACACAAAAGTGGTGAATACAATCAATTAGCAACACAAGGGTAGTCACTCTTCTTCTAATCAACAAAGTGTCAAAAGAAAGTGAAGGAAGTAGATCAATTGGGGGTGAAAAATGTTGGCCTCACTTTGGCATAGTTTCACCTTGCCTTAGGGTGAGTGAAAAACTAAGCAAAAGTAACACTTCACATGTTTCGTGATGAATAATGGCTCTCAACTCAAATTGGTTTTGAAATGGTCAAATTTGGCTCCTGGTCAAAGATAGCTTCCTAGGTGGTTCACTCAACTAGGTGTCAAAATTTATCTAAGAGTGAGCTTGGTTTGCCAAGGTTTCCAAGGATTATCCTTTCTTTACTTTACCCCCTTCAAGCACAGTGGGCAATAAATGCATCCATCATGTACTCTCACTGGGGTCATGATACAGATAACTTTGACCCTAAATCTCATGTGTATACTAGTCAAGTAGGTGTGTTGAGCACTTCATGTTTCATCCATAAGGTTCCCTCTTGTGTGGACTACTTTGGGGTTCCTAGGACCACCCCCATTGTTGTAGCTTAAGGCTTATGCCAAAGGGGTTATGTCCTAGTTTTAAGTGGATGGGGCGTACCCTTATCTGAACCTGCAAATCAAGTGTTTTGAATGTGGTGTGTTTTTTTATATTTTATACTTAATGTGGTTTAGTCTTTCATCATTTGGCAACCTATAACACACGTGTAGTTAGAAAAGTTTGTTTTGAACTCCTTTCTTTGACAACATTTTTAGGTCCTGCACTCAAGTGTTAGTAGTTCTCCAAGAAAATCACATTATTTGAAAGAGGATTAAGAGTTGATTTTGATTCTCAAGATCATCCAAGGATGCAAGAGAAGAACATACACAACAAATAATCCAACTAAAAAGTAAAGGAAAGTTTTGTAATTAATGAACCATACAAAAATCTTGATAAATGTTCATTCCCTTAAACCAAAAATGAAAGATGAAGTTTCCAATTAACCAAATGTTAGAAAATGAAGACTAAAGTTTCTTTTGATTCTCAAGATCACCCTAAGGTGCAAGAGAAGAGCATACACAAAATTTAGCCCAACTAGATAGAAATGGAAAACTTCAAATCAAAGGACCATAAAAAAATGCTTTGTAAAAGGTTCATTCCCTTAAGCAAAATGAATAATCAAATTTCCAAGTTAATCCAAATGTTAAAAAGATAGAGATCAATTTTTTTTGATTCTCAAGATCACCAAAAGGTGAAAGAGAAGAGCATACACAAGATTTGGTCTAAATCAAGTAAAGCATGGAAATACAACATTCATCAAAACATTAGACATGTTAGAAAATGACTAGTTTTACAATAAAGGGAAAACCTACAATTTTTGTAAGTATAAATCCAAATTTATGTTTTCATTGCATAGTTCACTTCAATACATTTCCAGTGCAAAAAAATGGATTCATTTCGAGTTCAGGATCAAAATTTATGGCCTTTGGAAGATGGGTTACACATATGCTCTTATGCTCATGGGTATGCACTTAACATGTACTCAAAAAATGTTTAAAAAGCATCCCTTAATCTATAAAAACGTCAAATTCTTCCAACCAAGATTCAATTTTGATAACAACCCATCACATTAGTATATGATTAGAAGACTCAACGCTATCAAACATTAACATTCACGATAAAAAAACTTAACATTTTCAAGAAATTGACAAAACTAGCATGTAGAATGATGAAAAAGTAAGCTCTAAAAATGAAAACATGGAGAAATATTGAAATTTTCTCACCAAGATTCAATTTTGACAGCAACCCACCACATTAATATGTAAATATAAGACTCATCACTATCAAACACTAACCTACATGCTCAAGAATTTAAGATTTTCAAGAAATTGACAAAACTAGCATGTAGAATGTTGAAAAATGAAGCTCTAAACATGAAAACATGGAGAAATCTTGAAATTTTCCCATCAAGATCTAATTTTGATAGCACTTCACCTCCTTTATACCTACAAGGAAGACTCAACACATACAAACTCAACAAAACAAGTTAAGAAAAATAAGTTAGATCAACATGTGCAAAAGAGGGTTAGTAACCAAAATTGAAACATAACTACAAAAACTTGAAATTAAGTGCAAAGGAAAATGGAGTAAGTCCCACCGGGCGTGCCAAATGTGTGCAATGAATTAGTTAGCTATGCAAATAAAATCAAACTAACACCTAATAGTATCAATACAATGCTAACTAAAATCTATTCACCATCATGCTTAGAGCTTAAACAAGTAATAAACATCAACATTATGCATTAGAACCTTAAAAATGAAGATTCAAACTAACATGCTAAACATTTATTGCTCTATCTTTAGAAATTGAAATCTATGAAATAAACCTATGTAGATCCTTTAGCTATCAAAGGGTTGATAGTTGTTTGTTTGATCCAAGATCAAGAAAAAGTCTTCATCAATCCATGGCTTATTAGGTTTTTTTGATTATCTCCATTGTTCTTCACAAAAAACTTGGATGATTGAATGCAAGAAATGAAAGATTCTTAGCTCCACTAATGGAAGAATATCTCTAAGATGATAAAATGGCTATAGTCTTAGGCTCTATGCTCATTTAGGTGTAAGTAGAAAGGTAGGAGGAGGGTTCCTTATATAGCCCAATGTATAAAAGAATCTTTACATCCTATTTACATGTGGGATAATAGAGAGGTTGGGTTAGTTGTGGATAAGGAAGGTTTAGAAGGGTTGAGTTTACTTTAAGAGAGTTTATTTTGTCCTCTAGTGACTCATGGGGATTGAGGGGGGTTTATTAATTAACCAAAGTGATTAATTAATAGGTGTGTAAGCTTATAGAAGCTTTTTAGAGGAATAGTTAGTATGATTTATGTTATGAGAGGATTTTAATCAAATAAATGATGATTTATTGATTAAATAGAAGAGAGAATTAATTAATTAAGAATAATTAATTATCTAATAGAAGAGATAATTAATTAATTAAGAATAATTAATTAATCTAGATAGAAAGGGGAGCTTAATTAATTAGAAATTAATTAATTAATCTAGATAGAAAGGGGAGCTTAATTAATTATAAATAATTAATTAATCTAGATAGAAAGGGGAGTTGATTAATAGAAGGTCATTAATTGGCGTTGTTGTTGGATAGAAGAGTTAATTAACTAACGTAATGTAATTAATTAATGACGATAGTAGAGAAAATGTGTGATATTGACAATATGTCATCAATTTGTGGGAAAGGGTATAATTACGAGCTAAATTATAGGTGTCTACATTTGCCCCTCTTTGAGGTGGTGTAAGTGACGCTGTTATCAAAATTTCCCCCCCCAGGGTAAATTTCGATAACATGCATCAAAGGTGGTAGAAAGGCAAATAGGTTGATTCAGAAAAAAGTGAAAAAATTGGCTAAGTCCTGCCAAAGGGAGCAACTGGGACATTTGGGACGTCAAGGCGCGGATCGGCCGAAAAGCCTCCAGGCGGCCCAAATTGCATTTGGGACAATCGGGCCAGAAGTACGCGAAAGGCGCGAAAAGCCGATCCGGCCGAAGGAGGAGGAAGAAATTGGCTAAGTGTTGCTCAGGACGTTTGGGACAGAAAGGCCCGAACCGGCCGAACCGGGCGAAATAAGCACAAAGGGCCCAAAAACAAAGTGGTACAAATGGGCCCGAACCGGCCAAACCGGGCGAAATTGTCCCAAGCAGTCCAAAGGAAAATGGAACAATCGGGCCAGAGGTACGCGAACCGGCTAAATCGGCCGAAATTGTCACAAAGGGTCCAAAATCAAATGGGACATCCGGGACAGATGGACGTGAAGTACGCGGAAGACCCGGCAGGCCCGAGAACCAACCAAAAGACGCCACGTGTCTCAAGGAGAAAGGTTAAAAAGTCAAAGGGGCAAGGTTTGAAGCGCTGGCCCGAGCCAATAGGAATTGGACACGTGTCCAATAGAGCAGTAAAGTGCGGAGCTCGGGAGGAAGTTAGAGAATTTGGTTGAGTTCCCCAAAAAGGCTAAAAGTAAAGGAAGCCCCGCGCCCTGTCCTCCAACAAGATCATGCCACGTGTCATCCAAATGGCGGGAGCGCGGGAAAGGGGTGAAAAAAGTCCCAAAATCATCAAAAAGTCAAAATTTCAAAGGACAGCCCGCCGAAAAGATGGAGGAGAGAGAATTGCTCGTCCAATCAGAGCGTGCCACGTGTCATCCAAGTGGCAGAGCGCGGGAAGAAATTCAAAAATCCGTTTTCACCTATTCCGTGCCCTAAAACTTCAGATCGACATAACTTTCGATCCAGAGCTCAGATTTGCGCGTTCTTTATATCAACGGAAAGCTTGTGAGATTCTCTACACGTTTCCAGGGTCAATCTTGCATTTTGGTTCAGTTTGAAGAAAGAAAATCAGAAGACGCCTCTGGCACGAAATAATAAGCAGAAGTGATGCTCAACTAACAACTTTAATGCAGCAGACAGTTCGCCGCCTCTGCTAGACAGCTCGCCGTTTTGCCAAGATCTACCGCTTCCATCATTATGAGATGAGTTAAGTGCATTCTGGAGGTGGTTGGGGCAGATTTTGAATTCCTCTCTCTTTTCTCTCTCATTCTTCCTATAAATTGTAAGGAGGGGCTTCTTTCTAATGTTGGACATTCTTGTTTTGCAACCCCTCCCTTCTCTCCTGTTCATAAGAAGATTTGTGGAGTTTTCAAACCTCCCATATAGACTGTAACACCGTTTTTTGCCTTTTGGCCATTGCAATGTATTGAATCGATCCTTAAGCAATATATATGTGTCTGTGGTTGCTTCTAAACCCTCTTACATATTTATTACTGTCATTTTTGATCTTTCATTGCATTTTTGCTATCTGTGCATGGTGTGGTATTGCATCTATATGATCTGTGTTTATGTTGCAAAGCTTATGTTCTTCATTCCTCGGTGCATCACCTCCTTAGCTTAGGTTTATTTATATGCATTTCTCTCTCCCTGTCTCCTTGGTAGTTAGTTTAGTTTTTCTTGGGTAAACCTCTGCGTTTCATTGGTGCATCTAAACAGAGGAATAGGAACCAGCCTTTCTCTGGAGAATTCTTTCTCATTTTTCAAGTCCCACACTTGGAGAAAGGATTCAATGTTATGCAATCACACTGGACGCATGAGCATCAACCTAAAATCTGATGTGCAACCAGGGGTGCTGTGATTTTGCATCAACAGTTTTGGCACGCCCGGTGGGACATAGAGGTCTCATTTTTATTGCAGCAAAGTTGATATGCATCTGTTGCAATTTTCTTGCTTAAAAGAGCTATTATTTGCATATCTGGCGACTCCAAAGGGAAGAATCAACTGGTTTCAGCAGTACAGGCCTAAAAGCTTATGAGAAGAATCACAAGGTCAAAAGTTGGAGAAGAGGAAGTGCTGTTTGAACACCTGCAATTATCTCCAAGAAGAAGGCAAAGAGGAAGAAGGATTCAAAGGTCTCCATCTCCACCAAACAGAACTCTCTCAACTCCTCCACCTGAGCGGCCTTTCTTTCAGTATACAAGGGTTTTAAGACCAATCAGAATGGCGCAACCAGTGAACCCCTATGTCAACTTCACAGGCAGCAGCCCACTTGCTCTCAATGCACAAAATCCAATCCCAGTAGCAGCATTGAAGAACATTCCATACTTTACTGGAGAAAATCAGACCACTCCTGGTGATCATGTCAAGGACATTGCTAACATTTGTGCAATCCATGAGATTAATGAGATGCAAGTAGCTGTCAAATTGCTGGCGTCTTCATTCAAGGGAAAAGCATTGCAATGGTTTAGGAGCCTTGAAGCTGGCTCTATCACAAACTGGAATCAGCTGTGTATTGCACTTCATGATCAATTTGGAGAAAAGGGAGACAACTTGTCTCTTTTGGAGCAGCTGACAACCATCAAGAGAGCTCCCAATGAGCAGCTAACCGACTTCAACTTCAGATTTCAAAGATCTTGGGATAGAATTCCGGTGGCAGTCAGGCCAACAGCAGAAGGTGCTTTTCTATACTACCTTAAAGCTTTAAATTCTGATATTTCTATGTTAGTTCAATCTATGGGAGGCACAACTATCCCTGCTGCTTATAGTATTGCCATTAGAGCTGAAAATTGTCTGATTCAAGCTGGCAAGCTAGCTCCTAGGCCTCCAATGCCATTATATCCAAGTTTAGAGAGCCCAAGTACTAGTCAAGTACCTGTCTTAGCTCCTATTCCCACTCCTAGGAATCAGAGTTCAAATGAAGCTTCCACTTCATCTCCAAGTGCCCCAAATGAGCTTCAAGAAGTCATGAAGCAGCTGCAAAATTTAGGTAATGAGCTGGTCACTCTAAAAAGACAGCAAGCTCAAGGTTTTAGACCTTCGTATCAGCCTCAAGCTCAACCTAATAGGCAGCCATATCAGCCTCAAAGGCCACCTAATCCAGCTGCAAATATGAATCAAACGAGGCCTCCTGCCAATAGACCATTCCAGCCCTATAATCCAAATGCCATATCTGCCTCTAAGGCATTAGTACCAGCACAAAACAACATTGCCCAGGAGTATGAATGGTGTTTTCCATGTAATGAACCCCATAATCAATCCATGTGCTTCAATGGTGCTTTGACCCAAGCTTTAATGGTAACAACTACTGGTGTGGAGGGTGAAAGCAATCAAGAAAACAGCCAACAACAAGAAACATTCCAACAGCAATCTGCCCCAAATGACACCACATTGGTAAATTGGCAAGCAGAGGATTTCTGTGGCATGAATCAGGCAGTTTCTCAAGGTGTTGCTGCCAACACAAGGTCAAAAAGGAGAAATTTGGGTGAAGAACAGCCATTAGCCCCAGCCAATCCACAACCTTCCACAGCTCCACAAATGATTGGCAAGCAAAACCCAGTTTCAAATGCACAAGGGCAGCCAAGAACAGCCCCTAGGCCAACTCAAATGCCAGCTGTTGCTGCCCACATACAAGGAGCAAATGTGCAGACCAAGGGACAGCAGAGAGATCCTTCATCACCATTTAGTATCATTGACCAGATGAAGAAGACAAATGTCAATATATCTATGTGGGAATCCCTATCCATCCCAGGCCAAAGAGATTTGCTGAAAGCTGCTATGAAGGATTGGCCAACTTCGAATCAGCAGATCCAAATACAGGAGAAGGTACTCACAAATGCTGCCCAGCCTCAAGGAAAACATGCAGCACAACAAGGTAGAATGCTGAAGCCTCCCCCCTTTTATGTTTCGTTAATCATTGGAAATCAGCTAGTGCATAATTGCATGATAGATTCCGGGGCAAGTAGCTCAGTAATGCCTAAACAGATAGCTGATCAGTTAGGGCTCCAGTATGAAATAACATCTAAGGGAGTAGTGCAGCTGGATGGGACAGCAATAGCAACAGTTGGAGTGATTAGAAATTTGAGCCTTACCTTGCATGCATGTCCAAATGTTGTTGTCTTACAAGATATATCAGTCATAGACCTTCCACCACTCTTTGCCCTCTGTTTGTCAAGGGACTTTACTGCCAAGATTGGGGGATATTTGTCCGCTGATTGGTCACACATGCTGTTCAGAACGAGGTATGGAACTAAAGCTACAATTAGGTCAGAACCTATTGCAGATTTCCACATTGAGCCCTATACTCCAAGTCATATTAATACCAATTGCTCAGCATTTGATCAAGAAGATCACCTTGGCACTGATGAAGCCGACACTAAGGTTGGAAGTATCCCAGATTTGACTCTTGATGAATGGGCAAGCAAGGTGCATGCTTTTGATCCTTATCAAGAAGTAGAAGAATCTGAGCTAGGGGTCTATTGTATACACGAAGAAAGTCAACCTATTCCTAGCATCACCAAGCCAAGCCACAAGGATGACAACGAGGTATGGCAACTGTTTTTTGATGGATCAAGGAGTAGACAAGGCGCAGGAGGTGGAGCCGTGCTTATTTCACCTCAAGGAGTAAAGTATTATTCAGCTTTTAGATTTCAATTTGCATGCTCCAATAACACTGCTGAATATGAAGCCTTGGTGCAAGGGATGCATTGGGCAATAAAGAGAAAAATAAAAAACTTGCAAGTTTTTGGGGACAGTGAGCTGATTGTAAATCAGGTCAAGGGACAGCATGCCGCCAAAAATAACCTACTCAGGTGCTACAAGAACAGGGTATGGGACCTCATGGAAGATTTTGAGGGTTTCGGCATCAAGGCCATTCCCAGGAAAGAGAATCAAGCTGCTGACAGGCTTGCAGCAGTAGGGGCAGCCTTTGACATTATAGAAAACATTCAACAAAACAAGGTACAGCCAAACATCCACGTGATTGTGAGGCCTTCAGTGCCGGATAACGATGTCAATTGGCAAGTATTCGAGAATGACCAGCAAATCATCCACTTCTTGCAGGAAGAAGCTGAGTTCTCAGCTAAGAATCAAGAGAAGTTGGAACAGCAATATGGTGACCAGGTGATACAGCTGAGAACTGATAAGCTGCCCAAGGGACTTGTCACCTTGGAGTCAATTTTTAACCCCAATGATCAGTTTAGAAAGGAGAAAGCAAATATTCAGGTCAAGAGGGAAGATTCGGCATCCATCTTGGTAGAAGAGAACAAGCCACTGCAAATTGGAAAGATGACAACTGAACAGGAAAGGTATGAGTTCATACAGCTATGTCAAGAATTCCCTGATGTGTTTGCTTGGAGCTATGAAGACTTGAAAGGGTTCAATCCCAACTTAGCTCAGCATACAATCAAGTTGGATCCAAATACTAAGCCTGTCAGGTAGAAACAGAGACCAGTCAATCCACACATGGAGCCTCTCATGAGGAAGGAGCTGGACAAGCTGATTGAGTCAGCAATTATATTCCCTATCAAGCATTCAAGCTGGGTTGCGAACTTGGTTCCGGTCAGAAAGAAAAGTGGAGAGATCAGGCTATGTGTTGACTTCAGAGATTTGAATAGAGCCTCTCTCAAGGACCATTATCCACTCCCCTCCATGGAGCAAATATTGCAGGTCGTAGCTGGGTCAGAAAGGTTTTTGCTACTTGATGGTTACTCAGGCTTCAATCAAATTATGGTGAAGGAGGAAGACCAGTTCAAGACAGCCTTCACAACCAAATGGGGCACATATGCTTACAAGAAGATGCCATTTGGACTGTCGAACGCCGGAGCAACATTCCAGCGAGCTATGGATATGGCATTCAAAGGCTTGATCAATAAGATAGTGCTGATATACCTAGATGATATCACTGTCTTCTCAAAGAATGCTGCAGACCATCTCTTTCACCTCAGGCAGGTTTTTCAGAGGTGTAGAAAGTTTGGAGTGTCTTTGAATCCTAAGAAGTGCATCTTTCTTGCACATGAAGGGAAACTCCTTGGCCATATTGTCTCCAAGGAAGGATTAGCAATTGATCCAGAGAGGGTTGAAGCCATAAGAGCTCTACCATTGCCAAGTCACAAGAAAGCCCTTCAGAGTTTCCTGGGAAGGATAAACTTTGTTCGGAGGTTTGTCCCAAACTTTGCAGCCCTTGTCAAGCCCATCACCAAAATGTTAAGGAAAAGCATGGCTTTCAAATGGATGGCAGAAGGCAAGGAGAGTTTTGAAGCAATCAAAGAAGCCATCTCCCAGGCACCCACTCTCATCAACCCGGACTTTTCCAAGGATTTCATCCTCTATGCATTTGGAGGTGATGACACTATTTCTGCCATTCTGGTACAACAGAACAAAGATAATGAGGAGCAGCCGATTGCTTTCTTCAGCCAGAGCCTAAATGACTGCGAGGTGAGGTACTCTTTTATTGAAAAGCATGTGCTTGCAGTAATCAGAAGCTTGAAGAAATTCAAGCATTTAGTCTCAAACAACAAGGTCCAGTTGCTGGTCTCACATGCTGGGGTTAAGGACTTCCTCCTCAACAAGGATTTGAATGAGAAAAGGGCAGGATGGATCACCCGTGTCATGGAGTATGACATTGAGATCAAGATCACCAAGCTGGTAAGAGGCAAAGGTTTGTGTGAGCAGCTCGCTTCCAAACAACCAGACAACCCAGAAGATGAAGAAGACGCTGTCCTGCTATTACAAGAAGATCAAAAACAGGAAAATGATGATGTGTCCACTCCCTGTTGGACTCAGAATATGATACATTTCCTACAAACGGGCATGTGCCCTCCAGAAATGAGCAAAGCGAAAAGAAGGTACTTCAGATTACAAGCAGTTCCTTATGTGCTTGTTGATAATGTTTTGTTTAAAAGGGACATCAACGGTGTTCTATTGAGATGTATCGGGACAGGTCAGATCGAGAGGATCTTACAGGAGTTCCATGACGGAGAGGCAGGAGGCCATTTCACCCCACGAGTAACAGCTCTCAAAATCATGAAAGCTGGTTACTATTGGCCTACTGTATTCAATGATTGCTACTCATGGGTTAAGAAATGCAAGAAATGTGCATTCTTCACAGGGAAAGGAAGGTTAGCAGCACTGCCCCTTCGTCCAATTTCAGTAGATCATCCATTCATGCAGTGGGGATTGGACTTCATTGGAGTCATCAATCCCAATTCGAGTCAAGGCCACAAGTGGATTCTTACAGCGACAGACTATTTCACCAAGTGGACCGAAGCAGTAGCGCTCAAAGAGGCAAGTGAGTCTAGCATACTAGACTTTTATGAAGGGATAGTAACTAGGTTCGGTGTGCCGGCCACCATCATATCAGATAATGCATTAGCATTCATAGGTTCAAAAATTACAAAATGGGCTGTCAAGAATGGAATCTATTTGAGCACCTCTTCAAATTATTACCCGCAGGGTAATGGACAGGCAGAGTCCACAAACAAGAATTTGCTAAAAATCATCAGAAGGACTCTGGATGAAAATCAAAGAACATGGCATACAAGGCTAAAATCAGCATTATGGGCTGACAGAATAACACCAAAGAGGTCTACAGGTAATTCTCCCTACAAGTTGGTCTATGGGAAGGAGGCGGTATTGCCTATATCATTAGAATTGCCAGCCTTGGAGCTCATGAAGCAGCTTGAGTTATCTGAGTTCGAGCCAATGGAGGTCAGGTATGCGGAATTGATGGAATTAGAAGAAATCAGAGAACATGCAGTTCAGATGATTGAAAAGGATCAGGCCATAGTAAAAAGATGGTTTGATAAGAGAGCTAGAGCAAGAACCTTCCAGGAAGGGGACCTGGTTCTGAAATGGGATGCAGATCAGGCAAAACCGGGGAGACATTCCAAGTTTGATGCCATCTGGAGTGGTCCCTACATGGTCACGGGATGCAAAAATAGTAATGCTTTCCAATTGTCTGCATTGGATGGAGAGGAACTTCAGATCCCGGTTAACGGAATCTATCTTAAACATTGCTACTAAGAGAAACGTTTTGCCCTTGTAAATATTAGTTTAGAGTTTTCTTAATTCCTCTAAGTGCGTATGCACATTGTCCTGTTGTAGTTAGGTTTCTATTTCCCTAAGTGCTTTGGCACAGGTTTTGCTGCTCTCAGGTTGTTTTCTACAGTTCAGAGTGTTGCTGGAGAGGAAGTTGCAGTATCAGGCTTGTTTCAGGTTAGTGCTTAACTCCATGCCCAATGGACCGCTAAAAGGCCACTGATCTTCTACCTAGCAGGCAGGTGACCCCGCTGAGTCGTCAAAACTGTTATCAAAATTTCCCCCCCAGGGTAAATTTCGATAACATGCATCAAAGGTGGCAGAAAGGCAAATAGGTTGATTCAGAAAAAAGTGAAAAAATTGGCTAAGTCCTGCCAAAGGGAGCAACTGGGACATTTGGGACGTCAAGGCGCGGATCGGCCGAAAAGCCTCCAGGCGGCCCAAATTGCATTTGGGACAATCGGGCCAGAAGTACGCGAAAGGCGCGAAAAGCCGATCCGGCCGAAGGAGGAGGAAGAAATTGGCTAAGTGTTGCTCAGGACGTTTGGGACAGAAAGGTCCGAACCGGCCGAACCGGGCGAAATAAGCACAAAGGGCCCAAAAACAAAGTGGGACAAGTGGTACAAATGGGCCCGAACCGGCCAAACCGGGTGAAATTGTCCCAAGCGGTCCAAAGGAAAATGGAACAATCGGGCCAGAGGTACGCGAACCGGCCGAATCGGCCGAAATTGTCACAAAGGGTCCAAAATCAAATGGGACATCCGGGACAGATGGACGTGAAGTACGCGGAAGACCCGGCAGGCCCGAGAACCAACCAAAAGATGCCACGTGTCTCAAGGAGAAAGGTTAAAAAGTCAAAGGGGCAAGGTTTGAAGCGCTGGCCCGAGCCAATAGGAATTGGACACGTGTCCAATAGAGCAGTAAAGTGCGGAGCTCGGGAGGAAGTTAGAGAATTTGGTTGAGTTCCCCAAAAAGGCTAAAAGTAAAGGAAGCCCCGCGCCCTGTCCTCCAACAAGATCATGCCACGTGTCATCCAAATGGCGGGAGCGCGGGAAAGGGGTGAAAAAAGTCCCAAAATCATCAAAAAGTCAAAATTTCAAAGGATAGCCCGCCGAAAAGATGGAGGAGAGAGAATTTCTCGTCCAATCAGAGTGTGCCACGTGTCATCCAAGTGGCAGAGCGCGGGAAGAAATTCAAAAATCCGTTTTCACCTGTTCCGTGCCCTAAAACTTCAGATCGACATAACTTTCGATCCAGAGCTCAGATTTGCACGTTCTTTATATCAACGGAAAGCTTGTGAGATTCTCTACACGTTTCCAGGGTCAATCTTGCATTTTGGTTCAGTTTGAAGAAAGAAAATCAGAAGACGCCTCTGGCACGAAATAATAAGCAGAAGTGATGCTCAACTAACAACTTTAATGCAGCAGACAGTTCGCCGCCTCTGCTAGGCAGCTCGCCGTTTTGCCAAGATCCGCCGCTTCCATCATTATGAGATGAGTTAAGTGCATTCTGGAGGTGGTTGGGGCAGATTTCGAATTCCTCTCTCTTTTCTCTCTCATTCTTCCTATAAATTGTAAGGAGGGGCTTCTTTCTAATGTTGGACATTCTTGTTTTGCAACCCCTCCCTTCTCTCCTGTTCATAAGAAGATTTGTGGAGTTTTCAAACCTCCCATATAGACTGTAACACCGTTTTTTGCCTTTTGGCCGTTGCAATGTATTGAATCGATCCTTAAGCAATATATATGTGTCTGTGGTTGCTTCTAAACCCTCTTACATATTTATTACTGTCATTTTTGATCTTTCATTGCATTTTTGCTATCTGTGCATGGTGTGGTATTGCATCTATATGATCTGTGTTTATGTTGCAAAGCTTATGTTCTTCATTCCTCGGTGCATCACCTCCTTAGCTTAGGTTTATTTATATGCATTTCTCTCTCCCTGTCTCCTTGGTAGTTAGTTTAGTTTTTCTTGGGTAAACCTCTGCATATTTCATTGGTGCATCTAAACAGAGGAATAGGAACCAGCCTTTCTCTGGAGAATTCTTTCTCATTTTTCAAGTCCCACACTTGGAGAAAGGATTCAATGTTATGCAATCACACTGGACGCATGAGCATCAACCTAAAATCTGATGTGCAACCAGGGGTGCTGTGATTTTGCATCAACAGACGCCACTTCAAAAATAGTAGACAGATAAAATTTTGAAAGAGTAGAAGAAAAATTAGTAGAAGTGAGAGATGCCCCCTTGAGTGTCGATGGGGTGATGAAAGAAGGTGATCGATGATTAAAAAAGGTGAGAGAAATGGATAGAAGAATGGGTAGGGTCAAGATGCCCCAGGTGAATTAGAAGAATAGTGTTGATAGTAGAATGATGTATAAGAGGAATGAAGATGGAAAGAAAGGAGCCGATGTGTGACTGGTAATAGGTATTGTGTCAAGCATTTGTTTTACGTGTATTGATATGTAGAATCTGAGATCACAACTAGAAGTAAAGTGAACATGCATGTTTATATAGGAAGATAATGACATACCCAATGTATCTTTCTAGTATGTGTAAGAAGTGTGCATGTAAACATGAGCAAGCAAGAGTAAATGTGACTAAGATATGAAATATGTTGTGGACGTGATGGAATAGAATGCAGTGTGAGTGTGATAGGAGCCATGTTCCCCCAAGTAAATAAGTGAATGATTATGCATGTGATGAGGTTCATTTATACATACCCCCTCAGTAATCGAGAATGAACCTTAAAACAAGATTGTGTCATCGAGAAATGGTTTGAATGTGTGCACTAGAAATATCTTGATCGATAAAACATAGAGCATATATAGTGAGTGTGGTGAGGTCCATTTGATTTGTAGACCCTCAGCTGTCAAGTATGGACCTTGGAACTAAATTGTTTCATAGGTTAATGACTGCAGTGTGTAGAAGTAGATGACAGAAAGATATGTCATAAATGTGTAGAGTAGATGTTGCTAAAAAAGAGATGAATGCACAAAATGGGAAGTGTGTAATGTGTAATTTTTAGTGTAGTTTGTATTGTAGTGTCTACTGTAGCATGTAGTGTAGTGTGTAGTGTGTAGTGTGTGAGGTTTATGTGTATAGGATTCCCTCAACAGTCAAGTGTGAACCAAAGCATGAGAGTGCGTCATCGAGTATTGATGATACATGAGTGTATAAAAATGTACATGTTGTGTGTGAAATATGATATATGAAGTGTATGGTGTGTAAGTCACCTGATAGTGATAGAAGAGGGGGAATGAGAATTATGATGCCCCCAAGTGTGTGTTGATGAGTGTGTTATCCAATCAAATTGAAAGATAAGGGTCCTCCACCTGATGCTTGCAGAGATGAAGGCATGTGATCATGCTCTAAGATTGGTGGTATATGAGATAGACGCTACATAGGTAAATGAATCCTATGTATATGTTACCAATGAGGATAGTGTGGAGGTGATAGACACCTATGTGAAGTACAACGTAGAGGTGATGTATACCTATGTGAGGTAGAATTTGGAGGTGATGGACACCTATGTGAAGCAAAACATGGAGGTGACGTACACCTACGTGAAGAAAAATGTGGAGATGATGTATATCGATGTGAAGGAGCTATCTGAGTGGTGGATGTAGAATAATGTGATGGACTGGCAGATCGATGAGACCATGTAGGCCGTGTGCGAACAGGCAAGCTAGGATTAGATTGTGCTTTAGATTCGAGAAGCCGCTGAGACCTAGATGCTCTAGCAAGTGCAATGGAAACCTCAAGGGGAGGTTTTAGCCATGAAGTAGAAGGTGAAACACCATTAATACTAATGAATTTCCTATTGTGAATGAACTTTAGACATAAATGATGCATGGAGATGATAGTCTTAGTTGCATGGAGCCAGGGGAGACCTAAGAGCATGTCACACTTGGCGACTAATGGTGCCACAAGAAAAGGTATAAGCAGCATAAGAGGACCGAATGTGACTGGAAGCTTAACATATCCATACAAATTAGGAATTGGATATGAAATATGTGAGAGTGGATAGCCAATAGCGACAAATAGTGTAATAAAACATGTGCAAGGATTGACCATAATGTTATTGATATAATTTGATCCAATAGAAGCACTAATGTGCAAGTGATCAGAAGAGAATGTATCATGATACTCATGATCGGAGAAACTAATAGTTAGTGGGGATGTCTCAATATGAGTAATTAGAAAATCAAGAGCCCCCCAATGTGGGAGGAGGCACTGTGCAATATGTATGATTGGCTGAAGAATCAACCATTTGTTTTTCATGTTTTAGAAAAGGATTTTTAAATATCTTGAGCTTGTGATTTTCATTGACATGTTATGAAGCCGTAGGCTCAAAAATCTCAATTGCATTATTATTGATCAGATCTTGAATGAGATTGTGAAGTTTGAAAAAATGATCTATTGAATGTCCAATACATTGATGACAGTCGCATCTAAAAAATTTGTTGTAATTATGAACTTTAGGATGAGATTGATTTAAATTGAGTGGCGGAGGAAGCGTAATCATATTGCTCTCAACACGTTGTGTAAATAGAAGATGCGTAGCGACCATAAATTTTGTGTATAAATGCTTAGGTAGTTACCATTGAAGCTCTTTAGTGTTGGATACAGCGTTGACAGTGGCTTTAGCTTTAGTAGGTTTTGTTAATGGCTTGAAAGTTGTTGTTTTTTTAAAGCACACTGAAGATGAAGATTACTCTTGGTACTTAATCTCTCCTATATATAAGAGTTTTGTTTCCCGTAGCTTAGGATTGTGACACAAATTATTAAATGAAGGAGATCTCAAAGATAATACTCTCCTAGAGAGGCGGCAATAGAATTTGTAAAAATAGATCTTGAAGTTCAAATTCTGTAAGCACATTAGACATCTTAGCTAAGTTGTTTTTATATCACAAGACATAATCCACTAGATGTTCGTTAGATCCTTGTTTAAGTTACATGAGTTTAGCATATGAGATCTTAGAGTCGATATTGATAGAGATATGAGCAAGAAAAGCATCGGCTAGATGCATGAAAGATGTTACCCGAGTGGACAGGTAGATCATAGAACCAACGCATGCATAATCATGAAGACTGAGAGGAAATATTTAAGCTAGAAGAATATGATCATCCAAAAAATCTAGACATGTCACATGAAATGCTTGGAGATATTCTTGAGGGTCACCATGGCCATTGAAAATGGGCATCTTAGGGGTGACGAAATCAGGTGGGAGTGCATAAGTGGAAATGATGGGTGCAAAAGGAGAATGAAGGAGTAATGTGGAATCCAAAGATGGAGATGCACGAGAATTATCCTATTGCAATTGATGAATTTACGCTTGAAGGTCCTGATAAAGAGAGGCTAAATCTTGAGTGTCATTAGAAGAAACTTTCTGTGTATGATAAAAAAAAGGGGTGGAGTGAAGTTATTAGTGGGAGTAGAAACTAAAACAAGAATGCTATAGGTAGGCGAAAGAGTGGAAGAAGGTGGTTGAATAGTAATAGAGGTGGGGATGGTAGCAGAAACATTAAGCTCCGCATGATTGGTGGCCTCCTCACGAGCAATGAATAAAAGCAAGTCTAGATCCTGAGGATGCTCAAAAAGATTATCACTAAGTGCTTGGAGATGGGATTTAGTGAATTTTCTAGAAGATTGAAATATAATGTAAAGATGAGAAAATCCCTAGAAGCAAAGTGTGTTCGAGTGTCGGGTTCACCAAATGATTAAGAAAATATAGGATTATAGATGTCTAAATCTAATTGCAATGTAGCAGTAAATAAATGAAAAATTAAGTACAAAATAGACCCAAGCAAATAAGCAATTAAGATTTAAAACCCTAAGTATAAATTAAGAGATAAAATGACTTGGTTGTTTTGTAAATGATCTTGGACTGTACCAAAGTGATGAAGTAATGAACCAAGAGGGAAAACAATCGCACCAAACCTCATAAGAATGTAGGTATTTTGAAATATATTGGACCGGGGTACCTATGGAGGTTCACGAGCACCTGGGGATCTGTAGACCTGTTATGGGTGCATGTGACTGCTCGGGACCTCAAAAAACTAGTTTCACTGGGTTGCAATATGTTCGTTGTCCTTCACTTCTTGTCGTTAGTATGTCGCACCAAGTTTGTAGATGTCGTTGGTAACCTGCAATAAATAAATGACCTGTAAAAACCTCAAAAGTGCATCAAATCCCAAAAATAATATAATGCAAATGAGGTTTAAGACTGTCCTCAACCGTCAAACGAGTGATCTTATGACTGATAATTGAACTACATTTCAGACCCAATGTAGTTTTGTGTGTGTGTGTGTAGAAATCATGCCCTAGGTGGCTCTTGTGCATGTCGCACTTGATAGTGAGAAAGTAGCTAGATATAAGAAATGCAAGTAGATGTGTGCATGAAAAAATGAACTTCCCCTCCTATGAAGTGTATGCAGAAGTATTAGTCCCTTGCCCTTGTGTGTGGATGTTATATGGATGTTTGAATTCTCTTGATAATGCCTTTGGATGTAATTTTAGGTGGTGATAGTTAATGCTTAGTGCTTGGTCCTTTATTATGGTCACATAAATTTATATTTATATGATTATCTTGCTTGAATTTTGTAATTAACCCTAAAAAGGCTGACTACCAAAAAGATAAGATGCATGTTATCACCAAATTACAACACCCTCGAATGGCCTAAAATGTGGATGGGGCATTCAGTGAAATTTGTGTAACATTGGATCATCTCTCAAGTTGTGGGACTTGCGGGCTTGAGATGACCCTCAAGAAAAGGTCGGTTCCTACTCCTAAAATGCCCACCACAATCTACTCCTAATGCAAGAAATTAAACTAATCCTAATCTAACCTTCCAAGGGACCATGGAGAGAGAATGTATGAAAGTAAACCTACACGAACAACAGTGGTACACCAAAAAAGGAGGTTGTTAATCACAATCCCAACTACCTGAAGTAGAGAGAGGTGAGAAAAGGGGAGGGTGGATAGAGTGCACCACAGACCAAAAATAGATTCACACAGAATGCCACTTCAAACCCATTAAACGTAAATCCAAAAACATGTAATAGACATCAAGAGATATGCACAATATACCTTGCAATGCAGAGAGGCAAGAAAATAAAATAAAATAAGAAAAGGATGGACAAGATGCATCACAAAATAGATTTTATTGCTCTATGAGTTCACACAGTACATCATTAGCAGGTAAAATTCAAGAGAATTTCATTACAAATAAAAGAGAGGAGGCTTAAGCTCCACATTCAACCCTAGCAAAGAATAAAGAGTGAGGGGGCAGGAGAAAAAATGACCAACTCTCTTACAAATGGGCCCAAGATTACAATTTATAGAATGAGAAGAAGAGAGAAGAATAATCCTGAAACTACATTTTTGACCATTTGTAGGATGCAATAAATGAGTTGAAGTGATGGAATTAGGTTTGTAAAATCTCCCTCATATTGCCCCATGACCTGTAGTTGGAGAAAATGGAGGCCATACTCATTTAGTGCATTCTCAACCATTCTCCAACTGTCTCCTTGAACTACGATATTTTCCTGAGAAATACACCCCCCAAAAATTCATTGATCTTTGAATTTCTTGATTGATGGGTGCTAGGCTCGGAATCATGATTCCAACAACATAAATTTTGTGTAATTTCGTTAAGAAATGCTCCAGTTATGGTCCTTTGAGTGCAAGTAGGTATTTGGTTTACCGGGGTTTTCTTTCATTTTCACGTGTATGCAGTTTTTAAAAGCTCCTCGCTCCACGTGGAGGCTCCGTGAAAGCTTTGGGGGCTCCCCTCTACCTAAGCTTTTTGAAGATGTACTAAGGTGCCACGTGGCACCCTCCACGGCTCCACTATCTTGCTCATGCTATTTGGGTCCTTTTCTTCCACCTCAGACGTGAGGCTCCTTCCCTAAACTTGGACCCCGGCTCATCTTTGCTAAGTGTGACCCCGACTTGCCATTATTATACTACAATTCTGAGCTCTCTTTCACAAAGGAAAATACTCGGTATCCAGGAGCTCGTCGAAAACAAATCAGATTTGGAAAAATAAACTCATCGAATACATCATGGTCCTCAACCTATTTGTAATGCAACTCAGTGCAATCATAAGAGTAACTCAGTCTTCTGTAGAAGGAGCTCAGCCATTGTTGATCCAATTCGCATGCCTCCATTCTTGCTCTTGTCAAACGTTATCCCACCTTTGCCACTTTGCAAGCTCAAGTTTTAAACATTCTAGCCTTTGTACTCAATGGCTTGTGGATGATTATATTTGGCTCCACTGTGCTTCAGGAAATAACTCATTTCCTCTCAGACACCTCTGCATCCCTCTAACATTTCGATCAATCTCTGCAATGATATGCCGAGGCTTCTAATGGATGATCTTTGACATAGAAAAATATATCCTCGTGGATCCTTTTCCACAATCAACTTTATTTAGTTTCTTTTGCAGTTCACGAGATCGATGCCACTATTTTGATGAGCTGAGCTAGCTCAATGAGGTCATTGGGGAATTTTTCATTCCTAGTAGCTTGATAGGCAACTTAGATGACTTGGTCCCACCAGTGAGTCATGTGGGTTATTCAAGCCACCTATCTCCTTTACAGAGCTTGCACATAACCACCTAAACCTTGTATGAGATCAGCCGCCTAAAAAAACATTACCTCGCATTTGATTTACACTTGAGTGACTTGATGCATCCCTTGGAGTGTCCTGTGAATGACTCGGTGGCCACTTGTACAGCTTGGCCACTAACTAACCAATGTAGCTTTATGGGCATTCAAAATATGGTGGGATTTTTGTGGCTGTGAACTTGATGATCTCCCCCTAGCCTTTGAAGAATAGTTTGGATACACATGATTCGGCCCTTTATGCAATGTATGATGACTTATGGGGGATAGCTCAATAATGAGCTCGATGTCACCTGCGTCGTCTCCTCATTAAATTACCAACTCAACCACTATTAGAATAGCTCGATGGTTCCTCATGAAACAACTTGGTACGTCATCTCAAGAGCTAAATGCTCTCTCACCTCCTTGAAGATTGATGCAATTTCTTGAGTTCCTCAGCTATTTTAAGATTGAGTGGGCTCTATGAATATGTCAGGGAATTGCTTAGATAAATCATCCAACTTGTCATTTCCCCTACAAGCGGATCCTTGTCATTATAGTAATGAAATCTTGCTCATTGTCCGATTTCACAAGGGGGGTGAAATGGGATAACAATTTGGCGATTCATGGGGCCATTTTCCTTCTAAATGGAGTATGACCAATTTTCTGTAGCTATCCATTGGGCATGGAGTTTTTACAATGATTATGAGCTGATCTAAACTCTAAAAATATTGACCTCAGAATACTTGAAATGTCATTTCCTGCTTCATGGAACTGTCTTCCATTGTTTGCACTCTCTAACTCTCATAAGAAAATCTTGAGATTTGTTTTGTGAGAGTAGAAAGTTGTGTTAAATTTTAATTCCACTCATTCCTATAGCTGTAATCCGTTGAGGTCGAAGGATGACCACATGTCAATTTTGACATCATGGAACTCTATTAAGTTTTGATTTTATTTCTTCTTCTGAATGTCTAATGTTGCCTTGATTGGAGTTGATTGTTGACTTGGGCTACCAACTGAACTCTTAATTGCTTGCACGGGCATAGAAGCTTGTTGCAGTTGTCCTTGGAGAGAATCATTAAAATATCCTCCTTGATTGATTTTAGTTGCTCTATATTTGGGATCTTTTGAATATGGCAACTGTTATATACAACTATGATCTTCCTGCTACAACAACTGGAGACATGATGCATTGTACTTCCTGGAGCAACACGGACAAAAAATATATACAAAGAGACAAATCATACATGCCTCAAGTAAGACATGCAAAGTGTGCACAAGCACTTTTTTTTCTAAAAACAAGTCTACTCCTACTCCTACTCCTACTCTAACCAAGACAAGGGAAAGCTAAACAAATCTTGCAACAGGTAGGGAGAAATAACATCCCTTCCTTATAAAAGGAGGCCATGTAATTAATTCAGCAATGGATATGGCCTATGACAAGAGTGAAAATTTTCCTTCCACCCTTCCAACCAAACTATCAACAAACAAAATGAATACCTCCTCTAGCTCTTCATTTGGCTAGAGGTGTTGTAGTTGAGCCTTTGTGCATTGAAGTTATTCTTCATGCTCATAAATAAGCATTACTGGATTTGGCTCATCCCTTGGCTCTAATGAAACCAATTACCAGATAGGGCATGGTCTGGTCCTTCGAATGTGCCCATTACTTTGGAATTTAACTCCAAAAATGGAGTCCTTGTCTGGATCTTCTTGAGAAAGGGGGTTACTTACATGTTGATTTGTGTTTTGTATTACCCCTGCAAACATTTGATCTTCTGCCTTGATGATTGGTGTGGCAATGGTGTCATCATCTTCCTCCCTCTCTATGGTAGGTTCATCAACAACATCATATTCAATGAAAGAAAGCAAGAAGTTTTCGATGATATCTTCTTCATCCAGAACTTATGAACTTGATTTGTTTTCCTCGATGTGTTCCTCTTCAATGGGACTTGGAGATAATTTGTTCCCTTCCTCCATGACTAATTCTACAGCTTGAATTAGATCATCAATTCCTTCAAACAAAGTGCCAACATGGACACTGCATTTAGAGCAAATGGACTGTTGATCTTCATCAATTTGTTCTTTTTGTTCCACTACTGTAATCTCAGTCTTCACCACTTGTTCCTGAACTTTGGCCTCCTCTCTTAGCTTGACCATCAAGGGAATCTTTTTGATACCAAACCTAAGAGCCCATATTTTCATATTCTTAGTCATCTCTTCTTGACTGGACTCTTTTTCTTATTTCCCTTGGCTGGTTTTTGGATTGTTTTCTTCCCAAGCTGAGCTTGCAGTAGGAGGGATGGGTTGGGTCACAACTAATTTTTCAATCCTTTTTAGTGGGGAAGGTAGAAATTCTTGTTTCTGAGGAGGTGTTAACTACTTAGAAGGGAAAAGGGTAGAAGAATTGAGGTAAGATGGGAGACTAGATGATGGGGAAAGGAATTCAACACTTGGGGCAGCAGACAATGGGCTTGAATCATGAAAATGTTGAAATGATAAAGCTTAGGAGGTAGAAAATGAAGGAAAAGGAGCTGGTGATTGACCTACCCATTGATAAGGTTGTCTTACACTTCATTCATATACTTCAATATCATTAGTCCACCGCGCAAGTTGGGGTAACATCTTAACCATGAAATCAAGCTTCTTCAACGAGCTATAGTGTCTTGGAAAATGGCCTTCCCATGGACAACGTGCCCTGTAACCAATTATGAAAGCTTTCATATGTACTGTAGCTCTTGATTGAACCATGTTGCCTCCATTCTTTGAATTTTATCCAACAAATCAGCATTCTTCATTTGACTGTTGTCATTGTATGCGTACCTTTGTTCTTGACAAACCCTATAACCAAATTGGTTTCAACATTTCTCATATGGGTAGGCATAGTGGTTTTGAATATGATCATAATGCTGATTTGGAGGAGTTGTGAGGCTCATTATAGGTTGGTTGCACCGCTACAAATGTGAATTCCACTGTGGGAATGAAGCCATGGTTGCACAACTTCATAGAATGGAAGAAAATGAAATATATGGGAAGAGAGATGAATGAAAATGGATGGAAAAGGATAAGAGAAATGTCTGCAAGTTCAGAGAATGGGTTGTTGACCAAATGGAGTCACCATATGTGTTTTATATGCTTCTAAAAGATGAAATTCAAATAAGACTACTCCTACTTGTTAAAATGAAATCTACTACAAATGTTTGGGTCTACACTCAAGCTAATGATTTGCTTGAAAAGGAACACCTCTGAAATATGAAACTCTAACTTCTTTGATGTCCCACCAGATGTGTCAGAACTGTTATCACCAAATTACAACACCCTCGAATGGCCTGAAATGTGGATGGGGCATTTGGTGTAATTTGTGTGACATTGGATCATTTCTCAAGTTGTCGGACTTGCGGGCTTGAGATGACCCTCCAGAGAAGGTTGGTTCCTGCTCCTAAACTACCTACCACAATCTACTCCTAACGCAGGAAAGAAAACTAATCCTAATCTAACCCTCCAAGGGACTAGGGAGAGAGAATGCATGAAAGTAAACCTACACGAACAACGGTGATACACCAAAAAAGGAGGTTGTTAATCACAATCCCAAATGCTTGAAGTGGAGATAGGAGAGCAAAGGGGAGGGTGGACATATTGCACTACATACCAAAGGTAGATTCACACAAAAAACTACTTCAAACCCATTAAACACAGCTCCCAAAACTTGCAATAGACATCAAGAGATATGCATAGTATACCCTGCAATCGTGAGAGGCAAGAAGAGACAATAAAATAAGCAAATGAGGGACAAGATGCATCACAAAACATATTTTATTGCTCTATGAGTTCACACAGTACATCATTAGTGGGCAAGAGGCAAGAGAATTCCATTACAAAGAAAAGAGAGGAGGATTAAGCTCAACATTCAACCCTAACAGGGAAGAAAAGGAAGAGGGGGAAGGAAAAAAAAAATGACCAACTCTCCTACAAATGAGCCCAAGATTACAATTTATAGAATGAGAAGAAGAGAGGAGAAAAATCTTGAAACTACTTTTCTAACCATTTGTAGGATGCAATAAATGAGTTGAAGTGATGGAATTAGATTTGTAAAATCTCCCTCATACTACCCCATGACCTGTAGTTGAGAAAATGGAGGCCATACTCATTTAGTGCATTCTCAACCATTCTCTAACTATCTCCTTAAACTGGGCTATTTTCCTGAGAAATACACCCCCAAATATTCATTGATCTTTGAATTTCTTGATTGATGTGTGTTGGGCTCGGAATCATGATTCCAACGACACCAATTTTGTGTAATTTCGTTAAGAAATGCTCCAATTATGGCCTTCTGAGTGTAGATAGGTATTTGGTTTGACAGACTTTTCTTGCATCATACGGGAGTCTGCAATTAATTTTTGGCTGGAAGAGTCAATTTAATAATTCCTATCTTCCTTCCCAAGTTATCTCCCTAGAAGCCGAGTTCCTTGCCAACTTTGGGCTACACATTAACTATGTCGACCCGTCTATTTATGTTTCCCACGAGTCATCCTTTCATTTACCGCCGCAGGCGTAAAACAACTATGATTTGGAAAAATAAACTCGTCGAATGCAGCGTGGTCCTCAACCTGCTTGTAATGCAACTCGGTGCAATCATGGGAGTAACTCTCTCTTTTGCAAATGGAGCTTGGGCATTGTTGATCCAATTCGCATGCCTCCATTCTTTCTCTTGCCAAACGTTATCCCACCATTATTGCTTTGCGAGCTCGCCATGTTTGTAACAGTCTGGCCTTTGTACTCAATGGCTTGCGGATGATTAAATTTCGGTCCACTGCTCTTCAGGAAATAACTCGTTTCCTCTCAGACACCTTTATGTCCCTCTAACAACTCGATCAATCTCTGCAATGATACGCCTAGGCTTCTAATGGATGATCTTTGACATAGAAAAATATATCCCCGTGGATCCTTTGCCACGATCAACTTGATTTAGTTTCTTTTGCAGTTCACGAGCTCGATGCCACTGTTTTGACGAGCCGAGCTAGCTCGATGAGGTCAGTGGGGACTTCGTCATTCCTAGCAGCTTGATAGGGAACTTAGATGACTCGGTCCCACCTGTGAGTTGTGTGGGTTGTTCAAGCAACCTATCTCCTTTGCAGAGCTTGCACATAACCACCTGAACCTTGTATGAGCTCAGCCGCCTAAAAACAACAATGCCCCGCATTTGGTTTACACTCGGGTGACTTGGCTGTGAACGACTCGGTGGCCACTTGTACAGCTTGGCCACTAACACACCAATGTAGCTTGATGGGAATTCGAAATATGGTGTGATTTTTGTGGCCGTGAACTTGATGATCTTCCCCCAGCCTTCAAATAATAGATTGGATACACGTGATTCGTCCCTCTATGCAATGTATGATGACTGATGGGGGATAGCTTGGTAATGAGCTCGATGCCACATACTTAGTATAGTATATTATGATGTGACATGTATACTATACTATATAGTATAGTATAGTTTAGTTGAGAGGGCTCTACGAAGATATGTCGAGGTCATGATAGGTCATAATAACCTTAATAAATAATGGTGGATTACACATTTCAACCCCCCTTTGTATCATGATAGGGCACTCAAACTTGATCTTGTAATCATAGAATATAATGGATAACGAAGTTTAAGTTTGAAGGTTACCCATGACATTTGAAAATGCATTAGGGATTTGAGTGGAAAAATAAATCAATTTTAGTGCTTTGATAAGGGCCTCACATTGATTGGAAGATGAGATTATGTATTGAAAGTTTAGCTGGTATGATCTTAATTTTTTATTAAGGGCAAATAGTTTTGAAGGGACTATACCCTGTATACAAAAGGGCTCAAAAGCCAGATATCAGAAGTGAGAGAAACAGCCCAGAGAAGGGAAAAACAACCAACCTCAGAGGGCTCATCAGCCAGATAAAACAACATATTAATAGAAAGGATCCAGTCGTACAATGATCCAAAAAACAGCAGAAGAGATCAAAAAACAAACAATAGATATCTATCATAGAATATCTCCACCAAAAAATAGCTCCAGATCCGCCAGTCATCAGCAACTTCGCAGCCAGTAAAATAGCAGCACAGCACCATGTTACTTGATAGCCCTGTCAATCTTGGTTTTGATCGCTTGCAGTGAGACAAAGAAAGCAATGGCTGTGGCCTGAGAAGGGTCTTTCAGATCCGCCTGAGCAATTGCCATATCCCTTTTCTCTTTGGGGCCCCAAATGTCTTCATTAATCCCGCTTAGGCTGCATACACTATGAACATGTTGTTCAATGAAATTGTAAATACTTTTAAGAGCAGATAGGATGCAGTCATTACGAATTTTTGCATTTCCCATTCTGCCATCCAAAGACTGTAACTTCTTGAACACTTCAGCAATAACACCCTCCTCATCATCATTTTGAAGTATTCCTTTTCCCTTAGCTTTTTCCATATTTTTGATAACCCTTTTGAGCTCTTGAATTTCCTTTTCCATCCTGCCCACTCTGACCATCAAATCCTCCTCCTTAGGCTCCTCCACCGGTTGGCTGATGTGCAGGAGGTTCTTGGCAAGCTCGAGGTCTTTGTGGCTTCTAAGAACCCTCTGAGAAGTAGGGATCTTAGTTTTCATGCCCTTTCTTTTCTTGCTAGACGAAGCAGTTTCAATCTTCCTTTCGAGCAGGGGGGAATGGAGGCGGTGTGAGCAGGGGGAGGAATGGAGGAAGAGGGTGGAGCAGGATTCATGCGGGGATAGTTTGAGCAGTGACGATGGATAAGAAGAATTAGCCCTTGATGTAGAGGAACTACCCTAGAATGACTCTGCACTTCCCGAATGGATTTCTCCAGCGAGTTTAACAAGTAATGAGGGAAGCTGATGGTTATATTTCTACGAAAGTGGTTAAGAAATATCAAATGCTTTTGAGGAATAGTAACAAATCTCCCCTCAAGAGTTACATACCTAACAACCATCCTGGCGAGCTCAGCAAAAGGCTCAGGAATCGAAGCCAACTTGATGTCGGCTGTCACAAACTCAAGATTTTCCCCTTCGTCCAGGAATTTCTTTGTCTCCACCTCTCTGTCTACCTTCTTATTAAAGAATTTGGTGCCATCAAGACTGAGTCCCGTGATCTGGGTGATGAGCTCCTCCGTGATCTCAACCTCTATGTTGTTGTATTTAACAACCCGATTCTTCCATCCCTGTGCGAATTTAATAGAAATATCCTGATCAAAACCTTGAATCCTTTCTATCAAATTCGCAAGACCCCCAATTTGAAGATAGTTCCAGAGCACAGCATCCTCTTTCCATGCTGGATTATGGGTGGGCTCTGTTTTGCAAGGCGGACCCCCCATTTTTCCAGTGATTCTGCTCTCAACGGTAAAGATTTTAGCACTATGCGTAGCAGACTTAGCTTTGTTTTTGAATCTTTCCCTTCCGTGATAGAAGATGTAATTATTAGACCATACTTTGTAATTAGTGACCCGCTCCTTGGCGTTCTCCCTATGACAAGAAATGATGGCTGTCCAGTTCGCACAAATCTCATAAATCACACAAATCTTATATGATGTCATCATTCTGTACTTAAGAATCCGCTCATTAGCATCAACATTACAGCCGTTAGTGATGATTTTCCCGGCCATGTAGATCATTGATTATGTCTTTATTAACTTGAATGGGCAGAATGTCCCCCCTTAGCCAAGTTTGAAAAGTATTGTTAACTCCAAAGTTTTCCAAACCATCTGCGACCCTATTGCCTTCCCGATAGGTGTGAGTGATTTTAACATTTTCAAAACTCTTGCATATATCAGTAGCTTCAACAATAAAATCTCTAATTGACCAGCTGGGGTGTTGCTTTTTGTTTAAGAGATTGATAATGTTCAGAGAATCACCCTCAATTATAATATTCAGAATATTACAATCCCTGGCTAGCCTTATTCCCCATAGAGCAGCAAGAGCTTCAGAGTAATGATTAGTTTGCCTACCCATTTTCCCAGAAAAAGTAGCAACAAAACAACCTCTTTGATCTCTGATGACTCCTCCACCTCCAGAATCTCCCGGATTTCCTTTTGAGGCCCCATCAAAATTTAACTTATGCCAAGCATTGGGAGGCTTAGTCCATCGGATGGTGGTTCTATCCATACCATTGTTATTCTTTTTGAAGACAGTGTCAATATTCCAATCAGTCAGAATGTATTCTTCTTTCTCAGGGTAAAGTCTATTTTTAGGAGGTTTAAATCTAGCAATATTATCCTGCACAGCAATGATAATTTCCTTGTAGACTTTGTTACATACCTTTCTAGTGTTTCTGAAAATGCCATCATTACGAGCCTTCCAAACTCGCCACATAGTGTGAGGTAAAACAAGTTGCCACAATCTCTTCACCACACAATGCTTATACGGAGAGTCCCATTGTTCCCAGGCCTGAAGACAAGTAAGGGGAAAGATCCATTTCTGATTAAATTTTGCAAAAACAAGATGCCAAATTTTGGAAGTGTACTCACAATGAAGAAATAAATGTTTTATGTCTTCTGCCTCTTTCTGACACATGCAACATCTATTCGGCATGATGAATCCCTTCTTAATGAGGTTGTCATTAGTCAGAATCTTGCCTTTAATGATGAGCCACCAGAAAAAGTTCACTCTAGGGGTTAGCTCTGGCATCCACAACTTATGCCACTTAATTTCACTTTCAATAGAGGCAAAGAAAGAATTGTATCCTGATTTAACTGAGTATTCCCCATCAAAAGAATCTTTCCAAATGAGTTCATCCTTAAGATTTTGATTACTAATATGGATTAGAGAAAGTTGATTCTGTAAAGATGAAACATCAGACTGTACATTATCCTTCTCCACTTTTAACTGTTTCCATTTTCTTTTGTTTTCATCCACCTCAATATATCCCTGTATTTTGTGTCCATACTTTGTAATTAAGTTGTCTTTAATGTGTCCATAAGAAGAAATCCAATTAAAATCAGTCCATTTATCAGTCCAGAAGTTAATGTCTTGACCATCCCCAAGCTTCCAGCTACACCCCTGAGAGAGAATATGTCTGCTGTGAAGAAGATTGTTCCAGAAAATAGAACCATTCGGAAGAGACTGATCAGAAATAAAGGAAATCTTGCTTTGGTTGGAAAGGTATTTGATCTTAACCAACTCTGTCCAAGGCTTGTGTTCTTTTATAAGTCTCCAACCTAACTTTGCAATAAGGGCAACACTCATATGTTTGATATCTTTGATACCTAACCCCCCAAGCCTCTTTGGTTTACATACCTGCTCCCAAGCCACTAAATGATACCTGAACCTGTCCTCAGTACCATGCCATAAAAAGTGCTTTTGAATTTTTTCAATACTGTTCGTCACTGCTGCTGGTATGCTGAACATTGACATGATGTAAATAGGCAGGTTTTGAAGCGTGCTTTTTATCAATAAGCACTTGCCTGCGCTTGAAAGTAGAGCTCCTTTCCATCCAGCCAGTTTTTTTTGAAATCTCTTAATAAGATCATTCCAGACCTCATTAGAAATCTTGCCAGTACTTAAAGGTAGACCTAAATAAGTAGCGGGAAGTGAATTAATAGTGCATCCTAGAATATTAGCAATCTTTCTTTGCCTTTCCATAGGAGTATTGAAGAAATATATAGAGCTTTTGTCAAAATTAACTTTTTGCCCCGAGGCTTCCTCATAAAATCTAAGGATAGTTTTGATAGCCTTTGCCTCAATTATTGAGGCCATCAGAAGAAGCAGAGTGTCATCAGCAAACTGTTGGTGGGAGGAGACCTGATTGCCAGAAGTTGGAGGAAAGCCTTTTATCATGCCAATGCTAATAGCTTTGGAGATAGATCTGCTTAAACTGTCAGCCATTATAATGAATAATAGAGGGGAAATTGGGTCCCCTTGCCGGATTCCTCTATTGCTGGCAAAAAAACCAACCGGTTCCCCATTAACAACCACTGAGAATCTGGAAGTAGAAATACAAGAGTGAATGATTTTCCTGAATTTATTTTGAAAACCAAACTTGGATAAGACCTCATCCATGAATCTCCAGGAGACTCTGTCGAAGGCTTTATGCATGTCTAACTTGATAGCCATCCCTGCCTTTTTACTTTTATCCATAGAATGGATTGTTTCATGAACCATGATAATTCCATCTTGAATAATTCTTCCCTGAATGAATCCGCTCTGCTGTTGTGAAATAATCTCCATAAGAATAGGTTGCATCCTAGTGGTAAGAATCTTTGTGAAGATCTGATATATTACATTAACCAAACTGATTGGCCTGAAATCTTTGAAGTCCTTTGCATCCAACTTCTTAGGAGCAAGCACAATGTGTGTATTATTTAATTCTTTGATAAGATTTCCAGTTCTATAAAACTCATTAACAACTTTCAATAGATCTTCAGAACATATTTCCCAACATCTTTGGTAGAAGTTTGCTGAAAAACCATCGGGGCCCGGAGCCTTATCCCCTTCTAAAGTGAAAACAGCCTTTTTCAATTCCTCAATGGTGACAGTTTTGGAAAGACTCTTAAACCTCTCAGCAGGTATTATATTATTAGGAATGGAGTCTAAGAGAAAGGAGGCCGCTTGTTCATTGTAGGAATTATTCTCAGTGAGTAGATTCTTGTAAAATTTGAGGGCTTCTTCTTTGATGTCTTCAGAATCCTTAGTAATGTTCCCATTGTCCTTAGAAACCTCAGTAATTCTGTTACAAGCTCTATGCTTGAGGGCTGTCAAATGAAAAAAAATTGTATTCCTGTCTCCTGCTTTAAGCCAAAGGGCTCTAGACTTCATTCTCCAAAAGGATTCTTCATGGTTGTTTATATTATGCAGATCTGAGAGAAGATTTTTTTCCTGTTGATGATCCTCTAGAGTCATACCTTTCAAGGAAACATTAAGTTCAAGCTCTTCCAACTGCTGCTTAAGTTCTTTCTTCTTTTCAAAAATATTTCCAAAAACCTCTTTATTCCAGATTCTAACCTTTTGCTTAACATTTTTCAACTTCTGTAGAAGCCTGAATTGGGCCATCCCTGTGCCTTCCCAATACCACCACTCTTTAATTCTGTCCAGAATATCTTCATGCTCGAGCCACATTTTCTCAAATTTGAAATTGCAGTGAAAAGGTTTTGACCAATTGAAGAAATTTAGGACAATAGGATTATGATCAGAGCCCGTTCTGGGGAGAGAAGAGAGATGAAAATTCTGATCTAAGATCCAATTAGCAGAAATGAGAGCTCTATCTAGTTTAACCTGGATCAAGTTCTCCCCAAATCTTCTGTTAGACCAGGTAAATTGATTACCATGAAGCTCTATGTCCATAAGATTAAGAGTGAAATGAAGCCAGCAAACTCTTCCATACTGAGAGAAAATTCAGAGCTTCCCCCAAAATTTTCTCCTGGATTTAAAGGAGTATTGAAGTCTCCCATAATCAACCAGTTCATGTTCTCAACATTATTTTGAAACAAGGTTAACTCCTTCCATAAATTTCTTTTACCAGCAACAGTATTGGGTGCATAAATATTGGAAAGAATCCAGCTAGAATTATTCTCAAGACTTTTAAAGATTATAGCTAAATGATTCTGGGAGGAGGAGAGCACATTACCATTAACAATTTTGGTATCCCAGAAGATCGCTAAGCCTCCAGAAGCTCCTTGAGAATCAACAGCAGCAAAGGCAGCGTTCTCCCAGAAATATCTTTTGCAATCTTCAACAACTTTACTTTTCATTTTAGTTTCCTGAATAAGAAGGATGTTGGGCCTGTTTGATCTTTTAATTTCCTTGAGCATTCTTTGCTTAGGCCCCCCATTGAGGCCTCTGACATTCCAAGAAATAACCTTCATTAAAAAAGTTTTGGAGATGTAGTTACCGGATGGTTCAAAATTCTTTGTGTACCATCTGCAATTTCTTTCTCAGTCTCTTTTTCTCTTACTTCTCTCTTGGATAGTCTACCTTTTCTATATGGGACTCCAATATTTGTAGTTCTTCTAGCAGTGGCCCTTGTGATTCTTGAGGTGGAAGCTTCCCAGCTTCCAATCTGCTTCTTTTTATCACTATAGAGTGATTCCGGAATTTCTTCCAGACTTTTTAGTCCTCGTTTCTTACTTCTCACTGTGATGAATCCATCTTTATCACAGTCTGATATACTTTTCTTGCTAGTAGGGGTAATTTCCCCTTCCTCTTTACCTGTGTCAACATCAGTCTATTTAACCATTTTAGGAGTGAGCTCCTCCATATCAGTAAACTCTTTATCTTGGTTTAGATCTCTTGCTATGGATTCCAGAACCTCTTTGACTTTTCCTTGTCTCATTTTGAGTATCTCCAGAGAGCTATTCCTATTTAACAGCTCTTGATGAGCAGAAGAAGTAGTTTTTTCCATCTCTTCTTCCTTAGAAGTGATAAGAGAAATGAAAACTTTTTCATTTTCTTCATCAACCTCCATGCTCAACTTTACCGGATTTGGTGTCATAGTGTTCATTGCTTGGATCCACTGTCATATCCCTTTTGCTTTCTTCACCCTTTGTCGATTCAAGATCTATTTCCTGTTGGGCTTCATCAAGCTTTTCCGACTGGTGAATTTTAGGTCTCCACAGTTTCCTATAAACCGGTGGCCTCTTTGTCTTAAATCCTTTTTTCTGATCTTTTAGCCTGGGATGCATCTGCAAGCGTCTACCTCCAGCATTCTGATCTGTTAGAGGATCTTTATCAGCCTTATCCATCTGTTTCTGTCCTTGAGCCTCAGAAAGATCTGAGGGTATTTCCAGCTTTTGCATTATTTTCTCAGAGCATTTGCTGGCAAAGTGCCCTAATTTATGACATTTGCTACATCTTAGTTGGAAAGCTTCATACTCTATTTGTTGTTTCCATGCTCCAAATTTGGACTGCAGAAAAATGTGATCAGGTAGCTCTTGATCCATTTCAGTAGAGACACAGAACCTTGCGAAGGCCAGCCTTGATCTATTTCTCGTGGGTCCATCAAGCCCAACTGGTGAACCAATCGATTTGGCTATATGAAGGAGGATTTCATCATCCCACAGATGAAGGGGTAGCCCTGGGAGTCTACACCAGATGGGTATGGCATGAATGTTCTCAGTATATGGATTGAACCCAGGATACCATTTTTTTAAAAACAGCCCCATATTGCCCAGACACCAGGGACCACCCAATAAGACAGTGTCAACATCAGCTTGGAGATTAAAACGAGCCAGAAAAAAACCCTTGGCCATGGTGGTGATGATCAAATCCCCTTTTGGTTTCCATCTGCGAATGGCCCATTTTCTGATAATATCCACATTGGGTCTTGATCCCAGAAATTTTCCGACTAGGGCTAGATTGGTTTTCTCCAGTGCTCTATGCAGACATCCGTCAGGCACTTGTATGTGGGTCACCCCCTCAGCATCTTTTGTACTTTTAAAATTCAGATCACATGCAGGATGAGGACCCACATTTTTGTCAGGAGGTACCTTAACAATATCCACCCAGGCTCTAGATCCAAAACTACCACCTTTAGCCGATTCTCTCTCTCTTACCAGTGCCTTATCAGCTATTTCGCAGCCTTTTGAAAGACATTCAGCAGCCAGAGCTGCTGAAACCGCACTCTCAAAACCCTCCCGCAGTCCTCCATGATCTTCAAACCCGCAGTCCTCACCCACTTATGTGTGTGGATATTTCTGTTATCTTATTTAGATATTAGGAGATATTATCTATTTGTTAGGTATAGTTCTTTCCTTGATCTATGGTATTGACTAGATCCTTGATGTGTAGTTCTCTCCTAAATCTATGGTCTTAACTAGTTCTTTGATTCCTATTTATTCCTTGATTTATGGCTTGATCTACGACCTTGACTGGTTCTTAGATTGTTATTCCTTACCTATATAAGCAAGGCTCATTCTCATTGTATTTCATTAAGTTCCATAATAATATATGATATTGTTGCTCATTTGTTTTGCAAAGGTTTTATGTAAAGTTATTATGGTGAATTTCTTTCATTTTATAGATCGTGGTGTTTGATTAGCATCTGTGTTCTTGGCTTCATACAATTTGGTTATCGTTCTTTTTATAATGAGGTTATTTGTTAGCGTAATAGTCATTTGTGAGCATGGAGTTATGTTGGGTGATAATGTTGTCATTGGTGCAGATTTAGACGTTAGTTTGGATTTAGTGTTTACATTATGATTTCATGTGATAGATTGGATCACACTAATACAAGCTTAGTGGGATGAGGATAATGTGTCATGGCTAACTTGGTTATCATAATTTATATGTGATGTCAATGGATTTTTGAATATATCAAGATTCTAGTTTTGTGTAGACATAACATTGTCAATGCGAATAGAACTTTTATCATTGAGATCTTAGATAACGTTACATAATTGGAAAAAAATTGGTTGTGTGGCTTATGATTCTATGATAAAAGCTTTTGTTAGTCTATTATTGTTGTCATAACATTTTGGGTTCATTGGGATCCTCCATCCATTTAGGAGGAAGTGTGATTAGTTTAGCATCTAGAAACTTTCGTAATATGCTAGAAAGTGATTCAGCAAGGGGGTGTACTACCAAATTATTTAAAAGGGGACCTACAAGGTATTTTGTCTTGTGGTTTATAATTGTGGGTTATTAGGATCTGTGAATGAGTTTTTGGTGGTATTTGATAAGGTTCCTTGATTTTTTGAATAGTGGGGGACTACTTGATTGAATTCTAGAGTATTTTTAGTAAACTTGGAAAATTAATTCTTATTTTAAATTTTTGACTTCATTGTTATTGATGTGAACATCCTCTATCAACTTCACCATACATATGTATTCTTCAAAAGACTAGAATTATTGTATTTCTAAAGTATGCGATATGTGTATGACATGAAATTTGGTGAATAATAATGTCATTTCTGGTTGGGAAATGGGAAAGGTGAATTTTTGGATAAATTCTCTCTAATGTGACACATAATTGATTAGAGGTTCATCATCAAATTGTTTAAAGTTATAAAAATTTGATAGGGTGGTACATTTGGAATTTTTTTAAAAAATGTTCAAGAAATAAGCTGGCATGTTGCTCAAATGACATGATACTATGATTTTGTAAACTAGTGTACTAATCCAAATCTTGGCCACTTACAGACAATAGGAAGGTGTACAACATGAGAGCATCATCATGACTGATTAGATAGAAAGAGTAATAGAACATGTGAAGATTATTTTGAGGGTCCTCATTTTCTTTAATTTTTTTTGTATTTAGGAATTTCAAAGTGTGGGGTTATTACCTCACGAGAACCCTTAGGTGGATGGGTTCATTTAAAAACTAACTATTTGTTAGATTAGGGGTTCTCATGCCCTAAAATTATAGTTCAAGGTTAAAAACCCTATCCAATATTTATTGGTGATATTTTTTACATGTTGGAGTATGTGGGATTAAAGTTTTTAGGTTAATTAATACATACAATTCTTCAATGGTATATGAGTGTAAGAATGAGGGAATGGATGAGACGCATAAGGGAATTATGGGGAAG
The DNA here is from genome assembly GCA_019776745.2 of Taxus chinensis. Taxonomy (NCBI): domain Eukaryota; kingdom Viridiplantae; phylum Streptophyta; class Pinopsida; order Cupressales; family Taxaceae; genus Taxus; species Taxus chinensis. The sequence continues at coordinate 883,007,961 of CM034149.1, forward strand.
ATGATTAGTGCTAGGTATGGAGGAACAATAGGAAGTATAGTAGGTAAAATGTGATGTCATTTTTTTGGAAAAAAATTTGAAGGGTGTATTTTTTTCCATGGAAGAAATAAAATGTGTGTGAATGATTGTGGATGGTGTAGGTCTATAAAAATAGTACAAATTCATGGTACCTCAGTAGTGAATGTAAAAGGGTTAAATTTTATGAAATATATTTTTTAATTGTAAGCATCCTTCTTATAGTAATGTATCCTTAGATACTCAGTTAGGGCCTCTAGATTATGGTCTAAAGTTTCTTCTAATATAGGATCGAAAGTTTGTATTTTAGGGATATTCAATTCTTCTTCATATAGAGGTGAATTTAAGAAAGGAGAGATATTTGTATGAGTTCCAAAGACATTAGAATCTCCAAAACTCTTATTTTTTTTAAAACTATATTCATGAGAATGGGGAGAATGATCCATGATAAGGGGGTGTACCATATGAGTGCTTGGGGGAAGAAAACATGCTAGGTTAATTCCAAATTTATATCAAGAGTATTCCAAAACTTTCAATTTTCAAAAAATTAGTTACAATAGAAGATAACAGGAAGAAATATTGTAATAGGAAAATATAGAATAGTCATAGTTATGACTATTTAGAATGACATATTAGATGGATAAAAATCACAAAAAATTTACAGCGACAACCAACTATAGGAAAATTCTAGACCAGGGAAAAAAATGTGTAGAATGACATAATTGATTAAAATAAACAAACAAAAAATTGCAATTCATTCACACCTATGATTGACTCTAGGAAACATTAAGGTGAAAAATTATAGGGAAGTAGTACTTGCAACTAAGAGTAAAAAAATTGGGTGAAGAATGTGTGTAGAAATGTGAGTAAAGTGTCTTGGATGATATGGTTGATGTGGATGTGACCTAGATATGATGAAAGATGGTTTAAAATTGTAATTAATTTGAAAGACATGGAATTATTTTTGGATTTGTTTTTTTCCAAATGAAAAATACAAGTATGTTATCCAATGTATGAATTGGATCTTATCACTCCAAAAAAGGTATTCCTTATTCCTTTTGATACATTGTTAGGCTAATTTACCAAAGCTATCTATATATGTACCCTTTCGGTTAATAATTAGTATGTGGAAGAAGATCACCCTATATATATATATATATATATATATATATATATATATATATATGAGTTAATGTCCATGCAAGAAGAAGAATAAATGGTACATAAATAATACATGAAAGGGAATCTTCATATTAATTGTAGATTGCTTATAAGGAATACCTAGTAAGCCAATAATGTTCCAAATTATCAAGGTTTATTCCTAATGATCATTGATGGTGGGAAATGGAGGAATGGAATTGTATGAATTTACTTATTACTACCTAGATATTTATAGGGATGATTCCACACACACCATTGTTACAGCTATCTTATGTTATATATGTATTATTTCAACATGATGGCTTCACTATAAGTGTGACCCAAAGGCACTGCAAATATTGAACACCACGATGAGGTAAGCCTCATGTTGTGCACAATAATAAATTAAAAGACTATAGTTATTTCTAACTCCCAGACCACCTAAGGGTGAAAAAGGAAGATCATACAAAATGTTTGATCATATTAGTATGATATATCAAATAACAAAATGATCACTAGAAATTTAAATTTATTTATTTAATATTTTCAATAGAAATAATATTTCAACCTCATTTTTTATGACTTCTTTGCAACCATATTTTTATTTTTTATATTAATGTATTACAAAAAATTATGTAATATTCATGCCTGTGACTATTCTGCAACCATATTTTTTATATTTTAGAAAATTTGAAAGGAAAAATGTCAGATCTACAAATAAATGAAGGTTAAAAAAACAAAAAAATGAATTGAAAGGAATACAAACCCTAATGAAAAAAAGTTAGATTATGAAATAAAAGAAGTCAACCCACAACCAAAATTTATCCCACTGTGGTCACCAAAATGTATGCCTATATTTGGATCACTCAACAAGATGTGTTAGGTGACATAATATCAAATCTCAAACCAATGCTACTAATACGAAATGAGCTTCCGTCATCTCCATTAAATGTGGAGGAACATTTATATGTTCTTTCATTAAATAAAGTGGGCTGAAGTATCCAATTCTGAATCTAAATCTACATTAAAAGATACTTAGAAAAGTGTTAGTTATTTTATGCGGTTAAGGATCTGCCTCGATCATATCCCTGAACCTTTGAAGGTGATAAGAGATATTTTTTTGAAGTAAAATGAAAAAAAAAAAATGAAAACAAATGATATACTTGACTCAGTTGCATATGCCATTAACCAAAAATTGTAATGAGGCTACAAGTTAGTTGCAGGTGCAACTGGAACCTATATTGGAATTTCAATAAAATAGCAATGTCATAAGTTGTAAGAATTCTTTGAGATTCATCTTCAACTCTCCAATAACTTGCAAAACCGAAATATGTGAGCAAAAGAATGCAAATACTATAGTATGGGCTCAAGTGCACCAAGAGTCAAGGGTTAAAATGTTATTTTATAATTTTTCTTGCATATAAGATTGTGACAAATATGGGTGTTGTGTACATGGAGGGGTGAGATGATAAGGGTCCATTATACATAGAAAGTGCAAATGGGTAGGTGGAGCGGTTGAGAGTAAATGTGAGTGGGTAAGGATGCGTAAATAGGTGGTGAGATGTCTTTTATCACCTTTTTGTGAGATATTTTATTTTTTATTTACTTTTATGGGATTATTTGATTTTTAGGGATTGATATTGTTTTATGATGTTTTTGGTATATATAGCTTAGGAGACCTTATGTGTAAGGTGTGTTTTTTGGTGTCTACACATTGATTCCTCTTTTGTTATGGTGGATAGGTTTCCAAAGATGGCACATTTCATTACTTGTAGGAGGACCAATAATGCAACACATATTGCAAATCTTTTATTATGGAGATTATGAAATTGCATGGAATACTATAAAGTATAGTGTATGATAGTACAAAATTCGTTAGTCATTTTTGGTGAACATTGTGGAAGAAGTTAGATACAAAGTTACAATCCAATTCTACATATCATTCAAAAACTAATGGAAAGACAAAAGTTGTGAACAAAAGCCTTAGATATTTGCTTAGATGTTTAGTTGGAGATGATCCAAGAACTTGGGATTTGGCTCTACCATAGGAAAAATTACTTATAATAATTTAGTAAACATGAGTACATGGAAAACACCATTTCAGATTGTATATGGGAACATCTCAAGGTTGAGAGACTTATTACACAATGAAGAATGAAGAAATCCACCAATAAGTGTGCACTCAATTAGAAAAGATGAAATGGTTATGAGATTGAGTTTCATGTAGACACTAATATCTCTAATATCTTTAATGTGGCATATTTGTATCCATACCATGTAATTCAAGAAAATGATGATGAACCTGAATTAGGAGATGACAAAATAGATTGGAGGAAATATGTTGGGGAAGTAGTGTGACAAAGTGGAAGGTATAATAAATACCAAGTTCAAGAAGACATGTGACAAAAAGTACACAAAGTATTTGGTCAAGTGGAAAGGTAAGAAAACTAAAGATGTAAGTTAGCTAAGCATTGTGGATGCCACATGGTATGGGATATCGGTTCCTTGGGCAGAAGCTCATGTTTTTAAAATTATCTAAGGTTTATGATGTAAGAGCATCCAAGTTCACAAGTAATCTCATACTAACCAAAAATAGTTGAACAATTGGAGTCCATTTTGTCTAGACATTATTGTCTATGCAATCCTATTTGAGCTACACACTTGGAATAATTGAATGTTTCAAAGCACAAATTTCATAAAAAGTCAATTACTTGTGTTTGAGTTTATTGTTGGGTCATTTGATCCTTTCATTTTGAATTCCATAAAATTAAGAGTCTTAAGAGGTGACATGAACGACTATATAAGTAGAGTTAATTGCCTTTGGAAATTAGTTCAAGTTTTTAGGGAACTCAAAGTGCTTAAGAGAAAAATGTGGATGGGAGGTTAATGTTCACCAAATAATGATGATGGATGAATAACCATAGTAACAATGCAAAAGGAACTATGTGAGAGCCTCGTAGTGATCTAAGGGGTGTAGAAGACTGAATCACTAGTGATTGGTCTGAGGTTGAGTTTCTCTAAATAAGATATTCCCAAATATGTGTTACTGTTCCAAATTTGTGTTCATTTCATCTTTATGTCAACACATGTTTATTTATTTTTTGAGTCATTTGTCCATACATCTTTTGTGCTTAGTGAGGTGTGAGGTCGCTCTTTGTTGAACACCCACACCCCCTCTACGAGGACTTGTTTTTCACATTAGGATGTTTTTTACTCATTCACCGATGACATGAATGCACTAATGCGGGTCTTTATATTTATAAACCTTTTGAATTCAAATTAAGAATCCATTAATGTGCATATCGACATACAACAAGCAGTAAAAGGCGACAAAGAATGGCTAAAAACTCTAATGAAACCAGTTAAGAGTTAGAAGCACCTACATATAAAATGTCCTATAACTATATAATTGCAATTTCATAGCACTATACCAATACAAATACAATGTACAAGCACCAAAATCATAAGTATATCACTCTAAAAAAAATTGGAAGGAAAAAAAAAACAAAGTTCTTAAAAATAAAATTAAAATTAAAAATCAAACATAGTCATTTATTTGCCGATAATCCTCTAACCACACAAATACCACATAGGTAACAATGCAATTTTTCATCAAATAACTAGTCCCCTACCAAAATCAATTGTCTACACCGCTAACCAAATACATTATATGAACTACTAGGGTTACATTTATCTTTAAATTTATCCCTATTGTTTTTTGTTTGGGTGTTTAGTCCCGCCTGAGTTCATTCGCAATGCCATTCCCAGAATTTTTAGCATATAATTTTCCTCTTTCCGTTGTGAGTATACCTAAAGAAATTAGGGGAGTTGCCAAAGCCACCAACGAATGAACAATGGCATCTGTATACTTATCCACAGCCTCTCTCACTCACACCCATCTGCGTAAGCAATTCTCGTCACCAAAACTTCTTCCTCCATCTCGTATCTCGTTCATCTCACTCCAAATTGTATCACCATGTCATCGTCAATCTGCTTTGAATCAGAAGAGGGTACTCAAAATCGGAGCACAAGTTGAAGTTCAGGAGGCCGTACAATCTGGTAAGCAGAAGCAACAGTTTGAAAGGAAACTCTATGTGGGCAATATACCCAGGACTTGTACTAATGACGAGCTTGCTACAATCTTTGCTGAATGTGGGGTGGTAGAGAAAGCAGAGGTACCTTCAGTTTCAAAATTTTCCTCGAATTTGCTTAGTATTCGTAGATTAGATACCCAGTACTGAATTGTTTACTTGCTAGGGCTAAAAAACATATCGAAAACTCATAACAAATAGTTAATTCTCATTTGGGTATTGCATATTAATTAAAGGCTGTCACTACCTTAGGAAGCGTTTGAAACCCATACCACAGTCTTCAAAATTTAAACGGTTCTGCTGGGATTTCAACAAATAAGCGAGATTTCAGTAGCAATGACATTTGTTTTTGCTGTTTTTATTTTTAGGATGACTCTATCCAGGTATGACTATCAACCCTGATTATAGTTGTGGGTAGTTTCTGTAATTAAAAGAAATGTGCCCCTTGGCCATTGTTTCTGCATTTCCTCCCCTCCAGTTCCGCGCACCACATCTCCTTCCAAACACCCCTCCACCCACCCTCCAGCCCTCCCTGAGGCTCCTCCTGCTGTACCCTACACCCCACACACATTGTTTCAATTCTCTAATTAGCAATTTATAAGAAATGTTTCTCTATCATTTATGTGGAGCATATGTAGTTGTAGGTAGAGGATCTTAGAATCAGGTGTTATTCAGACCTTAGGACATGGTCCCGTGGAGGGGCTGCTGGAATTTTCTCAGAAGGTGCTGCTGTGTGAAATTGGAAGCTATTTGCAATGAAATAGTCCCATGAAATTATAAGTTTTTAAACCTTGGCTGCTATTATTGAGGTTTCTGCATTTCAAACTAGCAGTGGATAGTATTAGAACAAAAAATCTCTATACATTAGCTGCCACTCTCAAGAAACCCCCCCTAAGATTCCAGCGCATCTCCGGGTGTTTCCAGAAGTTTGCAGGAATGAAAGAAATAGGTTTCCGACCTACCGGAAATGATTTCTGGAATTCAAAGTTTTTGAATTTTCTTAGGCATTGCAGTGTGAGTACATTAGTCATTGAGTCAGAGGACATGATCTACTGATTTCTTGAACTAGTAAAATGTCCAGGGTGCCTCAAGAGAAAGTACTAGTCTTCTGGAACCACTGCTGCAACTTCACTTTCAGCACAGCAGAACTAAGCTTGAGTGATACTGACATGGCCCTTTAAGATATGCATTAAGCTAAGGGGCAAGTGTTTTGGGAATTATCTTGTCAGGAGTCATATGTGTTGCCCCTGTTAAAGAACCCGTGAGGATTCCTAGTTCTCAACGAAGCCTGTTAGGCCTGCTCAGTCAAAGGAGCTTACAACCTGTTATCCATATTTCGCCCCAAGCTAAATATTGGATCGAATCACGACCCCGCTTAAAAGGAACCCAAGAGAACTCATTCAATCCTGCAAACTGGTTGCAAAAAAGATTCAGCAATGAAGTGGCGGAGATGAAGAAAGAGCAAGGGATCCTGTTCAAAAAGAAACGACTCTGTTGGGCCGTTTCTACGCCTTAAATTCATTCTGCAAGTTACAGGTAGACTCAACAATGGAATAGCAGGGTCAGACAAAAGGGAAGATGTTACAGAGGAACCAGAAACTGGAAGAAGAAGAAACAATGAAGATTCAACGTCCTCGGGCTCGAAACGGCTCAAGAAAGGCCCAAAATCGACCAAGTATGGAGGAGCCAGCGGAGAGAGCCACGTGCCCTTGCAACACTTCTCCAAAGATGGATCCAAATAGAGAGGCTCAAACAAACGCCGCATCTCCACGTGTCCCAGGGTGGAATGGAGGCAGGATCAAATGGTCAAACAGAGTCAAAGGCGGATAGGGCAGGCCTCAAAATCAGCTAAGTATGAACATACGAGTGAAGAGTGCCAAGTGTCAGCATGGTGCATCTCCAAGAGTTGGTCTATAGGTGAAGACCTAAATGAACTCAAGCTCACCATGTAGCCCAAATTCTAAAAGTAAGAAAGAGTGTTGAAAATTCCACAGATCAGCAGAGGCCGACAAGTGTCAACTCAGAGCTCCTCCAAAGGAAAACTTTGGGTCGAGTTTGAAAAAAAAACGTGGAACCTCCACGTGTTCTATCAAGGGGGGAAAATTTAGTTGAATAGTCAATACACAAACAGGCCGGTGGAGGCTACCAAGTGTCTCAATGGCATTGATTCAAGGGTCAAATAGAGAAAAGGTTTCCAAATGAGTGCTAGACTAACGCATGTCCCAAAGGAAAGCACGTCATTGCGGAAAAAGTTAGTTTTTCACCCTTTTCCCCTTAAGGTGTAAAAGTTACAAAATGGCCCACACCTCTGCCCAAGGGAAATGTCAACATTTAGATCTGAGTCAAAGCCAAGGTTGAGAGTTGGGGAAAAAAGTAAAAGTTTGTCTTTCATCCAAAAATCATAAAGGTAAAAATGGAATCGTATTTCCCAACTAACCAAAAAGAGCCACGTGTCCATGCAGAGTAGCAGGGCCGCGGGAGTTCTCTGGATTTTTTGATTCTTTCGAAAAAAGAGAAAAGTTAAGTTCTGACCCTGTAAACCTGATTTTTGTTCCACCCTGGCTGCCACATGTCCCATATTAAAGAGAGGGCCCATTTTTCAAACTAGTTTTCCCACCCATTTATACGGACTCGATGCAAACTTCGAAGAGGCATATCTTTCGACTCATTTCTCGAAATATAGAGAATTTGATACTTCTATAAGCATCTCAACATCCTCTATGCTAGGGAAGGATAGAAAATAATTTTTTGTAGGCCCTAGCAGGTGAAAAATGAAGAAAAGTATTCCAGGCCATTAACGCAGAATCCAATATCTTTAACTACCATATCTGATTCAATTCGATCCACTAGGGAACCAAAAGTGACATATTATGGGTGGATTTGTAGAAGGCATTGATTTTTAGTGGTTGAGCTTTCAAAATGGAATTCAATGCATATCTCAGAGTGGTTGGAGAAGGATTTAATTCTTTCCTTTTTCTCTCTCCCATTCTTTTATATATTGTAACAGAGGCATCATTTCAAAAGTTTAATTAGTTTTTGTTCATTATTCTTCTCTACCTCCCCCTTCTTTTCTTCCCCACGGTATAAATGGAGTTTGAATCTCGTCCCCTACTCTATAAATGGTATTTTTTCCTCTTTCTCGTGTATGATGCTCTATGTAAATTTCTAAAGAAATAAAACTCATTTTAGTAATGTGTTTGTCCATCCTCACTTGTTTTCATTGCATCTTCTTTCCTCTCATCGTTTTGGAGTATTCTATGCATGTTTTAGTCGTTTCATTTGCAAATCTGGGAGTTGTGTTCCTTGGGTTGAAACATTTCCTATGTGAAATATGATCTGTAGTATGTGATGTTGTTGTCCATCCTCTCCATTGGTCACCTCTATTCGTTTCATGGAAGTCTAGGTAGATGATCAACATTTCCCTTTTCTTGGTGTTATCACCTTGTTAGTGTAGGAATTCCCTTTTCATGCTCTCTCTCTCCTTGGTCCCATGGAAATTTTAGATTAGGAGCAGATAGTAACATTTCCTTCCTTAGAAGTAGTTTAGCATTAGGATCAGGAAGAAGAATTCGGCTTTCTCCGGAGGGAAATATCAAGTCTGCAAGTCCCATAGCTTGAGAGATGGTCCCATGTTATACAAATCACACCAAATGAGTCTTCCTTACAAAAATATATTTTTAGAGCTCATTTGGGGGTGTTGTGATTTTACACTAACAGTTTTGGAATGCTCGTTGGGACAAGTCTGAAGAACCTTACCACTTCGCTTCATCAGGTTCGATGTGCTCTTAGTGAAGGTTTCATCCTTTGGAGGCACTTCCAAGCACATATGGCTACTCCATTTTGTCATAAACCCATTCTCTGAGTTACAGGCCTTTTCCATCCATTTCCACTCATTTCATCCATTTTCTTCTTTCATATCTTTCATTTTATTCCATTTCATGAGGTTGTGCAATGATTACTTCATTCCCTTCATGGAACTCACACTTACAGCAATATAGCCCACCTCCAATGTATTTCCCAACTCCTCTAGATCAGCATTATAATCAGATGCAGGACCACTATGCTTACCCATATGAGTAGAGTAAAAATTAGTTTGGCCATGCAGCTTATCAAGAACAAGGGGATACATATAATGGCGATATTTATGCAGAGGATGTTGATCTACTAGAGAAGATTAAAAAAATGGAGGTTGGCATGGTTCAATTAAGGGGCATAGTACGAATGAAGGCATTCGAGGTTGGTTACAGGGCACCTTGTCAGTAGGAAAGCCCTTTTCCAAGACATTAAAGTGCTCAGGAGAAGCTGGACTTCATGGTTGAAATGATGCCCCAACTTACACAATGGGCTGAGGAGATCGAGGCTTATGAGAAAAGTGCGAGACAACCTTGTCAATGGTTAAGTCAATCACAAGCTCCCTATCTTTCATTTTCTCCCCCTCAATATTTATCATTTCATCATAGGAAAGAGTCAAGCCCCTCACTTTCTTCCCCAAGTGTTGATTTCATTTCTCCATTCCCTAGTCTTCCACCTCAACTCAGTTTTTCTATCCTTTTCCCTTCTAAATGTTCATCCCCTCCGAACAAACAAGAATTTCCACCTCCTTTCCTACCACAAATGATTGCAAAGATGGTTGAACCCCAACCTGCCACTCCTCTTGTTTTCCCAATCCCATGTTGGGAAGAGACTCAAGAATCCAGTCAAGGAGAACATCAAATAGAGGAACCCAACAGAGAAGAAATGATAGAAAATCTTAAGAGTTGGGCTGCTAAATTTGATTTTTCAAAGATTCCCTTGCTGGTTAAGCCTACAGAGGAGGCCAAGGTTGAAAACTCAATGCTTGTTAGGACTGATTTTTTTGTAATAGAATAAGAACAAGGAAAGGAAGAAGATCAATTATCAAGTTTCTCGAAGTGTAATGTCCAAAATGGCACTTTGTGTGAGAGAAATTATGATCCAATTCAAGTTACACAATCAACCAAAGAAGAGGAGGAACAATCATGCCCAACCCCCATTAAAGAGGAGCAGTTGGGAGATATCAAATCAGTGTTGAGGCCACTCAATGAATAAGGCATCATTGAAGGTTTTTTTCTTTCATTTCAAGGGCCTGATTTGATTGATGAACCCATGATGGAAGAGGACCATATAGTTTCAGAGGCTCTAAGTGTGGAGTAGGCTATAGAATAACCTTCAGTTCTTCCTCCCACTTCATCCCCTTCAAGATTTGATGTTGAAGAAGAGTTTGATCTTTCAAACTTCATGTTTGAGAGTGAAGGGAGCCATGGTGATCAAGTTGCAAATCAGGAAGACACCATGAAGGAGGTAGAGAACTTGCAAAAGAGCAAGGATTCAGACTATCTGTCAAGACTTGAGAGATTTCTTTGATGAAGATGATCCCATGGAGATTACATCATTCATTCCTCCATCCATCTTCCACACACATGAACGTGCTGCCATGAAGGAGGATATTCAAGTGCAAAACCCTGCACTCCATAATGGCCCTTTGGAACCAAGGTTAGAAGATCATGATCTTCCATGTTCTTCAAAGGAGGAGGAAGAGAAAAGGCAACAGGGTGTCATCATCTCTCTCACACCATCCACTAAATAAGGTCCATAAGGAGACTCCATTTTTTGAGTTGAATTTCAGAGAAATGGGCACATACAAAGGATCAGACCCTGCCCAATCAGATACTTGGCTTCATTATAGCCAAGAGAGAAGGAAAAACTAGTCATGCCTAATCCAGGGCATGAAGATGAGCATCAAAGTACTAAGGTTCATCATCAACACCTCCATAAGTCTGACATAAGTCAGCTTGAGGAGGTATTTTCCATTAATTTTGATACCTTGATGATTTTGGTGGAGGACTGGCTTATTGTCAGTTTTTCACTCATATAAGTAGTTATATTTAGTGTCAATTCATTTGCATGGTTGCTCCTCTTGAAAAAGGGAAGCTACTTCTCCCTGCCTATAGCAGCCTTTGTTTAGCATTGTTTCTCTCTGGTTAGTGTAGGAGTAGTATTAGACTTTGTTTCTGGTAGAACAAGTTCTTATGCACACTTTGTATGTCTCATTTAAGGAATGTATGATTTGGTCTTTGTATATAAGTTTTGTTCGCATTGCTCTAGAGGTGTACAAGGCCGGGCTCTTCACCATTTACAGCAAAAAGATCCATAGTTTCTTGCAACAGTTGACAATTCCAAAAAGAAAAAAAATGCAGAGCAACTAAAGTCATTTCAAAATAGTCCATTTTATGAACAGATAAGATTCCCAGAGTTCAAATAATTTTCTACTCTCAGAAATTCCATTTCAAAGATTTCCTTATAAAAATTAAGAGTACATACTCAGGGTCAGACAAAACATAGAAAAGGCATACAATCAGGCTTGCAGTGACTCAGGGATCAGACCTTCAAAGGTTTAGATTAGTTTCATATTTATAAGACAAACTCCATTCCCAATGGATGATTCAAGGCCACTGGTCTCTTCATGTAGCTGGCAGATGTCCCCGTGAGTCACCAAATTGTTATCCCAAATTCACCTCCCCTGAAAATTTGGTCAGAATGAGCCCTACTCATAAAGAAAAAATGAAGGGAAATGATTCAGACCCATGAACTCGAGTTCTAGAGCTAGACAAAGTGAAATCAAAAGCCCGAGAAAGTTATATTCAACCCTGCATAAGAAGAAATAAAAGAAACGGTTCTTTTGAGCATTTCCTTGTCTTAAATATATATTACAAGCTTCAGGTAGACTTAACAATGAAATTGTAGGGTTAGACAAAAAGGAGGAGTTGGTTTCAAAGAGGCCAGATGTAAAAACTAGAAGAAACGGTGTAGTTTTGAATTTTTTGGGCTCGAAATAGTTTAGGAAAAGGTCTAAAATTGACTAAGTATGGAGGAGCCAGCGGAGAGAGCCACGTTTCCTTACAATGCTTCTCCAAATATGGATCCAAATAAAGAGGCTCAAACAAATTCCACATCTCCACGTGTCCCAGGGGGAATGGAGGTAGGTTTAAATGGTCAAACAGAGTCAAAGGCGGACATGGTGGGCCTCAAAATCGGCTAAGTATGAACGTGCGAGCGAAGAGTGCCAAGTGTCAGCTTGGTGCATCTCCAAGAGTTGGTCCCAAGGTGAAGACCCAAACGAGCGCAAGCTCACCACGTAGCCCAAAGTCTAAAAGTAAGAAAGAGTGTTGAAAAGTCCATAGATCAGCAGAGGCCGAAAAGTGTCAACTCGGTGCTCCTCTAAAGGAAAACTTTTGGTCGGGTTTGCAAACAAGTGTGGTGCCTCCACATGTTCTATCAAGGGGGGAAAACTTAGTTAAATAGTCAATACACAAATAGGACGGCGGAGGCTACCAAGTGTCTCAATGGAACTGATTCAAGGGTCAAATAAATAATATGTTTCCAAATGAGCACCATATTTACGTGTGTCCCAAAGGAAAGTGGGTCATCATGGAAAACGTTAGTTTTTCACCCTTTTCCCTGAAAGGTGTAAAAGTTGCAAAATGGCCCACACCTCTGCCCATGGGAAATGTCAAGATTTAGACCCGAGTCGAAGCCAAGGCGGAGAGTTGGGGAAAAAAGTAAAAGTTTTTCTTTCGTCCAAAAATCATAAAGGTAAAAATGGAACCGCATTTCCCAACCAACCAAAAAGAGCCACGTGTCCAGGTGGAGCAGCAGGGCCGCAGGAGTTCTCTGGATTTTTTGATTATTTTGAAAAAAGGGAAAAGTTAAGTTCTGAGCCCGCAAACCTGATTTTTGTTCCAACCTGGCTGCCACGTGTCCCATGTTAAAGAGAGGGCCCATTTTTCAAACTGGTTTTCCCACCCATTTGTATGGACCCGATGCAAACTTCGAAGAGGCATATCTTTCAACTCATTTCTTGAAATATAGTGAATCTGATACCGTTGGAAGTGTCTCAATTTCTTCTATGCCATGGAAGGATAGAAAATCATTTTTTGTAGGACCTAGTAGGTGAAAAATGAAGAAAATTATTTTATGCCATTAACACAGAATCCAATCTCTTCAACTACCAAATCTGATTCGATTCGATCCACTAGGGAACCAAAAGTGACATAGTGTGGGTGGATCTGCAGAAGGCATTGATTTTCAGTGGTTGAGCTTTCAAAATGGGATTCAATGTGTATCTCAAAGTGGTTGGAGCAGGATTCGATTCTTTCCTTCTTCTCTGTCCCATTCTTCTATATATTGTAATAGAGGCATCATTTCAAAAGGTTAATTAGTTATTGTTCATTCTTCTTCTCTGTCTCCCCCTTATTTTCTTCCTCAGGGTCAAAATGGATTTTGAATCTCCTCCTCTGCTCTGTAAATTATATTTTTTCCTATTTCTCTTGTATGATACTCTGTGTAAATTTCTAAAGCAATAAAACTCATTTTTTATGTGTTTGTCCATCCTTCGCTTGTTTTCATTGCATCTTCTTTCCTCTCATCATTCTGGAGTATTCTATGCATGTTTTGGAAATTTCATTTATAGATCTGGGAGCTGTGTTCATTGGGTTGAAACGTTTCCTGTGTGAAATCTTATCTTTGGTCTTTGATGGTGCTGTCCATCCTCTCCATTTCTTACCTCTATTCATTTCATGGCAGTCTAGGTAGATGATCAACATTTCCATTTTCTTGGTGTTATCACCTCATTAGTGTAGGAATTCCCTTTTCATGCTCTCTCTCTCTCCTTGGTCCCATTTCATAGTTAGATTAGGAGTAGATAGTCGCATTTCCTTCCTTAGAAGTATTTTAACATTAGGATCAGGAAGAAGAAGATGGCTTTCTCTGGAGGGCCATATCAAGTCTACATGTCCCACAGATTGAGAGATGGTCCCATGTTATGAAAATCACACCAAATGAGTCTACCTTAGAAAAACAGATTTTTAGAGCCCATTTGGGGGTGTTGTGATTCTGCACTAACACGACCCACCAGCTATAATGATAGCCCAGTGGTCTAAGCCTCTAAGGGGGACAAACATAATGCCAGTTGTGTTCCCAGTGGAAGTTGTTGGCATTGCCCCCATAAACAAGAACGCATCAGGTTCCCCGGTTCTCACCCAAGTTTATAATGTCTGGTAAGTAAAAGAATCGTCAAACCTATCCGCTATAAGGATAGCCTAGTAGTCTAGGGGGGAAGAACATAGTCCCTGTTGTGTGCCCAGCATGAGCGCATACCCTGAGTACAAGAGCTGCTAAGAGTCAAAGACATGATGAATTGTAAGGTAGTTCTAATTATGGAAATAGCATGGAACCTAGCGCCATTCGACCAGCCACTATCCACTATTCCATTGAGTCCCACTTTGTGATATCTCATATCTGAATTGGGAAAAATTGCAGTGATGAGTATTTGGCACCGGTTTATTTAGGGGAGATTTGTCAAGAAATCAAGACTATCTTGAATCAAGTATAAGGAAAATAAAAATGCCTAAAAGCAGTCCAATAGTTTTTGCAACAGAAGATGGCATACTTAAAAAATTTCACTTACAGTGACCATTTTTAAAAGAGCATTCACTGCCGAAGGTTTCTTCACTTGTAAAATAAATGTGCTCTTGAAAAGTACAATTGATTTCCATCAAGATGATTCTAAAAGCTAAACATTGCATTAGGTTAGTGGAAGCCAAGTTTTCATTCTGCATTGGTTTATTGTTTGGTTGTATCTACCGCTTGGCCACTGTGAACTGCTTTCTAATGCTTTGGAACAGCTTGGAATAGCTAGGAACAAGCATTGCATTTATTACACTAATAAATTTTGCTATTAAGCTTACTCGTGTTTCCCATTTTCACAGATTATGTACGACAAGTATAGTAAGAAAAGTCGACGTTTTGGCTTTGTTACAATGAGTACCATTGAGGATGCTCAAGCAGCTGTTGAAAAGCTGAATGGAACTGTGAGTCATCTAAGCTCTTTTTCTGAGAAATCTGATTTTTGAGATTGGCTTTGTTAAGTCTGCACTATCATGTTGACTTGAAGTTGGGCATGTCGGAAATCCAGGAAATTGGTGGACGTCAGATTAAGGTAAATGTTACAGAGAAACCCTTGGATACATCCACTTCGAATCTGCTGACAGAAGAAGATCTGTTTGTTGACAGCCCATATAAAGTATATGTCGGAAATCTGGCTAAGGCAGTAACCACTGAAACCCTGAAAAACAAATTTTCAGAGAAAGGAAATGTTTTGGATGCAAAAGTAATCTGCATACCGCAAACAGGAAAGTCATGTGGCTATGGATTCGTTTCATTTTCATCAGAAGCCGACATGAAGGCTGCAATTGCCTCATTGAATAATACGGTTAGCATACAAACCCTTGTAACCTTGCAGTTGTAATAATAAAATAAGAGTCAGACATGTTATTTGTTGGACTAACATGCTTTTGAATTCTGAATTGCATATTAGGCATCTAATAGTTGAGAACAATGAGACCCATCATACAGCCCTGGACATTTTGATTAAAAGTTATTTTTATTCCATAATAATTTAAGAACTGTAAAAAGCGATCCCAGCAGGAATATTCCTGCTTTCGAGAATTGGTATAGGCATTGAAATAATGTCTCATAAGAAGGTTATTCTCTCCCTATTCTCCGATAAGTGCTACAAAACCAACAGTATTATATTTCAATATTGACCATCCTCCATCATACGAAAGAAACAAACGACAGTCTCGAATTTGAATTCTCTCTTAAAAAAAACTAATTATCAAAAACCCCATTTGTTGGTGCCACTGTAACATCTGGATTGCAGCCAGCATCAAAACTGTACTGCATGCTTCCTCTACTACATTGTGTTCGATCACAAGCTTTGAGGAAAATGGATGAAACTGCTGCAATATTTAATGCATTTCTGGAAAAAGTTCACCTAGTTCCCTAGTCATCCTTTATGTGCAGTGAACTTGCAGTAATTTTTGGATTTTAGGGTTTTAGATGGTGGGGGGGCGGGGTGGTGGGCGGATTGAGGGGGTTTCGTAGGGACATTGGGAACAGTTCATTCGTTTGAAAATATTTTTAATATCTATTGATCATTTGAAATTATTGTGTGCCTAAGTCATTATTTTATTTATTGAATCTGATTTTCCATTTTGTCTGGTGTAGGATTTAGAAGGAAAAAGCATGAGAGTGAATGTTGCATGAAGAAAACACATGCTACTACTGGCAAGCAAGACTAGTATATCTGAAAATTTGTTCATGGAATGGACATTGAAATATGCCCCAGGGAGTATGCTGTATGAGCTCATATGAATTTGAGAAAATTATGTAATTCTGCATCTGTCCTTTCAATTGCAGGCAATGTATGATGAAGCAAATATCCGATGTGTATCCGCCTTCCATCACATTATGTCTGATCTGAAATTTTGCGCATGACATTCAAGTCATCAGCATTTAGTTAAACTCTAGGCAGAAAACACATGGCATTTTGTAGGATTTAGTGTTGTGGGTTATAAATATCTCCCTTGATTTATTTTATAAGATAGCCATGCTAGATTCTTTAATCGTTACGCTGATGAATTGCATAACAGTCTCTTACGTGTTATCTATGGATGGTATACATTAGTATTTCTTTGGCCATGAGAGGCTGTTTATGATTAAGAAATTTTAACTAGGGTTTCAATGTGGCTGAGTTTCTGACCTCGGTTTAGCTTGAGGTTTGCTACAAACTCAGTTTTCAATAAGAGCATATGTCAGGAGCCATGATAAGCATTGCCTGTTAATGCAATTGATGTTATTTCATCTATAGTTTCTTTGCGAGCTGTCTTCCAAAAGCACGTAGCATGTTTGATTAGTGGCAATGGAATGATTGGTTTCATGATTGAAGATTTCCATTCATGATTGTTTTTTTAATTCTTTTATATGATTATTTGTCGAGTACATTATTTGGGAAATATAATCATTCATGCTTGCAAAAATTGACTGGTTGCGGGCGTTTCATACTGTCTGCTGGCAGCAATGCCAGTTTGGCTGTGGGGCCACTCAGATCCTGCATTCAATTAACTAAAAAAAACTTAAAATCTGTTAATGAAGGGTATGTCTACAAAATTGAACCAGAATTTAAAATTACCTAAAACAAGGAAGATTTCAATTGATACACTGAAGGAGATGAGGACTTGTTTAATATTCCTCCGTCGATGAAAAAGATTTTCAAGATAAATCACTTGTTCTTTCCCAGTTGAGTCACATCACAAACTTGGTGATTATGATGTGTGTCAGTCTGATATCCTCGTTGAGGTCTGAAAAATAAGGTATAGGATATAGTAGTAGGAACAATAGAGTTGTCCCATATGAACCATAAGCTGATGCAAAATCATATCAAAATGGGTTTGTAATGTACTAAAAACAAGTTATCAACTACTTCTAGTATCAAAATGGGTTTGTAATGTACTAAAAACAAGTTATCAACTACTTCTAGCCTTGACCGTTCTTGATGGATTGAATATATATAAGCAATGGTCCCTTTGAAGAGGTCATATTTCTACGTCAAATGTGCACATTGGTGATTTGAATTTGTTTGTTTTAAAAAGATGTTACATATAATGGTAACTATTTTTTAATGTATTGTTGACCAAGAGATGTTGAGAATATTGCTTAATCAAATGTTAGATCATATATTGTATTTATAGAACTTGACGGTTGATAATTTTAGATATTTTGAATACATGGTAAAGTTAAATGTGTGTTATAATTCATTGCCTTGTGGAGTCTTAAGTTACTGAGGTAGAACTTTGTGTTGTTAGTAGTAACCAACATATGTGAAATGAACCTTAGGAATACAAAATTGAGGTTTTGAAATAGAAATATTTGGACAAAATATTTCAACACTATCATACAGATTGTAATGTCATTACTTTTGATGTGAGAAATGAGTTTTAATAATGCATGTGAAGTTGAGGTTTTGAGATGCAAATATTTTAACAAAACATTTCAACACTCTTACATATTTTACAGCCTTGACTCTTGATATTCTTGTCAATTGTAAACATGATTGATCAATGTTTCCATTTTAATTAGACTATGCTTTAACACAAAATCTAACTAAAAGGGAAACAATAAGATCAAAAACAAGTAAGTCTTAAAACAATCTTAATTATGTTAAGTATTGATTATCTGATATGTCATGTTATTTGGAATATGACAAAATGTTGTTAGAGTTAGAGAATGGAACGGACACACAAAAATATGTTTACAAAGGGCAAAGATACTGTTCTTCGATGATGAGTAGAGACAAAATATTTATCAGGGTGCTTAGAAAATCTCAGGGCTTGAAATTGTGCTCTTGATAGGTTCATAGTTGTCTAGATAGCATTGTTGTAGCTTGTTATACATGACATTTACATATTCAAAAGCATTCAGGAGGTGCACAACCCTGTCTTCTATTAGTCAATTCTTGTCCATTTCCTTTATGCAAGCTTGCTCATGTTTGTAAATCTCCTTTTCAAGTGTCTATAAATATGTTTTTCAAGCCTAGAATATTGGGATGACTACAATAACAATAGATATTGTTTTTCTTTGCTCAAAACCTTAGTTTTTGTGTCTTGACTTGAAAACATGATTAATATGAATGGGTTGGACACCCTTAGCACACCCCCATAATGTGGTATGTATTATCTACATACCAATACTCCAAAGAATGATCAAATTGTACGTAGTTCTTCCATGCCTATGATGAGATGCAAGAGAGAGAACATGCAAATAAAGAATGACTTCTTACAACATGCACTTTGGACCTTGTATTTTAGAAATAAGTTCAAGGCGTGATTTAGGAGAAATTGGATAGCCGTAGATGTATCGTTGTTTACACCCTAAAATAGGTAAGGGTTTTATATGTAGTATTTCCTTGCTTATTGATAGGTGTAAGAATGTTGCAAGTTGAATATTTTGAATTAATTAAAATATATTAACCATATAATTTAGAATATAGTAATTAATACAGTAAACAATGAGATGATGATAAAACGATTACTTAAAACACAAGGAGGGGTAAATACTTAGTTGATCATAGATGTACAAAAGTGATCCATGCATACAAGCTCACTGAAAAGATTGGTAAGAATTTGAAAGTGCTTTGTTCTTAGGACTGTGATTGGAAAATGCTCCTGTATGAAAACATATAGATCCTACTAGGGCATAGTACGGTTATGTCCTACTTTGTACAGTTTCGAATAAAAAACTGTTGAGGTTCTGCAACTTTTGGCACTTGTCAGTAACCTGGGAATGTGCTTTGTTGTCTGTCTCTAGGCAATGACATGCAATGAATAAAACCATAGAATACTTGTACTAGTATTTCATGAACATGATTAAATAATAAAACAATAAATTAGTGCATGGGTGGAGTTGGATTAACCCAGGCAGTCAACCCATGTTGGACTAATCCAAGTTGTTGCACTTCATCCCCTCGCAAGTGGGAGAAAACTCAATGTAGTTTTCCTAGTGTAAGTACAACATTGTACGCAAACCTAATCCAACCCTCTATCATGCCTTTGTCTTTTGACACGAGTAGTGGGTGTAACTATAAATATAATAGAGATGTACCCAACATGGTAGTGATATAGTGTGATGTGTTTCAAATGCTAAATTGATTCCCTTTGTCCCTTAAGACCTTTGGAAATGTCATGTGTGACTTGCTCTTGCTAAGACTTAGTTGTAAGACCTTTAGAGGCTTGGTAACAGAGGGTGTTTAACTCTTGAACTTGGTTTGAGTGTTTCAAACCTGTGACATGGCTTTTGTAAAAGATGTGTTTTTGCTTTAGGAAGATTTAGGAGACACTTGAGTGCTTTAAGAATGTAATTTGCAATGTATGCTCTTAAAAATGTCAAATGAGTTCAAACTATGAATTACACTTGCTTATATAGGCTTTCATAAGATAAGTATCACATTAAGGCTAACCTAAGGGATAAGAAAGGACTCATAAAAGATATTCAAAATGAGAAAAGAGTTGTTGGAGAGTGAGGGATGGGATTGTATAGGTCAACCTAGACCATAGTATGCCCTAGTCCCGCATTGTATAGTTACAAGTTGTGTATGACGACAAAGAAAGATTCCGTGAAAGATGTTTCGGAGCAAAGTATTTCTTTGGAAGAATAAAATTGAGTAAGTGATCAACAAAGCAATGTGTGTAACTAAGCAAGTCATGATGTGTGTGTGTGTGTGTGTGTGTGTGTGTGTGTGTGTGTGTGTGTGTGTGTCAATAGGCTTAGAATGCGAGTGTAAGTCATAGTATAGGAATAAAGCCAAAATTGACATTGTCATATGATAAATTGCCAAATTTTTGTCTACATTTGCTCTCTCCCTGCCCATTTAAGAGTGAAATTGAAAATTGCATATTTAAAAGGAGAAGCATACCTGAGTGTTTGTACACACTTTGTCTTTGCTCAATTTTAGTTGTTCTTACATTGGTGATGGCACGTTCCATGGTAAAACTTACAACGTAGAGTGCAGTCAATATCCATAGAAGAAATTGAAATGTAACTCAAATGTGAATAATATATTTGTAACTTTGGGAATTGTATTTTTCCTATTAAAGTAAATAGATAAAACATGGAAGGAATACCTTTGTTTGATTTGCTGAGGGAAAAGCTCTCATTCTTGTTATGCTTGGAAATTCTTATTTTCATTGAGTTGTTGAAGGATATAAATTGATTAGTTCCCAAGGTGTTGGAGGATAAGTTGAAGTAAGAGAAGAGTTGAGCCTACATGGCCTAACACCGATGAGAGGTACCATAGGACATTTGTCCCAAAGAACCCTGCAAAGAGGGGAGAGTAGTCTACAAAGTATTTAGCCACTCTGATGTCTTCCCACACAAAGAGAGAGAGAGAGAGAGAGAGAGAGAGAGAGAGAGAGAGAGAGAGAGAGAGAGAGAGAGAGAGGAGGGAAGAATAGCCTACAAAGTATCTAGCCACTTCAATATCTTCCAACCCCATGAGCCACGCCATTGCAGATAGATCTAGGCCCAATTTTGTAATAGCAAAAATTTGAAAGGGAATGGTTAGTCCCATGCCCCCCATCGTGTGTTGTAATAGTTGAGCTTGAGATATGCAAATGTTGGATAATGCAGAAGGAGAAGAAGGCCCTTGCAATTGTATTGGAATGAGGTATTCATAGCCCCTATAATCTGCTATGAACTGTGTCTATATGCATTTTCCAATATGTTAGGTTTCGTGGGTGGTTTCACGTAATAGTCAAATAGAATAATAATATAAGCACCATTGTGGGGGAACAAAAGATGGTGTTGATCATTGCCTAGAATTGTGTTTTAGGTTGTTGGGGGAATATTGTCAAGTGGGGATACTGTTTAGGTGGACCACCACTTCATGCCCCATGTTTAAATTTTTTATTTATAAACTTTAGTTCGGTCCCACATTTGATTAAATCATTTGGATTTAATTATAAGAGTGAAATGGTGCAACTGATTCACCCTGCTCTATTTAAATAGGGTGATCCCTCACAGGATGTATGTTCATGGTAACATATCATTATGAGATCAATTGCAAGTATTGCATAGATGGTTGATCAGATATAATTTGAATTGTGTAGTTGTGAGAGTATGCGACAATATTTAGTATTTCAGCATTGTATTACTCTGTAATTGTTTTGTGGTGGACCGAGGAGGAAGTGGAAGTGCATGGTAAAATATGTATGTAAATTCTAATAAAGGCAAGTGCTTTATTTTGGAGTGGGGTTTTTTCCTTCGGGTTTCCCCACTATAAATCTTAGTGTTTCTATGTTATTGTGTTATTTACATATCTTTACTTTACTTTGCAAATGTTATGTCTAAATATGTATAATTCATTAAATTTATTAAATCTTTCCACATTTGCATAAACCTATAATCCTATGGAATTAATGATTATGAAGTTTAATCAATCATGCATTTATCCTATGAAATTCTAACATGGTATCAGAGCTGGTGGTTATGCTTGTGCAAGATATATTTGGATGTTTTTGATTCACATAGGTGTGAAGAAACTTGAAGCTTTTCAAATCTGTGAAACCATAGCTGTTCCACCAGCTGACTTCAAGTTTAATCAGGTTCAAAACTCCAATTCCCGCCAAAATAACAAGAATATTGGATGATTAGTTTGTCATATCTTGCTTGTGCATGTGTTTTTATCCCTCATCTACCATTTGTGTGCATAGATCTACATTTTTTTCCTCCATTCGTGATCTGTTTCCTGGAAAAAGTTTATTAGGCCATTATTTTGTGGCTTAAAATTATTTGACTTGTGTGGCTTATTTGAATAGTGCCTTTTGTAGTCTTTTGCGGACTTTTCTAAGTCTTCTACATGGATTTTTCAAGTATTCTACAGTTTTTTAACTTAAACAACTTTGTTTTTTGTCCGCGGATTTTGCAAAAGTCTTTCACATTTTTTAGACATACATAGATTTGTTTTATATCTTGGCTTTCCTTTTTTAGACTTGTGTGGATTTCTTTGTCCTGCGGGCTTGTCTTTTCCTGGAAGGACTTCAAGTTCCATTAAATTTTGGCTCATTCATGTGAGTTTGAGGTCTACAGATTACTTTTTATTTTGAAGAGTGATAGATTGGTGACACAATGTCCTCGCTAACTTGTGCTAACTGTGTGCACCACATGTTTACCTTCTATTTGGTTGCAAAGAGTTTCCACAACTTTCATTTTTATGCCTCAAACTCCAAACATTATTCTCTCTAGCTTATTATGTGAACTTTAGGTCCATGGAATGCATCTCCACTAGAAAGTGATGAGAATATCATCCACATATCTTCTCTCTGCGATGTTGATCTTATGCCATGTGTTCCTCTGTTTGATCATCGTGTATCCCTTTGACCTGGTTTCAACCTTGCCACAGGACCCGAAAAATATATTATCTTTGACTTAATTCTGCGGACTTCACATCTGTCAGACTTTGCATCTACTTGAAAAACTTTTCCCTTGAAAGATGACACGTTCCCTTTTTTTATATTTTTGATCTGTGTCACGTGTCATCTCCTATTTTGGTCATGCTGTTATCCTGCCTTTCAATTTCCTCACATTCCTTTAGCCATTTTAATTAAAAATCCCCTGTATTTGTTTTTTAAGTTAACTTTTGTTTTCAAGTTGTTTGTGTGCATTTTTTATTAAAAATGGATGGACACTGTTGTTTTCTCTATGGATAAATCTCAATTATTAAATGGGAAAAATTACAGTATTTAGAGAGTTAGGTTAAAAGATTGTTTTATGGCTAGAAAATTATGGGATCTGGTCACTGGTGTGGAGAAACGACCCACCGAAAGGAAAAAAAACCCTGAAAACCTAAGCTCCTTCTCAAAGATCTCAAGAAGCCCTATCAATTCTATTGTAGAGCATAAAAGATGAGTTTTTATTGCATATAGGACATATGGACTCTCCTGACGATGCTTGGAAACAACTAGAAACCATGCATGAGGGTAGTCGCCTCTCCAAGATAATTAAGCTCATTATGGAACTATTTATGACTCCCATGAAGGGGGATGAAAAAATAGTTAATTATTTGGCAAAAATCAAAAACATTAAAGCACAATTAGATGGATGTAATTGTGAATTGTTTCAGGATAAACTACTTTATTTTATCATTCAGATAAATATCCATGAAAAATTCTGGAACTATATCTCCATATTGAACTCTAAATATCAAAATGAAAATGATTTACCTGATTTGGACACCCTTTCCTCACTTCTAATTCAAGAAGAGTGTGTTATGGAAAATTTTGATTCAAAAGAGAATTACCACTCAAGCATTGTTCTCTCAGAATCATAAACCCTTTCAAAATAGAAATAATATCAATCCTAATCAGAAACCAAACCTTAGATCAAAATTTAAATCTAATCCTAACTCTAATTCTGTTAGGAACAGTCAAAATTTCAAAGTGAAATTCAATGGCACATGTAACAAATGTGGAAAATTTGGTCATAAGGAGTCTAATTTTCGTGTGAAATCAAACAAATTTGTAAACAAATTTGTTAAAAATAATAAATTTAACAATCAGAAGAAGGATCAGAATCAAAACCAAAATAAAAACCATGCAAATAATGTTGAGCAATCTATTGCCCTGTATACTGCACTCTCAGCTTTGAATGACAATGAATGGATCCTAGATAGTGGTGCCTCTAGGCACATGACCTGTATTTGTAATATCCTCACAAATGTTGTAAAATGTGAGGAAAATATATATCTAGGGGAAAATTCTATCATTCGATCTGAAAGTTGTGGGAATGTTAAATTGAAAAATGGAATAATTAAGAATGTCTTATATGTTCCTCAGTTGAAAAAGAACCTTTTATCTTGCTCTCAATTAACTAAAGAAAACTATAAAGTTGTATTGTTGCAAAATAAATGGTATGTGAAAAATGAACTCAGTAATGTTATTGCATCTAGTATACAGAATAATGGTTTATATATTTTTGATGGATTTCTTTTATGAATCATTCTTTTCTTCTTCTTCTAGAAATGATCTTAATCTTTGGCATGAAAGACTAGGACATGTGAATTTTAAAAGTATGTATGAAATGTCTCACCTAAATCTTGTAATAGGTCTCCCTAAGATGAAATATGATCATGAAACATGTGAAAGTTGTCTTGTGTGGTAAGCAACATGTTGAACCATTTCACAAACATCACGATCCAAATTCATCTCATCTATTAGAGTTGATTCACAGTGATGTGAGAGGTCCACTTGAAGTTCCCTCTCTCAGTGGAGCCTTGTATGTTGTATGCTTTATTGATGATTTCTCTAGGATGACCTGGTCATACTTCATTAAGAAAAAGTCTGATGTCTTATCTAAATTTCAAGAGTTTAAAGCCTTTGTTGAAAATGCTTCTAATCTGAAAATAAAAAGAATTAGAACAAATAATGGAGGTGAATATGTTAGTAAAAAGTTTGATGAGTTTTGTGTCTCATGTGGGATTCAACGTGAGTTGACAACTCCCTATTCCCCAAAAAAAATGGCATTGCAGAAAGGAAAAATAGGACAATTTTAGAGATGGTTAGGACTATGATTCATGCATCAAATGTGCCTAAGTTTTTATGGGTATAATAGATGAATACTGCAGTCTATATCCTAAATATAGTTCCTACTAAAGCTTTACATCAAACTACACCTCATGAAGTATGGAAAAAACAAAAACCAGATATCTCTCACTTAAGAATATTTGGTAGTCCTGCTTCTATCTTTATTCCAAAAGTTAAACAGAAGAAGTTAGATCCAACCTCCTATTCTTGTATCTTTGTTCAATATGGTTTTCAGAACAAAAGGATTAAGAGTCTATGACCCTTTCAAACATGTTATAGTAGAAAACAGGAATGTTCATGTCTTAGAGAAAACTTTCTATGACACTTCTTGTGAACCCTCCTCTATTTCTCCTAAAATAGAGCTTGATAATCCTTCTCCAGACAATATGGAAACAAAAGTTCAAGAGGATGAATATCCTACTCTAGATATGATGGAGATTGAGGGGGAGTCATCTCAAAATGTGTTGCATCCCAAAATTCCTAAATGGAATCAAAATCTAGTTAAGGACTCTCATCCTGATAGCCTTAGAAATATGACCCATAGTCAACATACTTATCATGCCTTGATGACCCTATATGAGGTTGAACCACAATATTTCGAAGAATCCAGTCAAGATGAAAGATGGATTGAAGCTATGAAAGCTGAATACAATGCTCTAATTAAAAATAACACTTGGGAACTAGTCTCCTCCTCCTAATCGAAGCATTGTAGGATCTAAGTGGTTGTATAAAATTAAGTATAACTCTGTAGGATAAATAGATAAATTCAAGGCATGTTTAGTAGCTTGTGGGTTCACTCAGAAACTGGTATTGACTATGTTGAAACCTTTTCTCCTGTAGCTAAAATGAGCACTGTTAGGACTCTTCTAGCATTAGTTGCTCAATATGGTTGGGAGATTCACCAAATGGATGTTAAAAATACATTTCTAAATGGTGACCTGAAAGAATAAATCTACATGTGTCAACCAAAAGGTTTTGAAGAACATGGTAAGGAACTATATGTGTGTAAACTGAAAAAATCCTTGTATGGTCTTAAACAAGCTCTTAGAGCTTGGTATGCTAAAATTAAAAGTTTCTTTCAGGATCTTGTATTCAATAAATGTTTTTCTGATAATGATGTGTTTGTAAAATGTGAAAATAATCATATTATCATTATTGTCTTCTATACAATGATGAATATGTTGATTATTGGTAGTGATAAGAATTTAATTCTTAGAATCAAAGAAAGATTAAAACAATGTTTTGAAATGACTGACTTAGGTCTTCTTAAATCATTTTTTAGGCATGGTTATCTTTCAGGATCATAAATCTATTGTTGCACCTCAATCTCAGTATGTTGTTAATTCTACTTAAAATATTTAACATGATTGACTGTAAACATGATTTCCATTCCTATTGAAGTTTAGTGTTAAATTAGATCTTAAACTTGCATGTGCTAAATTTAATCCTACTCTGTATAGACAACTAGTTAGTAGTCTAACTTATTTGACTATTACTAGGCCTAGATATTTCATATGCTAGTAGGAGTTGTTTCTAGATTCATGCATGATCCCTATGAGGATCATTGGAAAATGGCAAAAAGAATTCTAAAATATGTGAAAGGAACAATTAATTATGGTTTGTATTATTCTTCTTGTGATGATGCAAAATTATTTGGATATTATGATTCTGACCATGTTGGTGATATTATAGATCAAAAATCTACTTCTGGATATGTTTTTTCAAGTTTGAGTGCAGGTGCCATCACTTGGAGTAGCAAGAAGCAACAACAGTTTCTATCTCTTCTACTGAAGCAGAGTATAGAAGTGCTATGGAAGCAACAAAATAATCCATGTGGCTGAAAAGATTGTTGGATGAACTCCATATGGGCATCAAAGGAATAACTACTCTTCTTTGTGACATTCAGAGTTGCATTTCTCTTGCGAACAATCTAGTTCAGCATCAAAGAACAAAGCATATAGAGGTTCATATGCACTTTATTCGAGAGAAAGTCCTAAATGGTGATATTGATGTCAAGTTTTGTTTGAGTGAAGATCAAGTTGTAGATATCTTCACCAAGCCATTGTGTGTTGTGAAGTTTTTTAAGAGTTTTATGCCTTGCTAGGCCTTTCAGAGTTGTCCATTGAGGGGGAGTGTGCATGACAATGTCCACCTCTTAATGTCTTGTTGTAAACTTCTTATACTTCCTCCATTTTGTAAAAGATCACTATATGTGAGTCTTAAGTAAAATATCACATCACGTGATTGTACTTGTAAAACCCAATGAATCATTAGTTATAGGTGATCCGAAAATAACCAGATTATTACTACCTGATCTTGGACCCCTTATAGGCTTTAATTATTTGTCGATAATTTACTCCTTTTAAGTAATAAATTTAAAATAATGCAAGACAATAATGACAATTGCACACAGATTGATTACGGAGTTCGGCAATTGCCTACGTCTCCGGGTTCGTGGTCGAACCGTTCCACTAGTCAAAACTTGTAAGTTACAATAGTACTTTCACAAGAAAACCTAATGAAAACTATTTAAACTTGCTTAGAAGAATAACCAGACCTTCGGGAGGACATAGGGTGAAAAATAGCACCCGAATTCCACCTTCTTGGTATACAATCTCCTCTGGCTTCGATCGGCCTTCCCGACGCTATCAATGCGAAGCTAGCACTCCGGTCGACAATCCAGGATTTGCAAGTAATTGGTGTGGCTAAAATGGGCCTATTCGGTAGTTTATAATGTACTCCCAATCACAAATATTTCATCTACTATTGCCTAAAATAGTAGACCAATAGACAATACCTATTGACACATCCCACAAATAAGCTTAACAAATAATAAGCTCGGGTTGTGTGTCCCGACAATAAGCTTAACAAATAATAAGCTTGGGATCTGTGTGTCCCCACAACAAGCTTAACAAATAATAAGCTTGAGTTGTGTGTGTTACAAAGAATGGATTCCCTATTTATACAAAAATAGGGCCCAAAATAATGGACTTAACATCATCCTTAGGCTAATATTAGCCTTACCCGTACATAGAAATTGGGATAAAAAATTCCCAATAATGGGCGGATGTATTTTTAAATGGGATAAATCCCATGTGGAGCAGATTGCATGTTTAATGGGATTAAATCCCAAATGGAGCTGCATTTGTATAAGGTCCCACATTTTTGGCGGTGGGGGATAATGTCTAAGACTTTAAAATAGCCTTCCCTCGCATATGTTTGAAGTGGTCAAAGGGCCATAAGAGGTATAACCGCCCCCAATCTCCACGTGGATTTGGTACCACGCATGGCTTAGCCCAACAACCACTTCATCCTCCCATCCACGTGGTCATAGCCTATGTTGGCTGTTAATAATACTAATGTATAAACATTAATATATATATATATATTTGGCATTTGGAAAGTGGACTTACCAAGATAATATAATTTCGACCCATACAATGTGGCATAGAAATAATTAACTCAGTAAATAGCATATAATTCACTTGTCGTCTCCTGATAGGCAAATCAAGTGAATTCGATGAGTGGTGGTAAGCCACGTGTCACAGTGCGATTCGGTCCAATATTGACCAGTTGACCAGAGTTGACTTTCCCGCTGTCTGAACTTTGACCGAACATATCTGAATCTCCCGATGTTTGTTTGTCGCATTCTCACAGTCATTGGAAAGCTCTTGAGATGATCTTCTACACTGACACCATTTAGGGATGTTTAGGGAACTTTCAAAAATGATCCCCTGATCACACCTCCCCACTGAGAAAAGCTTTTTGTCCCAAAAAGCTTCCATACTGTCCTGAATCTGAAAAACTCTGCTGCCCACCTCGGAAGTGCTGCTATAGTAGACCCTTGGGTCTTCTCCTCCAACCTTCTCACTTCGAAAACTCTGCTCCGATCCTGGAACCCTGTGGGTTATGGGCCCACGACACTTCCGCTACGCCACTCTGATATCCGAAGAAGACCTCCATGCCTCCGCTTCATGGTGCTAAGTTTCTGAATGAAACCTCAACACTCCTTTTGTGCGGTGCTAAGCTTCTTTATATCTGACAACAAGGATCTTATTTGACTCTATAACACAACTCCTGACTCTGAGTTGATTCCACAGAATCCAAACTGGTTTGAAGGAACTCCATGTTACGTAGAGCTTTGATTGATCTGATGTCAATGATGGACAATGCCTTGTTCCTTTACAGACCTCAACGCCTCCGATGCATGATGCTAAGCCTCTTTCAAGACCTCGATCCTTCGATGCATGATGCTAAGTCTGTTTCAGACCTTAATGCCTCCGATGCATGATGTTAAGCCTCTTTCAAGACCTCGAGCCTCCAATGCACGATGCTAAGTCTATGTAGACCTCAACACCTTTGATGCATGATGCTAAGCCTCTTTCAAGACCTCAAGCCTCCGATGCGCGATGCTAAGTCTCTGTAGACCTCAACACCTCCGATGCATGATGCTAAGCCTCTTTCAAGACCTCAAGCCTCCGATGCACGATGCTAAGTCTCTGTAGACCTCAACGCCTCTGATACATGATGCTAAGCCTATTTCAAGACCTCGAGCCTCCGATGCACGATGCTAAGTCTCTATAGACATCAACGCCTCCGATGTATGATGCTAAGCCTTTTTTAAGACCTCAAGCCTCCGATGCACGATTTTGCTAAGTCTGTTGATCAGCTACCATTCATATGTGTGGTTGCAATGCCTTGACACCGAATGACGTTCTGAGATAATCCTTTGAGAGTTCCTCTTGTTGACATACTAATATTAGGTACCATTCTGCTACATGGTCGCAATTCCTCTACACAGAATGAAGTTCTGACCCGACGTCAATGCCAACGGTGATTCAGCTACCATTCTGTTGCATGGTCACAATGCCTCTACACAGAATGAAGTTCCGAGCTGATCTCTGTGAACTCTAATGTCTGCACAAATGGCAGATCAATCTCCAAGCTGTAATAGGTACTCACATGCTGATTAGGAGATATATTTGGAGCAATAATAAAATTTTCTAAGTAAGAAAATCGACTGAGTATTGTAAACCTTTCTCTCAGCATTTCCTCACAATATCTGATCTCCAAACTTAATACTGCATACGATCCATCAATCTGAATTATGCAATATATAATTGAAAAACTGTTAACTTACCCATTTGAAAGGACTTTCACTTTCAGGTATTACCTGGTCCTAGGTTGAATTGTCAACTAGTGGTGGAGTAGAAACTTCCTCTGCCTTTGCAATAGGCCTCCATTCCATCTTTGGCTTGCCATTACTCTGATGGCGAGATGGATGTAGTTTCCAACAATTTTCCACCTGATGCCCATTCCTCTGGCAATGAGCACAAAAATTCCTCTTAATCTCCTTCTTTTGGGATGAGGAACTCTTTCTGCCATTTCTTGACTTTGCATGACGAGATTGGTCTTTTTGATTTACCTTGTTCCTGATGAACGGCATCAACTTCTTCATCAGTATCCTTCTCTTCCAGCATCCGGCCACTGAATGATTATGCAATCCACAAAAAGTACATGGAAAAAATTCCACATCTTCTGAAAATCATAACCATACTTCTTAAGCTAAAAAAGTGGATCAGAAGTTTTACTGTGCTTAGGATTATGGTAAGAAACTGGAGGTGGAATCTCATTACCTCTTCGCTGATTTCTCTTACCACATCTTTCCTGTGACGACGAAGCACAACTTTCCTGCTCAAAATCTTCTTGCAGGACTAGTGGGGTAATCACTTTGCTTTCAGAAGCTTGTCTCCAGTCAGCGTTCTTGGAGAATTCTCCAACTTCCATTCCCGCACTAGGATAACCCAAACTTGCAAAATGAGGACGATCCTCGACCTGTATTGGGTTAGCAATGCCTTGGTCATTTTTCCCAAGGCCTCTTCCATCAAATCCCATTTTATCTAATAACTTGGATCCAATGCCTCTACGATGCTTTTCAAACAAACCAAAGACTTTATTACCTGAATCCGAAATCGAATGGGAGGAAGAAGAAGATTCCTGTGGTGAACAACTTACAGTGAAATCATCTGCCATGGTCTCTGCATCTGAAGTTGACGTATTTCCTTCCTCTGATCACCAAACTGCAACCTTTCAAAGAGCTCATCCATGGTTTGCAGTTCTGATTTCAAACAAGCATTCTCCTCTTCCAAGGAGGAATACATGGATCGCAGGAGAGAGATTCTCTTCCTGGATCTAGTGATTATAAGCTTCAATCTCATTGAGCTTCGCCTATTTAGACATCTTTCCCATAGTGCACTTGTACCCTGTTCACACAAATTGAACCAACTACACCAATCTTGAAGCAATCACTCTGTTAATCAAATTTACTAGATCTGATACCAAACTTGATCCAAAAATAACCAGATTATTACTACCTGATCTTGGACCCTTATAGGCTTTAATTATTTGCCGATAATTTACTCCTTTTAAGTAATCAATTTAAAATAATGCAAGACAATAATGATAATTGCACACATATTGATTACGAAAGTTCGGCAATTGCCTACGTCTCCAGGTTCGTGGTCGAACCGTTCCACTAGTCAAAACTTGTAAGTTACAATAGTACTTTCACAAGAAAACCTAATGGAAACTATTTAAACTTGCTTAGAAGAATAACTAGACCTTTCAGACGACAAGGGTGAAAAATAGCACCCGACTTCCACCTTCCTGGCGTACAATCTCCTCTGGCTTCGATCAGCCTTCCCGACGCTATTAATACGAAGCTAGCACTCCGGTCGACAATCCAGGATTTGCAAGTAATTGGTGTGGATCAATGGGCCTATTCGGTAGTTTATAATTTACTCCCAATCACAAATATTTCATCTACTATTGCCTAAAATAATAGACCAATAGACAATACCTGTTGACACATCCCACAAATAAGCTTAACAAATAATAAGCTCGGGTTGTGTGTCCCGACAATTAGCTTAACAATAATAAGCTTGGGATCTGTGTGTCCCCACAACAAGCTTAACAAATAATAAGCTTGAGTTGTGTGTGTTACAAAGAATGGATTCCCTATTTATACAAAAATAGGGCCCAAAAAATAATGGACTTAACATCATCCTTAGGCTAATATTAGCCTTACCCGTACATAGAAATTGGGATAAAAATTCCCAATAATGGGCGGATGTATTTTTAAATGGGATAAATCCCACGTGGAGTGGATTACATGTTTAATGGGATTAAATCCCAAATGGAGCCGCATTTGTATAAGGTCCCACATTTTTGGCGGTGGGGGATAATGTCTAAGGCTTTAAAATAGCCTTCCCTCGCATATGTTTGAAGTGGTCAAAGGGCCATAAGAGGTATAACCGCCCCCATCTCCACGTGGATTTGGTACCACGCATGGCTTAGCCCAACAACCACTTCATCCTCCCATCCACGTGGTTATAGCCTATGTTGGCGGTTAATAATACTAATGTATAAACATTAATATATATATATGTGTGTGTGTGGTGTGTGTGTGGCATTTGGAAAGTGGACTTACCAAGATAATATAATTTCGACCCATACAATGTGGCATAGAAATAATTAACTCGGTAAATAGCATATAATCCACTTGTCATCTCCCAATAGGAAAATCGAGTGAATTTGATAAGTGGTGGCAAGCCACGTGTCACAGTGCGATTCAGTCCAATATTGACTAGTTGACCAGAGTTGACTTTCCCGATGTCTGAACTTTGACCAAACATATCTAAAGCTCCTGATGTCCGTTTGTCGCATTCTCACAGTCGTTGGAAATCTCTTGAGATGATCTTCTACACTGACACCATTTAGGGATGTTTAGGAAACTTTCAAAAATTATACCCTGATCAATAGGAATGTCTTGTTGTATAAAAGGCTCCATAATTTGATGTAAGTCATATGTAAAGCACTTGTCCTTAGAAAGTTTTGTATGGTAAATTTGTATGATTTCCATTATGTGGGAAGATCTGTATGATTTCCCTTGTTTACAGTTTCTCGTGGCTTTTAGAAATCCTCAAGATACTACAGTAGTGTACTGCGGAGTTGAAAAACCCGCAGGACTCTGCTTTAGTGCACCGCAGAACTGCAAATCCGTGGAACAAGTGTTTTTTGGATGCTAGCCTAAATCTCAAGTTGATTTATGGATTGTAAATCCTTTTGTAGAAAAAGGTAATTTGGCATATTTTCCCCACTTAACATTAAGGGGGAGTGTTGGGGAAATAATGTCAAGTGGGGATATCGTTTAGGTGGACCACCACTTCACGCCCCATGCTCCCTGCATTTGATTAAATCATTTGGATTTAATTATAAGAGTGAAACGGTGCAGCCGATTCACCCACTCTATTTAAATAGGGTGATCCCTCAAGGGATTATATGTTCATGATAATATATCATTGTGAGATCAATTACAAGTATTGCACATGATTTATTGGGATATAATTTGAATTGTGTAGTTGTGAGAGTATGTGAAAATATTTAGTATTTCAGTATTGTATTACTCTGTAATTGTTTTTTAATAGACCGAGGAGGAAGTGGAAGTGCTAGGTAAAATCTGTATGTAAATTATAATAAAGGCAGTGCTTTATTTTGGAGTGGGGTTTTTTTCCTTCAGGTTTCCCCACTATAAATCTGGTGTTCTGTGTTCCTATGTTATTTACATTTACAGTATTTTACTTTACAATGTTATTCTGGGATATGATTACTTCATTTAAGTTATTATATCTTTACACATTTGTATAAACCTATAATCCTTGGAATTAATGAAATAATGATTATGAATTAATCACACATTTATCATGTGAAAATATAACATATCTATTAAAAGCAAGGTGCGCCAAAATAAAAAGCATCAAATTGGCCATCTCAAGTGACCCATAATGTAGTTCGCGTAATGTGCAAGCCGCAAGCCATAAAGATCTCTATAGAACTGTACTATTGAGGCCATCTAGAATTATATGCAAGGTATGATAAAGTATAACCAAGCTCTTGTAGGATTTCCTTGCTGTATGTGTTACATTATTTAGTTTGAATGAGGGTGGTATGTTCCCAATACTTACAATTGATGTAAATTGTAATTATGGGCCAATAAACACATGTAGATTGTGAATCAAGGCCAACCAATCAACAGATGTAGGTGGTGTGTTGGAATGGAATTTAATGATTTTAATGGTACCCTTAACTTTGAGTTCATTAATTTCAGCAAGGATTTTAACAATTATCAACATCGTGAACAAAAAATTGATTGTAATCGCAAAAGGGATTCATAAGTTGTCAGGAGAGCAACTTAGTAGAGAAATGACGTTTAATGGGTAATGTAAGAAATTTAAGGTCAAACAAGATAAATAACGGTTCTTTGGGTGTATTTTCATGTTAAAAAATAATGACAGAGTTAACAACATGTATGGAATTGTTAGAAATATTGTCATTGATGTCAAAGGAAAGATGAAGGGAAATGAGTCAAGCAAGATGAAAATTCACCATAACACTTATGTTGAAAATGTTCATTATTTGGGAGTCAAGAGGATAAGCCACCATTCTCATATATGTAAGTTATCAAATATTTGGAACAAGTACAAAAAATTTATGGTCAGTCAAAGTTTTCTAGCCGCGGAACAAAGGAAGTTGCTTGCCAAGGGTATGATAACAAGGAAGTTGAGTTTTTGATGGAATTTTGTTTCAAGCTTCAGATGATCTTAAAGAGGAGATGTCATGATTTCTAAACATATAATTTGCTAACAAAATGGATAAAAATTGTAAAAGTTATGAAAGGTTAAATTTTGCATTCCGTGGAACAAGTGGAAATCATTTTGTAGTGTTTCATGGGTTTTCAAAGCCACGTAACAATGGAAATCAGTTTTACAATGCTTCGCGGGTTTTTAGAAAAATAATGTTGTGTAAGAAAGAGGGACCATTTTTTTGTGACCCGTGGGTTTTTGGAGGATCGAATGCTGTGGTACAAATGAAGAATTTCATGGAATGATAGGGAATGAGTTTTTAGTGTTTCGTGGGTGGTAGAAAAGTAAATTACCTGCACAAAAAATTATTTTGCAAATAAAGTTTGCAAAGGTCAAAGGTGGTCCATGGAAGTTAAGGAAGTCCACAAAGGTCTAGAAAATCCATGGAACAAGGTGGAAGAAAAAAATAGATTTAGAAGGGAGATTTCATAGTTTAAAGATAATTTAGAAGGTATATTTCTGAAGGTGAAAACAAAGAAGATTTTTTGTGGAGAATTTTATGGTTTTTTTCATTCATTGTATGAGATGATTTGGTGGTCGGTGCTTCCTAAGGAAAGAGATTGGTGTCTCTTAATAAGTTGATGCTTAGTTATGGCGATTCATGTCTCCAATAGGTTGGTGCATATGAATTATAGGGATTGGTGTCTCCAGTAGGTTGTTGCCTACACATTTTCTATTTTTATTTTTTACTAGATTTGGACAGCAGATCCAAGTAGTTTTTTTCTCTATGGTTTTGTCCTGAAAGAGTTTCTGCATATATCTTGTGTTCTATGATTGTGTAAATTGTTGTTATTAACTTTGAAAATAATTAAATAATTGATCTATATTGATTCACCCGCTCTTAAGGTATAAGTGTGTTCTCTTCAATTGGTATCAGAGCAAGTTCCTTCAAAGATAGTTTGACAACTATGAAGGTAGATCTTAGAAGAAGACATGACATGTATAGAAGGATTCACCTCAAATAGAGGTCCATTGTTTGATGAATATAACTATGCTTTTTGGAGTATAAGGATGCACACCTATCTAATGGATCTTTGTTTTTACATTTGGCAATCAATTGTGAATGGTTATGCATCTCCAACTACTCCTCCAAAAAATCAAGTTGGAAAGAAGGCAAGTGAGAGTAATGCAAATGATACGAATGCAATATTGTGTGGTTTGTTTGAATCAAAATTTGTTAAAGTGATGCATTGCATTTCAGCCAAGGAAATTTGGGATAAACTTAAGAACATATATGAAGGAGATGAAAAATTAAAGAAAGCAAAACTCCAAACACTTAGAAGTCAATTTGAGGGTTTGAAGAAGAAGGATGATGAAAATACTACAACCTACCTTCTTTACATGGATGAAATTTTCAACACCATCAGAGGGCTTGGAGAAGAAACTAAAGATGAAATGATTGTGCAAAAAGTATTAAAATCTCTTCCTTTCAGGTTTGATGCCATAGTCTCTTCCATTTAAGAAATTAAGGATTTAAATACCCTAACCAGGAATGAGTTGCATGGAATCCTCATAACATATGAGGTGAGAGCTGAAAAAGAAAAGTCATCAAAGTGAGAGGTAAACTTCAAAGCATCAAAAATGATGAAGAGAAATAATTCCGAGCCATATGGCTACTCTAGCAATGAGTTAGGCAATGAATAAGCTCATTTTATCACGAAGTAAGGAAAGGATCTAGAAAATACAAAGTAAGTTATCTTTCAAATGTTTTAATTATAATAAAGTAAGACATTATGTTGTTTGGTGTCCCTGTCTAGAAAATTAAAATAATAATAATGAGGAAGATCACAACTTGAAGGAAGAAAAAAAAAATCAATATAAGAAGAGTTATAAGCAAGAAAAATATGAGAAAAGGAAGAACTTCTACAAGCACAAGAAAAACCTCTATACCAAGGAGGAAAACAACTCATCTGAAGAAAGTAATGAAAGAAACTCTACCAGTGATAAAGAAGAATCAGTTTTTCATGACAATATAGATAAAAGAAAGTGAAGGAGAGATGGTTTCATAAGATGAAGAAGATGCTAAAGTTGAAGGTAAAATAGAATTTGAAGAAGAACTCATTTGTGCCCTAGATGAGATCAAGATACTAAAGAATAAGAATATGAAACAAAAACAATAGTTTCAAAATTTGAAGAAGAGTATGGTGCCTCAAAATCTAAGATGTCACAAGATCTTGAAGAATATGAAAAGATCATCATTATCCTGAAAAATCAACTTGAAGAGATGAAAAAGATGGATGAGGAGGTGAAAACCTAGCTGAAAGCAAAAGAAGAAGTTTGTGAGAAGCTATAATTTGAGATTGTTTCCTTAAGGGAAGAACTGAAGAAAACATCTAAATTTGAAATGTATCTTGAAGTTTGAAAAGAGCATGGAGATGTTTAATGATATACTCAATTGTCAGAGGTTACCTTTCAACAAGATTGATATGGGTTATGAAGAAAATCAGAAGACTATTAAAGATGATTTCAAAGAGCCACTAAAAGTGTCAAACACAAAAAAAAACCAAGAAGCTATGCAGATGCTCTTAAAATTCTAATTAGTAATGAAAGAAACAAGAAGAAATAGTTTAATGTTCCTCAAAATACTAGCATTCCTTTCAAATACATCTTAGAAAATTCAGAAACACTTTTCCTCTAAGGGGGCATCACATGATCAAGTTTCAAAACTCTTTTTATCATTATTGTTTTTCATGTAATCAGTTTGTCCATAGAGAATTAGATTGTAGAACTCATACAAAAAGATTTGGTAGGAAGAATAATGCAAATACAAGTTCTTATGTGTTCTCAAATGGAAACCACGACTCATTTACTCCTTTAATGGATTTTAATGTTGAATGTTATAAATGTCACAACTATGGGAATATAACACGTTTTTGTAGAATTTTTTTTTTTTGAAATATCCCATGTAGAATAAGAATGAGGAATCCAAGGACAATCAGAAGGAAGAATCAGCAAAAGTTTGGAAGAAGAAGCGGGAGCAAGAAAAAAATAAAGAAAAATTCATGCTTGTTCAGACAACATTTCATGCACAAAATTAAGGAAATAAGTGGTATATTGATAGTGGTTTCTCAAGCCGCATGATTGGAGACAAGAGATAGTTTCTCACCTTGAAAGAAATGAATGGAGGTATGGTTAAGTTTGGAGACAATGCAATAACAAGAATATTTGGTAAAGGTACTATCAGCCTTAAAAATAGAAAATTAAAAACTGAAAATGTCTTGTATGTTGAAGGATTGAAGCATAATCTTATGAGTGTGATCCAAATGATTGATCAAGGATACACTCTCGCATTCCATGCTGAAGTTTGTGAGATTAGAAAAACAAGTACATGAAAGGTTTTTTCTGATGCATGTAGAACAACTAATAATATCTACATTCTTAGTGAGATTAAAGGAGAAAAAATCTATATGGGGCAAGTAGATGAGATCAAGCAATGACATAGAAGAATGTGTCATATTAATTTCAATAACCTAATGAAAATTAGTTCCAAGTAATTTGTAAGATATATGCCAAAGATCCTTAAAACAACAAACACTCTTTGTGAGTAATGTCAGCATTAGAAGAAAACATGACTTGACTTCAAGACAAAGGAGTATTCAACAACAAGGCTATTGAAATTTTTTCATAATGACCTTTAATGGGTATATAAGAACTCAAATCATGCAAGGTGAGATTTATTTCATATTATTTATTGATGATTATTCTAGAATGACATGGGTTACATTTATAAAAGAGAAATCTAAAGCATTTGAGAAGTTTAAGGCATTTGAATCCTTGGTTGAAAATGAAATTGTTTTTAAAATCAAATGTTTAAGATCTTGCCATGGAGGAGAATTTACTTCAGATAATTTTGTGAGAATTATGGAATAAGGAGACATTACTCAGCTATAAGGACTCCTCAACAAAATAGAGTTGTATAAAGAAAGAATAGAACGATACATGAGATGGCTAGAATAATGTTGAATGAATTTAAGTTGTCAGACGTGTTTTGGAGAGAAGTAGTCAACACAATAGTTTACATTTTGAATAGAGGGAAAATTAGAGTAAATCACAACAAGACACCTTATGAATTTGGAAGGGAATACCTGTAACAGTTAAATATTTCAAAGTGTTTGGAATAAAATGTTATATCAAAAGAGATGATGAAGACTTGGGTAGGTTTGATTCCAAATTTGATGATGACATTTTTCTTTATTACTCTTCAAGAAGCAAGGCTTATAGATGATACAATATGAGAACACACAAGATTGTTGAAAGTGAAAATGTGAAAGTGGGTGATATCAGGTATAAAAAGAATAAGACACAAGAAACTGATTATCCAAAGGAAGCTAGAAGTGAAGATGAATAAGAAGATGAAAAGGAAGAAACTGAAGGAAATGATACAAAAAAAACCATCTAGATTTGTCCAAAGGAACCTGATTAACTAAAATTGGTAATATGGGGGGTAGTTAATCTAATCTAGAGTGACATGTAAATACAGTAAATAAATGTAATAAAAAATTATGGAAAATGACCCAAGTAACTAATCTAATAAAAGTAGAAACCCTAATGTACAAGAGAAGTATGGAAAAGACAACTGATTCGGAGGTAGATTTAAACTGTGTCGCAAAGTGAAATAAGATAATTTGGAAGCAGAAATGACTATGCAGATGTCCCAAAAAGGATGGACTCAAGCAATCTAGCTAGACTAAAGCACTTGGATAGGACTTGAGTGCCTACAGGCACTTTGGTTTACAGAATGGGTGTCCTGGTCTGTGAAAAAGATCTGGAACTAAGTTTCACATGTCCAACAAGTGGTTTGAAACCCTCATTATGTGCCACATCAAATTCGCTGCATTGCTCCAAATTGTTGCTAATAAACCAAGAGGATGGAAATACCAGCAAGAAGTATCAATACCCTAAAAAAAGAATGCAAATGAATGGGTTGGACTGACCTCAACTTGCACAACAGTGGGCTTACTAACTAAGCGTTGCACTATATTTCATACCCAAATGTAGTTTTGGTGTGTGTGTACATAATGTGCCCCATGCGCTCTTTTGTCAGTCACACTTCGTGAAGTAACAAGCAATAACTAGATGTAGAAAATGTAATAGATTGTGTGCATGGAATAGAATAGAATCCCCCCTATGTAGTGTGATGTAGATGAACCATCCTTGTCCTTGTGATGGAGATAATGGATGCAAATGATCTCTAAGTGGATACAACTCTACGTGGATAATAGTAGTGACTAGTGCTCGTTCCCTCATTATGGTCTCATAACTTTATATTTATAGGGTTCTCTTGATCTAAATTCGTAATAAAACCCAAAATGGTCAACCACCAAAAAGACAAGAAGCTAAAATGGCTAGAAAGAGCCCAAAAAGTGGCAGGAAAGATCAAGAAGGATTGGGGCGCCCATGGGTGCCCCCAGTTGAGGCTAAAATAATGGAAGATGACCGAAACAAACTGAGCATGTGCATGTAAAATGGAAGGAATGATGAAATAAAATAAGAGAAGATGGTCAAAATACAGGGGTTAAATAATATGAAACTAGGATTAAATAATAGTAGTATGAAACTGGGATTAAATAATATCTAAAGTGCATGATTTTGTGACTACAGAAGCATTCAAAAAATTAGATTATTGGTGAAAAAAACATTAGATTACAAACTGGGAGAAGATTGGAAAGTGCATGTGAACATGCAAACGTATCATACTATCCAATATATAAAACTAAGAACTTTTCTTAAGCAAGTGAATAAAATCATTGGATTGATGTTATGGAAGAAGAGCTAAATCAGATTGAGAAAAATGAGACTTGGGGAACTTGTCCCAATACCTAAAGGAAAAAATGTGATTGACAAAAAATGGGTTTTAAGAAACAAACTGAATGAATATGGATAGGTGGTAAGAAATAAAGTGAGATTAGTTTGTAAGGGGTATGCATAAGATGAAGGCATTGATTTTGAAGACCACTATAAGCTATAAGAATGTTCTTATCATTTTCTTAGTTTAAGAACTATAAATTTTATCATCTGGATGTCAAATCATCCTTTCTGAATGGCAATAATAGAGGAAGAAGTATACATTGAACAACTAGAAGGATTCCTCATATCATATGATAAGGATTAGGTGTGCAAGTTGAAGAAAGATCTTTATGGACTAAAACAAGCCCCCAAAGTGTGGTGAAGAGTACACACAAATAATGAGAGGGGGTGAATCAATATTACACAACATTTTTCTTATTTAAACATAAATATTCATGACAATAGTAATCATATAAGTTAAGAAAATGGTACAACACAAGATTTATGTGGAAACCCTTTCGAAAGAAAACCACAGAGAAATGATTTCTTGGATCCACTGTCCAAATCTAGTCACAAATCAAATACAATAAGTTTGTAGGCACCAACCTACAAGAGACACCAATCCCCTTAATTTATAGGCACCAACCTATTGGAGACACTAATCCCTGTAGCTAAACACCAACTTAGTAAGAGACACCAATCTCTTCTCCAAATCAACTCATACACTTTATAACAAACACTTCTCCACAAAAACTCAGATTTTTTTTGCACTTTCAAAATTTTTCCCTTTTAATAAAAATCAAACTCTAAAATCCCTCTTATAAACTCTCACAAATCTTCCTTCAGAAAT
Organism: Taxus chinensis; assembly: GCA_019776745.2. Classification (NCBI taxonomy): domain Eukaryota; kingdom Viridiplantae; phylum Streptophyta; class Pinopsida; order Cupressales; family Taxaceae; genus Taxus; species Taxus chinensis. The sequence goes on from CM034149.1 coordinate 883,049,536, forward strand.
TTTCTCACTTACTGGCTTGAATGATCTTCTTGGTTTTCAAATGATATGCCTTCATCATGCACTTCATAGCCTCACTTCCCCACACTTCACATACATGCTTCACACATGCTAGGAAATCTAATCATTCCATACTCTATACATAAAAATTGAGATTTAATAATTTATCTTCATGATACAACTCCACAACCTACTCTTTTTGTTCTTCTCCCTCATAAAAATATGCACTTTACTCGTTTGTCTTGCTCGCCTCTACATAATTCAATTTATCCACACTTTACTTATTTCATGCTCTGCTTGAGTTTTTCTCTTCCTTACTCTTCTGTGAATCGTTGTTATTTCATACTGAGAAATATTTTTGGGACTTAACAAGATGTCTACTTTTTTTTACTCCTATCTTCTCCTCTCAACAGTTTATTGTTTTTCTCCACCCAAGTGCTCTCCTATTCTTTCAAATTTGAGTTTATTTTATACCTGATTATACTCTATACTTTGAGTGCCATGAAATATGTAGGTTGGCCACCAATTTGAATAATTATGCCAAGATAGAGTCAGTCATAGTTAAAATTAAAAACATTAAAAATTAGGGGATTCAAATACTGGTGTCAAGGTTGTGAATGAGTCGACTTTAATATAGTGAAGAGACTTCGAAACTATAAGAAGAGAATTTGAAGCTATAGTAAGAGACTTTGAAGCTACATTAAGAGACTCTGAACCTATAGGAAGAGTGGTGCTCCCAAAAATTTCACTTGGAAATCTTGGGATAACTCTTTAAAATTTTGGTCTTTTTGACTTGTGCTAATTTGCTCAGGATTCCTTCAAGAGATTGCAAGAGGTTGCTTGGTCCAAAAAGGTTTAATAATGGATGTCATGAAAATAAGAAAAATACTTCTACCGATGCTTAGAGCTCGAGAAAATATTCATTTTTAGAAAAAAATGACACCTAAAATAGAGGCATAGAGTGAAAGTTATGGCACTTGCAAGTTTTTGTTGCTACATCTTCCCGGACCCTTTCCAAAAATGGAAAAATTTATTCCATACTTGGTGTTTTATTCTTCATCCAAAATTCAAAAATGGAAATAAAATGTTTCTTAGACCAAAACGTAAAAGTGCAAGCTGCCTTCCACGTCCAATTTCCATGCTATCGTAAATGATGATGTTTCACGAAATTTTAAAAGCAGAAGTCATGATGCAAGTCACATTTTTTTGGGAAGAGTGATCTTTTCATGCTAGTCACATTTTTTGAAGCTATTGGGAAGGTTAGAAATTCACACAAGTCATTTAATTGAAAAGTGGGAATTTTGGAGCTTCCTGGAAGGTGGAAAATTAACACAAGTCATTTACGTGAAAGTGGGAATTTTGGAGCTGCATGGAAGGTGGAAATTTGGAGGCTTCCTGGTAGGTTTATTTTTTTTCCCACAATGAAATTTGAATCACTTAAGTGAAAAGTGGGAATTTTGGGGCTGCCTAGAAGGGTGATTTTTCCCACTTCCTTGCCCTCATGATTTTCACACAAAAGAGATTTTATTCACCCATGCAAGTAGCACTTTTTGGGGCTGCTTGGAAGGTGAGAACTTTTACACAAGTCATTTGGAAAAGCGATTTTAAATTGGAAATTTTGGAGCTTCCTGGAAGGTGGAAAATTAACACAAGTCATTTAAGTGAAAAGTGGGAATTTTGGGGCTGCCTGGAAGGGTGAAAAATTCACACTTCCTTTCCCTCATGTTTTTCACACAAAAGAAAATCAATTCCACAGAAAGTCACACTTTGTAGGGCTTCCTGGAATGTTAGAAATCAACACAAACTACTTAAGTGAAAAGTGGAAATTTTGGGGCTGCCTGGAAGGGTGAAAATTCCCACTTCCTTACCCTCATGTTTTTTCCACAATTCCTAGCCAAAAAGTGTGACCCATTTTGGTAGAACTCCATGCCTAAAAGTTTATTTCTTTTAAATATTTTTAGCAAAGGTTGGCACCAAAGTTAGGGAAGAATTCATTGCATGCAAAATCCATTTAGAAGTTTGTGCATGTGTTCCTAATCTTCCAGTTGAATTCCCTCATTGAATTTACTTATATTTTCGTTCACTCGGAGTGCTTTCTAGAATTAAAAATTGCTCATATGCAATTAAAAATAAAAGGTGATGAATTTTGTCTAAATTTTTTATGGCAAGCATTTTACTGGTGCATTTACTGGAGAATAACTTACAAAAGCTTCAGGGATAAAAAGGGAAGATAGGTTATAGGAAACACCCATAAGAAAAATCACAGTTAGTTGCTTTCAGATCCAGTTTGGTGGGAATCAAAGGCAAAGAGTCAACCACATGTAGGAGAAAAAATTATCTCATATTCAAGGTAGAAATATCATCCAAATCATTCATGAGGCGGAAGTGCAATATAGGTTGGATCAACATGCAAAGTATGGAAGAAGAAAAAGGCTAGGAGTGTTATAGCTTTCTTCTAATTTCTTCTTTTATTTATTCTTATTTCTCTTATTTTCTTCGACAAAGCAATTAAGTAATCAATTAAAATTGTAAAACTTAGGTAATTGGCTTTAAAATCCATTACTTCAAGTTTATGGAAGAAGTCAATTACTTGGAAATAGGTGGTAGACATGCAAAATAGAAGGTTCTATTTTCAATTGTAAATCATGCATGTCATGCAAAGAAGGATTCTAGGAGAAGGATTTCCAACTGTCTCCTTTTCTATAACTTCCACATGCGGAAATTCATTGAAATATTCCTATTTGTAATTGCCCTATATGCACTATAAATGGAGGAAGAGCCTACGGGTTTAAAAGATCACAATTTTGCTAGAGCATTTCTGGAGTCTTCAGAATTTGTGTTATTTCTAGGAAAGATGACGAATTGAATAAAAGGTGGATTTTCAGATAAATTTTTGTCTACGGTGCTTTGCTTCTTTCTTCTATTTTAATTTTTAGATAAACTTTGTGTTATCTAAGATTTAGGTTAGAAGTTATTCATTTCCTTTACTTGTGATTATTGTGAGATCTATCTATTTATTTAATTTGTGTGGATGAGACCAACGCTGCTAACTATTGGTTGATTCAACACATCCTCCTTTCTTCTTTCCTTACTTCTATTATTTCCCCCTTCTGCAAAATATTCCAAAACAACTACTTACTTGCTGCAAAATTGCTAAGCTATGGTTCATGAGCTTTGTAATTAAAGTAAAACCCCTAAAAATAGTTATTAGGATTTATACTCACCAAATTGATAAACATATTACATGGGAGCCTCACCATTAAATGAGGGAGATTTCATCTCATGACTGCCTAGGTTTTTAGCTGTGCATAAAATCTAGCCAACAGTTTTTCGCGCCTCCACTGGGGAATGGATTAAATAACAAAATACTTGTGCTTTCCTATGGGTGTCAGAGAAATTACTCTGAGTTGTCTTTAGAATGACTTAGGAGTTTGAACTACTTGTTGTGGTCAAAGTAAACTGGCAGTTATATACATTCAAAAAAAATATTGGCGACTTTGTATCTGCTTTGTCCTAATGTTTCTTTCCATGATCTAGCTGGCAAGAATGAAGTACACTCAAGAGTAATTCTCTGCAAACAATATTCATGGCTTTGCAACAACCACAAGATCTGGTTCCTTGGGGTCCATCTATTGGCCCTCTTGCATTGGTTCAGCCGTTGCATGAATTATTGTGTGGATCACAAAAGACTTTTCAAAAATTCAATGGCGACAGGAAGTAACACTTGGATGATCATATAACTACATTTTCCATAGCTTGTGGAGTTCTGAGAGTGCATCATGAAGATGTATATGTTCGATTGTTCATTGAGATGCTTCAGGGAACTACTACGGAATGGTTTTATCACCTTTTTCCTGCATGTATCACCAACTGGGCTACTATGAGAACACGGTTTGAAGCTAGATTCAAACCCGCAAAAGATTCACATGCTTTGTTAGCATAGCTTATCCATATGAAAAAAGAACCACATGAATAGATGAGGGATTTCATTGCCAAATTTCAAAAAATTCTATACAAAATTCCTCCTACTGCTACAATAAGTGAGGAAAATCAGAAGGTATTTTTCATTAATGCTTTGTCACCTGAAGTTGGTTATCAGTTGTGTTGAGAATGTCCTGCTAACTTGTTGGCAGCTCAAAACATTTCTATCGAAGTAGAGGATGATCTCATAATGACAGGTAAAATCAAGCTTTCAAATCCTAAGTTTGCAAGTTCTAATTCATTTAGTACTATGGATCCGTTGCTACAAAAGTTGGCCAACAATATGTTGCAAATAAAGAAGAAAATGGTGTTAAGGTAACAATGTTGGAGTGGATGTAGAAGATCAATATATTTCTAATTGTTATTCACCTGAAGACCGTGATGTTGTAGAACCTGCTAGTGAATCCAACATTGACTACTTAGACTATGAACCAGGAAATGAGGCTGATTTCTTATCAGATCTGGAAGATTGCATTGAAGAAGAATCCATTGAACTCACTGCATTTTCATCATCTATCTTCCAGTAAAAAAATCCTCTTGCTGGATAAAACTCCTACAAATCATCCATGGAAGAAATATTCAAAGAATACCATGTTGTCCAAATCAATCTGCATGAGGAGAGCCATGATGAATTAATTGCAGAACCAAAAGTCATGTTGGAAAAGGCATATTCTTTTGTAGAGTTGTCTGTGGAAGTGGAACAAGGATCATATCGACTTGCAGGAAACTTTATTTGAATGGAAAGGAAATTTTGTAGGATGTCCTCATTCACAAGGACGAGCTTCAAAGGAACAAACAAATCATGAGGAGTAGGCCTGTACAAATAAGATATCTAGCTAATTTAGAGCCACCTAAGAATTTGAAACCATTTGTGTTTATTTTAGAGCATGAGGATGAGCCACAATGCACCAAAGATCAACCAGAGTACCTCTCAAATCCAAATACAGAACAACTAAAGGAGGTATTTATTTTATTTATTGATGCTTTAGTAAAAAGGGTGGAGAACCAACTTCATAATAGTTTTTTGCTCTTGTTAAATACCATGTTCAATGCAAAATCAAATACACGGTCTAAGTTTGTGAGGAAAGGCGGTTATTTCTCCTTGCATATTGTAGGATTCGTTTGAGCTTCCTTTGCATTTGGATAAAGTAGATTATGTAGTTTTGTTTTCAGCAAAATAAGTTCTTGCACACACTCTGCATGTTTCCATGTGGGTCATGTATGATTTTACATGTTTTTTATATAGTTTCATTGTCTTGTTCGATTCTCTTCAGGATCAAATTAGATCGTTGGAGCAATTTCTAAGCTTTATTAAGAGCTCCATAGATCAATTTCTAGCTAGCAGTCATCAGGCAATTCCATACCGATGCCAAGTTCATCACAGATTCAAGAGGTAGATTCTCAAAGGGAAAGATCAAGGTTAAACATGAAACCAGAGATGTTGGGATCTCATCTTCATTTCTTCCATTCTAGTAGAAATAAAGATGTCCACAAACAAAGCCAACTGGTGTCCCCAAAAATTTCACTTGGAAATCTTGGAATACCCCTTTAAAATTTTGGTGTTTTTGACTTGTGCTAATTTTCTCAGGAGTCCTTTAAGAGATTGCAAGAGGTTGCTTGGTCCAAAAATGTGCAATAATGGATGTTATGAAATTAAGAAAAATACTTCCACCAATGCGTAGAGCTTGAGAAAATATGCACTTTAAGAAAAATGACACCTAAAATGGAGCCACATAGTGAAATTTATGGCACTTGCAAGTTTTTGCTACTACATCTTCCTGGACCCTTTCCAAAAATGGAAAAATTTATTCTATACTTGTGTTTTATTCTTCACCAAAAATCCAAAAATGGAAATAAAATGCTGCTTAGACCAAAACATAAAAGTGCAAGCTACCTTCCATGTCCAATTTCCATGTTGTCGTAAGTGATGAGTTTTCACGCAATTTTAAAAGCAGATTTCATGATGCAAGTCACATTTTTGGGAAGAGTGATCTTTTCATTCTAGTGGCATTTTTTGAAGTTTTTGGGAAGGTTAGAAATTCACACAAGTCATTTAAGTGAAAAGTGGGAATTTTGGAGCTTCCTGGAAGGTGGAAACTTAACATAATTCATTTAAGTGGAAAGTGGTAATTTTGGAGTTGCCTGGAAGGTGGAAATTTGGAGGCTTCCTGGTAGGTTGTTTTTTTCCCACGATGAAATTCGAATCATTTAAGTGAAAAGTGGGAATTTTGGGGCTTCCTAGAAGGCTGAAAATTCACACTTCCTTTCCCTCATGTTTTTCACACAAAAGAAAATCAATTCCAAAGCAAGTCACACTTTTTGGGGCTGCCTGGAAGGTTAGAAATCAACACAAACTACTTAAGTGAAAAGTGGGAATTTTGGGGCTGCCTGGAAGTTTGAAAATTCACACTTCCTTGCCCTTAAGTTTTTCCACAATTCTGAGCCAAAAAGTGTGACCCATTCTCGCATAACTCCATGCCTAAAAGCTGATTTATTTTAATTATTTTTAGCAAGGGATGGCACTAAAGTTAGGGAAGAAGTCATTACATGCAAAATCCCTTTAGAAGCTTGTGCATGTGTTCTTAATCTTCCATTTGAAGCCTTCATTGAATTTACTTATATTATCCTTCACTTGGAGTTCTTTCCAGAATTCAAAATTTCTCATATGCAATTAAAAATAAAAGGTGATGATTTTGTTTGAATTTTTTATGGCAAGCAGTTTACTGGTGCATTTACAAGAGAATAATTGCAAAAGCTTCAGGGATAAAAAGGGAAGACAGGTCAGAGGAAACTCCCGTAAGAAAAATCACAGTTAGTTGCTTTCAAATCCAGTTTGGTGGGAATCAAAGGCAAAGAGTAAACCGCATGCAAGTGAAAAAATTATCTCAAGTTCAAGGTAGAAATATCATCCAAATCATTCATGAGGCAGAAGTGCAATACAGGTTGGATCAACATGCAGAGTATGGAAGAAGAACAAGGCCGGGAGTGTTGCAGCTTTCTTCTAATTTCTTCTTTTTTTTCTTCTTCTTTCTCTTATTTTCTCTGAAAAAACAATTGAGTAATTAATTAAAATTGTAAAACTTAGGTAATTGACTTTAAAATTCGTTATGTTTCTGGAAGAAGTCAATTACTTGGAAATATGTGGCATACATGGAAAATAGAAGGTTCTATTTTCAGTTGTAAATCATGCATGTCATACAAAGAAGGATTCTAGGAGAAGGATTGCCAACTGTCTCCTCTTTTATAACTTCCACATGCGGAAAATCATTAAAAGCTTCCTATTTGTAATTGCTCTCTATGAACTATAAATGGAGGAAGAGCCTATGGATTAAAGGATCACAATTTTTCTAGAGCATTTTGGAGTCTTCAGACGTTGTGCTATTATTTATGGGAAAGTTGGGGAATTGAATAAAATGTGGATTTCCATAGAAATTTGTGTCTACAATGCTTTTCTTCTTTCTTCTTTTTTAATTTTTAGATAAACTTTGTGTTATCTAAGATTTAGGTTAGAAGCTATTCATTTCCTTTACTTGCGATTATTGTGAGATCTATCTATTTGTTTAATATGTGTGGATAAGACCAAATCTGATAACTATTGGTTGATTTAGCACATCCTCCCTTCTTCTTTCCTTACTTCTAGTATTTCCCCCTTCTGTAAAATATTGCAAAACAACTACTTACTTGTTGCAAAATTGCTAAGATATCGTTAATGAGCTTTGTAATTAAAGTAAAACCCTTGAAAATAGTTAGTAGGATTTATACTTGCCAGATTGATAAACATCTTACACAGGATCCTCACCGTTAAATGAGGGAAATTTATCTTATGATTGCCTAGGTTTTTAGCTGTGTAAAACATCTACCCAACAAAGAGACTGTGAAGTTACAGGAAGAGACTCTAAAGCTATAAGAAGAGACTCTGAAGCTACAAGCGATAAACATTGATAAATGACAACTCTTCTAGCAATCTTCTTTGTCTGCTAGCTCCTTCAGTATCCTTTGACATCAATGACAATTATTCCAAAAATCTCCTCCTTTGCCATTAATGGTAACCAACCACCTTGCATAGTAATAACCTATGAATGTAGCTTTCTCTCCCTTTCTACACTACTCTCCTTTTCCGTAGTGATTATTGTACTACTCCCTCTTATTTTAACTATCCCCCTTTGAAATCAATGGAAAATGAGTAAAATTTCTCAAAACTCTCCTCCTTGTAGTATGCATCCACTAAAACTATTATGAATTATCTTCACTATGGTGATAAAAATGAAATGATTAGCTCCCCCTAATTGTATGCTTCTCATTAGTGATAGGATGAAAGTGATATCACTCCTAACTTTTGTCTAAGATAATAAAACATTTATTTTGGAAGAGTCTTTGTGAAAATATTAGTAATCTATTCTTTTATGGAAATATGTTCCAACTTAACTTGTTGTCATGTGAATTTCTCTCTTAAGAAATGATACTTGATAGGAATATGCTTTTCTCTAGAGATCATAACCAGATTCTGGGATATATTTATTGTACTAGTATTATCACATAGTATGGAAATTAGGAAATCAAACTCTACCTTAATGTCTTTCAAATTTTTACTCATCCATAAAACTTGTGTGTAACATTACACTGCTGCAATGTACTATTCCTCAGTTGTAGATAAAGAAATAGATGTTTTTTTCTTTCTTTACCAGGATACCAAACTATTTCCTTAAAATAATGCTCCTCCACTTGTATTTCTACAATCAACACAACATGTTCAATATGCATTTGTGTATGCTTTTAGAGTAAAATATTCATCTCTATGATATCACATACCATAATCCACCATATCTTTAAGATATTTGAATATTAATTTAACAACTTGCACATGAGTTTGTTTTGGAATGACTTGAAAATGTGCCACCAAGCCTATAGCTTGCATCACATTAGGTCTTGATGTCGTCACATATAATAAAATTCCAATAATTGATCTATAAAAATTATGACTTTCTTCAAGAGACTTATCATCCTTGTTCAACTTACAGTCTGTGACCATGGGAGTACTGACTGGTTTGTAGTCTTCCATTCTAAAAAATTTCAACATCTTCAGCATACTTAGTTTGTGAAATAAATATGCCTTTGTTTGATTGATAAATTTGTAAACCAAGAAAGAAAGATAACTCACCAAGCATGGACATTTCAAACTCCTTTTGCATTTCAACTGCAAAATCTTGACACATCTTATCACTACTTACTCCAAAAATGATATCATCAAAATTCACAACAACAATAAGTTGATTCTCACCTTCAGTTTTGATATAAATATTTCTATCAAAAATATGCTTTTTAAAACCTTGTTGATGTAGATACTTGTCTAGTCTTGAATACCAGGCTCTGGGGGCTTGTTTTAGTCCATACAGAGATTTCTTTAGCTTGCATACATAATCCTTATCATCTGATAAAATGAATCCTTTTGGATGCTCAATATATACTTCTTCATCCAAATTCCCATTTAGAAACATTGATTTTACATCCATTTGATATAATTTAATTTTTTTAAAACAAGCAAATTCCAAAAACATTCTAATGGCTTCTAATCATACAACCAGAGTAAAATTTTCTTCAAAGTCAGTACCTTCAACTTTTGCATACCCTTTACATACTAACCTTTATTTCTTTATTACAAATTTTCCATCTTCATTCAGTTTGTTCCTAAAACCCCACTTGGTGTTAGTCACATTTTTTTATCTTTTGGTCTCAAGATAAGTTTATGTGTTTCATTCTTATCAATTTTATTTAGGTCTTCTTCCATTGCTCCAATCCAATGTTTTTCTTCACTTTTTTCAACAAATTTCTTAGGTTCTATCTTGGATAGTAATGACATGTTTACATGTTCAAATGCATTTTCCAATCTTCTCATAGTCTGTACTCCAATTGTTTTGTAACAAATAATCTATTTTTCTGAATTATTCTTTTAGACTAATTTGGATGGTGTTTTTATATTATTTCTTACAACTTCTTCCTTTTCATATTCTTATTCATCTTCGATGTTTTGTTCCTCTTAATAATTAATTTCTTGTGTCTTATTATTTTTATACTTGATATCATCCACTTTCACATTTGCACTTTCAATAATCTTGTGTGTTCTCATATTGTAGCATCTATAAGCTTTAATTTTTAAAGAATAACCAAGAAAAATACCTTCATCAGATATGGAAACAAACCTACCCAAGTCTTCATCATCTCTTTTGATATAACATGTGCTTCCAAACACTCTAAAATATTTTATAGTTGTTGGTCTTCCCTTCCATAATTCATAAGGTTTCTTGTTGTTATTTATTCTAATTTTCCCTTTGTTCAAAATGTAAATTGTTGTGTTGATGGCTTCTCTCCAAAACATATCAGACAACTTAGAATCATTTAACATTATTATTTTGACGATTTAGTCTTTCTCTCTATAACTCCATTTTACTGAGGGGTCCTTGCAGCAGAGTAATGTTTCCTTATTCAACGATTCTCAAAAAATTATTCAAACTCATTTGAAGTAAATTTTCCTCTACATTCAGATCTTAGGCACTTGATTTTCTTACCAGTTTAATTTTCAACTAAGTGTTTGAATCCCTTAAACTTCTCAAATGGTTTAGATTTCTCTTTTAGAAAATTCACCCCAGTCATTCTAGAATAATCATCAATAAACAACATGAAATAACTCTCACCTTGCATGGAAGAAGAGATTCATCCTTTGGAAGCAAATTTTGATGATTTCCCATAGTGTTATGTTTTTGTTCCTGAAAGACTCTTGTGCACTTATCATGAAATTTTTGTCCTTTAACCTTCCTATGAAATTCTAATCATCACCTTGGAGGATGATGAAGAAAACATGAAATTTGAACCTCCATTCATAAATTTATTTTGGCTCAAGGCAAAACCCTTTTTTGGAACAATGTGTACGAGAGATGAAGATCATTTTTCTATGATAGATGATTTGGTGCTATCCAAGGACTCCACCAATCATGAAGATATTTAAGAAATCAATCCTCCATCCTGGACTAAAGTTCTTCAAGAAGATGAATTTAAGGTAATCATGGATAGTTTTCTTTCCAATTTTGAATATTCAATTGATGTTACAAATTTACAATGATGAAATGAAGATGGAAGAGTCCAATTTCCTTTCTTAAACAATTATGGATAAGAAAATAGAGCATGACCTCTCTAAGGATCTGATTTCTTTATCATCAACAAAAGAGTGTAATGTTGATCACCATGGCAAGTATGGAGTCTTTCCTTTTCCTTGTGAAGAAGAAGTCTCTATATGAGATGTTCATGATGGAGTAGAATAATATCCTCATGTCATAACCCCAATGTTGTATTATTCCTCATATCATGAATATCATTAAATGGATCTTGAATTGAAAGGTGTGCCCTTCCCATACAACATGGATCTCTTCTCTCTATTTGAAAATGATGAAAACCAGGAATACCCGATCTTGCAAGATGGTAACCCCTAGATGGCGAGAAATATGGATCAGGAGGAGGATTTTTCAAATGAGTTCTAGCCATACGTAGATCAAATTTCCAGTCATCTCCTTGAGGCCCAATATGAAGAATCTTCTAATGAATGTGAAAATGAGTATGTAGCAAATTTGAAGGAAGAATCTATGCAAAACATCTTGAAAATTGAGAAATAAATTAAAGAACCTCAACTCAGCCTTGAGATTTTGACATATGTCATGACTATGCAAGACAAGTGGGATTTCAATTTTGATCCTTCTTTCAATGCACAAGTGCTCAAGAATGAGATGGAGCAAACAAATAAAATCAATGTTCTGTTTGAATCTTTAGTGGATGATAATGAATGTGAAGGTGATTCTTCCCCTTTCCCGTTTCATGAAGAATAATATGAATGGAAAGGAAAGGAGGTTCTTGAATCTCCTATGTATATTTTTAGTCATGAAGAAAATACCTCTGCCATAGAAAATGATATCAAGGTCAACATTGAGTTGGTTTATTTAGAAATAAATTGTTCAGAACATCAAAGTGAAAAGCTAGAAGAAGGTTTTGAATGGGAAGAATTCCAACTTGCTCTCACTGATTCTAAATCCCTTGTTGATTTTGGATAAGATTCCATATTGCAAACTTCACCTATTAAATGGTGAATGTATTTAAGATGAAATCAGATATTCTACTTTTGAGAACATGAAGGAATGGCTTCTCATATTCATAAAGCATCAAGTGGAGGCTACAAAAGGTAAGACTTTCCAACATTCTACAAAGTGGCCATTGAATGCAAGGGTGTTTTCTGTGCAATATCAGTATGAAGATGGAATCTTTTTTTCTCTCCTTATTTTCAAACCATGTAGGGCCATCACAAGAGAATGGCATGATCAAATAATGATCTTCAATCTTTAGAGGTTTGAATTCATCCCATTTTTATATTATGGTACGTACTTCTCTCAACTCGTTACTGGGTGTGTGTACATTCTTCTCCCACCTCAATGAATTGCATGACCATGTAACATAGTTTCCCTTCCCATTGTGTTTTTATTTTCCTACTTTTGGTGTGTTTCCCTTTTTTGGTCTGTTTGTTTCTTTTTTCCTCGTGTGTGCTCGTTGTTAGTGGTGAATAATTTACTCTATTTCCCAATATAAACAAGGAATTGGTCTTCTCACCCAAGAGAAACCAAAGGTTATGTATTACCTCTTACATTCCAATGTCCCCTAGTTAAAGCCAATTGTTTTCATGTATTTTTGAAAGCCCAAAAATTCAAAACTTGAGCCATGACAACTAAGCCAAATGTGAAAACATGCTCCAAATCTTCCTAAATCACTATCTCAATCAATTTATCTTCTGTGTCATGATCATCCCAACCTTGGAGGTCCTCCAAATATGATGAAAAATCATGTGCAAGTGTTTGAAATGATGTAACTGTTGTTGCAAATCAGCAGCACCCCTGGATGTTGATCAGGCTTCTAATTTGATCATTCTAAGCATCCAGTGTGATTGTACAACATAGAATCCTCTTCCCAAGTGTGGGACTTGCAAAATGGAAGAGGAATCTCCAGATTAGAGACTGGTTCCTCAACTCCTCTGATCAGCTAATTCACTTGTACAATTGCAGAGGTTTAAACTCCTAAGTCTTCTCTAAATTCCAAGGAGACAGAGATAGAGAATGCAAAAAAGAAAGAACTAATGCTAATAGGTGATGCACCAAAGGAGTTGTAGACACCTGATGCTACATGAAATACACAATCCACAAGGAAACACAACACAAAACATGCACAAATGCTCAAAATGTAATGAAAGATCAAGAAAGCAATGATAGATATATGAAAGGATTGAGGGATTTTAATCACAGAACATATATCAACATCTCAGATCCAATACAGTACATTACAGTGATCCAGAGGCAAGAAAAGGTGCTGCATTACATGGAAAGGTAAAATTTCTTCACAAATTCTGCCAAGGGGGAAGAAAAAGGAAGTTTCAGAGCTGAAAAAGTGTCTCTCCTTTGCAAAATGAACTCATTCTGGCTTTTACAGTGCAAACCACGACCCCAGGAGAGAGAAACACGGGAAAAAGTGCAAGGGGTTCAACCATTGACCAAAATGCCATCAAAACATCATGGGCACCCTGACAGACCCATTCCCTGACATTTTTAACCATGCTGGGAGAGAATGCGAGCCATTCTTCATTAAAAACGGTGGTTGAAACGTCATTTCTGTCCATGACCACGTGCCAGAGGTGTTTCTTGATTTTATCTCTCCAAACTCCACCAAAATGCAAAAATAACCCTGGAATCTTGTAGAGAATTTCACCAGCTTTCCATTGATATAAAGAACGTGAAAAACCAAGCTCTGGATCGAAAGATATGGTGATTTGAAGTTTTAGGGCAAAACACGGCCAAATCGGGTCGGATGGGAAATTTTTTTGAATTTTTACCTTTTTGGTCATTTGGAAAATTTTCCAAAATTTTCCCGCGCTCCACAAGTCTAGGTGCCACGTGGCAAGTTTTCATTAGGTGCGTGGGCCCCTCCTGCTCCATTTTTCTTTGTTTTAGCCTTTGGAAAATTTTCCAAAATTTTCCCGCTAGGCCGACAAGCTGGGACACGTGGCAGCAAATGATTGGGTGCGCAATAAAGGGTGCGGGCTTTCCCTTTGAATTTTCTTTTATTTCCTCCTTGGGAAAAAATTCCAAATTCTCCCCATGCTCCGCCACTCCAGGATACGTGTCCTCATATGATTGGCTGACGGAGGCAACGGGCCAAAAACTCATCCTTTGGACTTTCGGCAAAACATTTTGCCAAAAAATCTAATTCTTCCTCACGCCCCGCCGGTCTGAGCTCTGGTGACACGTGTCACATTGTGATTCGGCTCGGGGAAATGGGTCCAAAAATCCTCCATTGAAATTTGGTGAAACACTTAGCAAAATTTCAAACCTTCCCCCCGCGCTGCAAACTTCCGGCTCCCTAGGACACGTGTCATGTTTTTATTGGCCGCAGGGCCATCCTTAAAAAAAATTTCTTGCGCCAACACTTAGCCAAATTTTCAAAATCTTCCCCCTGGACACGTGGCAGCCCCTGATTTGTCGGCGGGCCTGCGGGGAAAAATATTTCCTTTTGAAACCTTTTCCAAAACACTTGGCAAAAAACCAAGTTCTCCTCCGACCCCCGCCACTTTCTTGGACATGTGGCGCGTTCTCATTGGCTGCGGGCCTTTCAGGGGAAAATTTCCCACAAAAACTCCGCCGAGCCATAACTTGAAAAATACATGGAGTTAGGAGGAAAACTTTACCTTTCTGGAAAGCTGAGAAAGAGCTCTATCCAATGGTGCCACTTCCAGAAGGTTTTGAGTGCCTGAAAGCAAAATTTTGTGACTGAGGCACAAGAGAGGGAAGAATGGGAGGAGTTAGCCACAAAATGAGTAGGGGGCACATTTTGGATAACAATTTTGGCGACTCAGAGGGGGCATCTGCCTGCTGGATGAAGTTACCAGTTGCCTGAAGCATCCATTGGGCATGGAGTCATGAGTTGTAGCCTGCAAACTGATCTGAACTTTGAAAACCTCCTCTCTGAGCCACTTGGAAACCCACTGAAATGGACTGCGCAAGAGCAAAACCAGCACCACAAAAACTATGTACAAAACTAAAGGTCATACATGCTCCAAAATGGAACATGCAGAGTGTGCACAAGCACTTCTTTTACTGAAAGCAAAACTACCTATCCTACTCTAACTGGAAGCAAAAGTGGGCTAAACAAACCCTACAACTGGTTGGGAGAAATAGCTTCCCTTTCTCAAAAGTTGCAACCATGCAACTGATTTGGCACTGAACATGGCTGATTGGATGAGTGGAAAATCAACAAGAAGCTGGTCTTCTACCCAAATCATCAAGGTGTCAACTGAAAACAAATCCAATACCTCTTTTAGTTGCTCTGCATTTGGATTGAAGAGGTATGACAGCTGATCCTTGGTACTTGGTAGCTCACCCTCATGCTTAGAAGCAAGCATGACTGGTTGTGACTTCTCCTTTGACTCCAATGAAGTCAAATACCTTATTGGGCAAGGTATGATCCATTTGATATGCCCATAGCTCTGATTTTCAACTCCAAAAATGGAGTCTTCTTGTAGACCTTCTTGGGTGGGTGATGTGGAAGCAATGGTAGGACTTTTCTGCCCTTTCTCTTCCTTCATGGCAACATGGAACTCTTCTATAGTGTGCAACTCCTCGTTATTGATTGCAACATCCAATGAAGTTGCTTTTGCATTGTTGTTACCTGCTGCAATACATTGTTGGCTTTGGAGCTCCTCCATTGTAGCTTTTGGAAGATCAAATTCTTCCAGCTTTGATTCAAGAGGCATGTTGCAAACTGTAGGCTGTTGTCCTTGAACTCTTTTGTCCATGGCAGCAAGTTCTTGTTGTTGGAGAATGAATGGTGAAGAAGGAAACATGGTAATTTCAGCTAGCTCTTCATCTAAACATTCTTCTAAGTCTGATGGCAAATCAAACTCTTGAATGTCTTGCTACAGCAAAGTCTCTCCCTCTTGTATGGTGGCCTCCAAATCTGCATTTTCTTCACCCTGTATAACTTCATTTTCAAACATGAAACTTGTCAATCCAAACTCATCCCAAAAATCAGATTGTTGGAGAGATGAAGTGGGAGAGAAGCATGAAATTTCTTGTGCCTTTTGCTCACAATTTGGACCTGTTTTTGTTCACCTCCATAATGGCTTCATCAATCAAATCAGCCCCTTCAAATGAAAGCAAAAACATATCAATAATGCTTCCTTCTTCTACTGTTGTAAAAACTGACTTGACCTCATCCATTTGCTCCTCAAAGATGGGGTTTTGAGATGGTTTTCCTTCCTTCTCGATGGCTGATTTTGCAGTGCAAACTGGATCAGCATTTTCTTTGGGCAAAGTGCCAACATGGACACCCAACTCATCACCAACAAACTGCTGTTTTTCTCGCTTCACTGCTGTTATAAAATCAGCCTTGTTTTCCACTTGTTCTCCAACTTCAACATCCTCTATTGGTTTCACCATCAAGGGGATTTTTGTAATCCTGAATTTAAGAGCCCAACTCTTCAGACTTTGAATTTCTTCATCCTTGTTTGGCTCTTCTTTCTGCTGCTATTTTCCTTGATTGGCATTCTGATTTTTATCCTCCCAACATGGATTTGGGAATGCAAGAGGAGAAGTGGATTGTAACTCAATTGATTTTGTAATTTTTTGTGGTGGTGGAGGAGGTAGGAACTCTTGTTTCTTTGGAGGGAATGGCTGTTTGGAAGGGAAAAGGACAGAAGAATTGAGATGGGGTGGAAGACTAGGGAATGGAGAAATGGATTCAACACTTGGGACAGCAGATGGAGAGTTTAAAACTTGACACTGCTGAGATAAAACAGATTGGGAAAGAGGGAGAGAAAAGGCATGAGATGGTGTGCTTACTTGTTGACAAGGTTGTTGAATACTCCTCTCATACACCTTTATTCCTTCAGTCCACTTTGCAAGCAATGGTAGTGTTGTAATCATGAAGGCTAGCTTCTCTTGAGGGCTGTAATGCCTTGGAAAAGGTCCCACCCATGGACAAGGTGCTCTACAACTGATTCTAAATGCTTTCATTTGTGCTTGAGCCCTGGATAGCACCATGTTTACCTCCATCTTTTGGATTTGTTCCAGCAGATCTGCATTTTCTTCTTGACTGCCCTCACAACCAGCATACCCTTGTGCTTGACATGCTTCATATCCAAACTGACTTTGGCACTACTGCTCATATGGGTAGACATGCTGATTTTGAATTTGATCACAATGTTGATTTGGAGGATTTGTAAAACATGTTGGAGGTGTGATATACTATGCTGTTGTAAATGTGAATTCCATGATGGAAATGAAGTCATGATTGCACAACTTCATGGAATGGAAAAGAATGAAAATGATGGAAAGAAGAATGGATGGAAATGAATGGAAAACATGTCTGCAACTTAGAGAATGAGTTGTTTACCAGATGGAGTCGCCAGATGTGCTTTTGAAAGTGCCTCCAAAAGGCTGAATCTTTAACAGGAACACACCAACCTATCAAAGATAAAGTGGAAGACCTCTAAGGTCCCATCGGGCGTGCCAAAACTGTTGTTGCAAATCAGCAGCACCCCTGGATGTTGATCAGGCTTCTAATTTGATCATTCTAAGCATCCAGTGTGATTGCACAACATTGAATCCTCTTCCCAAGTGTGGGACTTGCAAAATGGAAGAGGAATCTCCAGATTAGAGGCTGGTTCCTCAACTCCTCTGATCAGCTAATTCACTTGTACAATTGCAGAGGTTTAAACTCCTAAGTCTTCTCTAAATTCCAAGGAGACAGAGATAGAGAATGCAAAAAAGAAAGAACTAATGCTAATAGGTGATGCACCAAAGGAGTTGTAGACACCTGATGCTACATGAAATACACAATCCACAAGGAAACACAATGCAAAACATGCACAAATGCTCAAAATGTAATGAAAGATCAAGAAAGCAATGATAGATATATGAAAGGATTGAGGGATTTTAATCACAGAACATATATCAACATCTCAGATCCAATACAGTACATTACAGTGATCCAGAGGCAAGAAAAGGTGCTGCATTACATGGAAAGGTAAAATTTCTTCACAAATTCTACCAAGGGGGAAGAAAAAGGAAGTTTCAGAGCTGAAAAAGTGTCTCTCCTTTGCAAAATGAACTCATTCTGGCTTTTACAGTGCAAACCACGACCCCAGGAGAGAGAAACATGGGAAAAAGTGCAAGGGGTTCAACCATTGACCAAAATTCCATCAAAACAGCATGGGCACCCTGACAGACCCATTCCCTGACATTTTTAACCATGCTGGGAGAGAATGCGAGCCATTCTTCATTAAAAACGGTGGTTGAAACGTCATTTCTGTCCATGACCACGTGCCAAAGGAGTTTCTTGATTTTATCTCTCCAAACTCCACCAAAATGCAAAAATAACCCCAGAATCTTGTAGATAATTTCACCATATTTTCATTGATATAAAGAACATGAAAAACCAAGCTCTGGATCGAAAGATATGGCAATTTGAAGTTTTAGGGAAAAACAGGGCCAAATCGGGTCGGTGGGAATTTTTTTTGAATTTTTACCTTTTTGGTCATTTGGAAAATTTTCTAAAATTTTCCCGTGCTCTGCAATTCTAGGTGCCACATGGCAAGTTTTCATTGGGTGCGGGCCACTCCTGCTCCATTTTTCTTTGTTTTAGCCTTTGGAAAATTTTCCAAAATTTTCCCACCGGGCCAACGAGCTGGGACACGTGGCAGCAAATGATTGGGCGTGCAATAAGGGGGCGGGCTTTCCCTTTGAATTTTCTTTTATTTCCTCCTTGGGAAAAAATTCTGAATTCTCCCCATGCTCCACCACTCTAGGACACGTGTCCTCATATGATTGGCTGACGGAGGCAGCGGGCCAAAAAATCATCCTTTGGACTTTCGGCAAAACCTTTTGCCCAAAAATCTAATTCTTCCTCACGCCCCGCCGGTCTGAGCTCTGGTGACACGTGTCGCATTGTGATTCGGCTCGGGGAAATGGGTCCAAAAATCTTCCATTGAAATTTGGCGAAACATTTAGCAAAATTTCAAACCTTCCCCCCGTGCTGCGAACTTCCGGCTCCCTAGGACACGTGTCATGTTTTTATTGGCCGCGGGGCCATCCTTCAAAAAAATTTCTTGCGCCAACACTTAGCCAAATTTTCAAAATCTTCCCCCTGGACACGTGGCAGCCCCTGATTTGTCGGTGGGCCTGCGGGGAAAAATATTTCCTTTTGAAACCTTCGCCAAAACACTTGGCAAAAAACCAAGTTCTCCTCCGACCCTCGCCACTTTCTTGGACACGTGGCGCATTCTCATTGGCTGCGGGCCTTTCAGGGGAAAATTTCCCACAAAAACTCTGCCGAGCCATAACTTGAAAAATACATGGAGTTAGGAGGAAAACTTTACCTTTCTGGAAAAATGAGAAAGAGCTCTATCCAATGGTGCCACTTCCAGAAGGTTTTGAGTGCCTGAAAGAAAAGTTTTGTGACCGAGGCACAAGAGATGGAAGAATGGGAGGAGTTAGCCATAAAATGAGCAGGGGGTATATTTTGGATAAATGTAACAATGTCATTCCTCCCATTCGGTAAAGTATAACAGAATATTGGCTCTCCGGTAATCTCAGAAGGCCAATTTTGTCCATTTCAAGGCATGTGTGCATCTTTCAGGATGATTCCAAAAGCTCATATCATCTGGATGGTGGTATTGGAGAGCTAAGAAGGTTTTGGAATTATTTTCAAAAGATTTAGGGAATATTTGGTGGTTTAGAGATAGACTATGCAAAAGCAGGTTTTTAAGGTATAAGGAATGAATGGGAGAAATATGAACCTAAACCTCTACAGATGATTCTGGGAGATTTGTAAGGAGTTATGATTTGAAAAATAGGAAATGGAAATCTTTGAGAATCCTCTTCATGATGGAAGAATCATATTTTACACAAGACCTAAGAGTTTCTCAAGGTAGTTCAACTTTTGCATGTGCATCTCATTGTCTTGATCAAAACATAACCATTTTGTGGATTTGATGTTATAGTTAGGTTCTAAAACCTATTCCATTGATCTTGAAAGGTGCCTCAAAGTCCTAATCATATAAAATTTCACCTCAATATACATTTCTAAGCTTTAGGAATGAAGTTTTCAATCCTTCTCTATTGCAAAGTGTATTGATCCCATACTTGGCCAAAATTTTGACTGTCACATGTCATGATTTCACTCATAGAGCTCATTTGTTTCCCTATTTTCCCTTTCCCAAGGGTACAATGTATATCATTCCCGATTTTGGAGCTTTTCTATAGTGAACAAGAGGTGATCCCACAACAAACTCTTGAAAGTGCTCCAATGACATACATCATGTCTACTTCTGAAGAGTCATTCTATGGATCGAAGAATTTCTTTAAATCAAACCAAGGACAACACAGTAAGATAAAATACCTAACCTTTGAGCTATCAAAAATAATCATGAGATCTAAGAGGAGGAATAAATCCTAGACAACCTCCCGCTTCTTCAGTAGTGCCTTAGGAAACCAATATATAGAAATTACTCAACTGAAGAATGTAAATCCTATTGAGGAGATGAATCTATCAGACTATGAGTTGACCCACATCTCATTGGGTCAAGCTACACATGAGGTTGACTCTCATTTATTCAAGGAATCCTCTACCCACCTACTTACTCAAAATAAAGAATACAAACAAACAATTGAGAAATTGGAGGAACATGTAAAAGCTCATAGTGCTTACATTCAATCTTTCTTGAAGCCCAATTCAACTCCTCCTGTTCCTGTGGAAGACATTCCTCCAATCAGTAGCTTTGACCCTGAGGTGATCAAGAAGGCACAAATTTTAATGATACAAAGGAAGGATAATGAGAGACAGATTGAGAAGGTCATCGAGAAAGGAAATACATTACTCCCAGAGGTTCTCTCATTACTTAGGTATGCTCTTACCACTTTATTGGAGGTAAAGAAAGTAAAGGAAGAGATTGAAAAATATAATAGCCACTTAGATTAGGTGTTTCTAGTTATGTATGAGATGAGATCCCTTGAATCTCACACCTTTGTGAGTAAAAATGTGTTCCCATCAGTTTCTGACAATCTTTCCCTAGTTTGGGTCCGCATCAGGGTTCATTTTAAGAAGATCCCTATAAAAAAATACTTTCAAATCATTGGAGATTCTCAAAAATTGACTTTTGAATCATTGGAAAAAATCTGAAAAAATGTTTTGTGGCAAAGGTGATTTCACAAAGAGCATTTTTCCCTCATTTCGGAAAGTTTTTCAGGTAGGTTGGTCAAGATTTTTCATTGGGTGCGAAGTTGTTCAGATAGGTTGGTAGGGGGTTGGGTGGTTGAGGGGTTGGGTGGGTGATGGTTGGATGACTAAGGGGTATAATGACTATTGGGCAGGTGGGGTTGAACAAGTGAGGGGTTGGATGGTTGAGGGTTGGGTGGGTGGGATGGATGGGTGAGGGGTTGGGTGACTAAGTGTTGGGGAGGTAAGATGGACAAGCAAGGGGTTGGATGGCCAAGGGTTAGATGATGGGTTAGACGGGAGAGGGGTTGGATGACTAAGGGTTGGATGGGTGAGGGGTTGGATGGCTATGAGTTGGATGGGTGAGGGTTGGATGACTAAGGGTTGGATGGGTGAGGTGTTGGACGGCTAAGGGTTGGATGGGTGAGGGGTTGGATGGCTAAGTGTTGGATGGGTGAGGGTTAGATAGCTAAGGGTTGGACATGTGGGTTGGATAGGTAAGGAGTTGGATGGCTAAGGGTTTAACGGGTGAGGGGTTGGATGGTTAAACATTGGACGGGTAGGTTAGACGGGTGAGGGGTTGTGAGGGGTTGGATGGCTAAGGGTTAGTCGGTTGAGTTGGTCGGGTGGGGGTTTGGACATTTGAGCCTTGAGGTGTTGGATGGATAAGGGTTGGGTAGGTGGGATGGACGAGAAAGTGTTGGTAGGCTAATGGTTGGATGGTATAGAGTTAGAAGGCTAAGGCTTGGGCAGGTGGCTTGGATGGTTAAGGTTTGGTCTGGTGGGTTGGGTGGCTAAGGGTTAGGCGGCTAAGGGTTGAAACTTGAGTCATAGCGGCTGCCATAGCTAGCCAATAGTTTTCTACCATGTGTCCTGTAAACCATACAGACCCCTATAAATACCCCTTCAAGGTTCATTTATTCACTTTTCTACAAAACTTTCTAGTGCTCTAAGATCTCCAATCTTCAAACTTCTCCCAAATTTCAGCAATGACCAGTACCACATCTATTCCTACACCCAAATTTCAATACAAAAACCTCATGTGCCCATAGATCTTAGCTCTACTAAGAGAAAAAGATGCACAAAAGGATTAGCTCGAAAACTTAGAATTTACTAGGCTGGTGGACATGTCCCAATTCGATACTGATAGTTCAGTCCTTGATTACCTTCTCGCCTCTTACAACGAGAATGATGGTAAATTTTCCCCTCATGCATCCAAGACATCGTCAAATTTATTTCTCAATTGAACCTGAGGACGTACATCGGTTAACATGTTTACCATTCAAAAATAAGTCGGTTGTTACTACAAAGGTGTTGATCTACATTTCCAGCTTCCTGTCCAGATGAGTGTACGAGTAATCAAGAAACACTAAACAACGTCGAGTATACAAGGGCTTAGTACCTTGGAGATGACGATGGAAGATATGGGTGCAAAGTTGATATCGGACTACTCGGTGTGATCCCAAAAAACCTGTAGTTCACGTACACTAGAAAAATAATGATTAGAGATTTTAAGCGGGGGTTGCCTGACAAAGCAGATCCAGGAAGTGTTAACTTCCTCGATGGCTGTCAACCCCCATGTGATAAGAATAATAATACAATAGCATCCAAAACAGATAACATAAAAATTGAGAAACAAAATAACCTAGATGGTACCGGTGTGCAGATAGAATTACTTATCTGATGCATGCAACATGAATCTCATCACATGAACCCAAATCATGAGAAAAATGTCATAGAAATTCCATGTGCTATCACCAAGATAGAACAATAATGATATTATAAAATAACTAAAATCTCGCAGCATTCACCTGAATTTTCTAACTTTCTCTTCCTCCCTCAAATATGGGGAAAACCCATATTTATAGCTTAAGGGTAAGGTTAAACTACAGGTTAACAGATACTCAGGGGTTGAGTAAAGTAACCCTGAGTTAAGAAACATGATGTGATCTAGCAGGGCTCACAATTTGACTTAAAGTAAAGGATAAAGATGTGATAATAGGTGGGGATATTAGGTGAGATAAATTATTTTCTTTTCGAATGATTAGGAGTGAGATGTTGGATGGGTGCATTATTTCCCATGTTTTGAATAATTTGTGAGAGATGAAGATAATGCCCAAAAATTTGAATTATCAAATGGGTCCACATAGAGATCATTTGGTAATTAATTAAATAGGGTGAAAAATGGATGGGATTTTATTTAAATTTAAGAAAATAAAAAGGCGAGAGGGGAAGTTATATGAATTCAAGATATAGAGAGGCACTACACCAAAAATTGGTATCTACATTTGCCCCTTTTTGTTGAGTGGTTTGCAATAGCAAGCCATTAGACAAAAACAAAAAGTGTTAGATGAAATATGTGTCTAAAGATGGATGAAGACATGACCAAAGGCAAGATGCCCCGGGAAAAAAAGGATCACAAATAACAGTAAAAAAAAGGTATGGCGGTGACTCCAATATCACATCAGTAGAGGAAAATTGTGGTCTCAACGAAGACAAATGACAACATTCTACAAACTAGTGAATAGGTGAAAACCAAGATGACTAATGGGTCAAGGGAAAACATCAAAATATGTGCAACTATATGCAAAAAATGTGTGTAATCCTTTGTCTGTGAGGAATCGTGCAAAAAAAATCACGCGTCTGCAAAAGGGACGAGGATGAAGATAATGATGCCCCAGTATAGGGCACGGGAAGGACACAAAGTGAGTGATATGTGTTGACAAGTATATGGATGAAAATATGGAATAATCATAAATGTGGACAAGATGAGCAGATAGGATAGAAATCTAAGATAAAATGCCCTAATGATGTGACAAATATGATGGTAATCATGTTTAATAGGAAATATGCATAAGTGTTAGAAAATTAGAAGATAAAAGTAATCATGCTTGTTCAGTAAGTAGGATATGAAGTCAAGATACTTTTATGACAAAACAAAAGCAGAGAAAATATTCATGGAAGAGTACAAAATCATATAGATGTTGGCTGTTATGGTATCCTCCACGACAAAAATGTCCCAGGAAGATGGGATTAAAAATGTGGATGATAAATGATAGATATTAGAGAAAGAAGACATGGTTGGGGTAGAAAAGACATGGTAGAGGAGAGGGATCAAATAGTAGAGAAGGGCGATAAGAGAGGTGAGAAGATAGATGAAAGCAGAAAAGAGAGAGTGGCATTCATTTAGAGGGTAGTGCAAAAAGATAAGCGGGAAATAAATAGGTAAGGTACGAGGGACCTTGAGAAAAAAAATTAGAGAAAGAGAGGAGGAGAAGAAGGGAAGGAGGAAGTTTAAACAAGAAAAAGATGAGATGAGAAGAGAAAAGAGATTAGAAGGGAAGGTGGATGTACGAAGATATATCATAGTAAAGAAGCAGCAGATATAATAAAGAGGAGAAATGGTGGAAGAAAGAAATTATGGACAAAGAAGAAGACAAGAAAATTATAGAAGAAGGGATGAAAGGGAGATGGAGATCAAAACAGAGGGAGAGAAAGAATGGATCATGAAAGAGATGAGAGAAATGAGAAAGAGAAGTTGTGAAGAATATGAGAGAAGGACGATTGGAGAGATGAATATGTATAGTAGGATGGAAAGATGAAGGAGATGAAGAAGTTAAAGAAGATGGGGGAGGAGGTAGAATGGAAAAGAGAAAGAAAGGCACTATGAGAAGCTAGGAAGATAGGGGTGATAGAGAAATAAGTTCAGTAATGGGGGAAATAAAAATAAGAGGGAAAGAAGAAATGATAGAGCCAAAATAGGAAGGGAATTGAATATGAAACAGAACGCATGGAAATGCATGTGGATGGTGTGATGATTAAGAATATGGGACAACGCTGGTGAATCAGGTTATCAATGGAGAAATAGAATGAAAGTGTGAGGAGGAGAGCATATGAAGATGATACAAATGAAATGAAAGAAAACCAAAGGTAGAAAGGAGGAGAGGAAAACAAAGAAAATGATGCAAAGGAAATATTTGATGAAGACAATAGAAATATTGAAAAAGGAGAAGGGAAGATGAAAAGGCAATACCAACAGAGGGATGTTAGGATAAATCCTCTAATAATGATTAGAGGGCAGAAAATAAAAAAAGGAGGAAGAGAAAATGGAGGAGGTAAAAAAGAGTGAACCGGTATTAGTAGAATGGAGATAAATGAGTTTTAGGAGAATTCCACAGATAATTCTTAGCGTGAGAATGGAAGATGATGATGACATAATGTTAGATGAACAATAATAATGACGAGTAAATTTGGTGATAGATATGGGGAAGTATTCTAGAAAATGGATCAGAAAGAATAAAGAAAGGAGGCCTAACGATATGTAAGAAGATAAATGCAAGGAGAGAATGTAATGGATGAGGATGTGGATGAAGATGATAGAAGTAAAGATAAAGGAACAAGACATAGTGAGAGAGGGTATGAAGTAGTTAATTTGGATTTTAAATGAGGGATGATGGAGATGATATTCTAGGAAGTTTGAGATATTTTGTGTGAGGAAAAAGAGAAGGGAAGAGGATGTGTTTTTGGGGAATGAAGAAAAAATAGGGATGATGGGAATATGAAGGAAAGAGGAAAGGCAAGAAGACAGATCATTCCTAAGAGAGTGTAGTCATTTTTACCCCTATCACAAAAGAAAGGAACCTCATGCACGCCGACCTATCACCCAACAAAAGCTGAGCGCTCACCTGAGGCATGCGTTGGTACCGAGCCTCTCTTTTATGTGAGTTTACTAGGAAACATCATCTATGATTTGTGTGAGAGATTTCAAAAGGGAAATTAGGACATACAAGAACCATAGGGCATAGAACGACCTCTAGATCCTTGCAG
Source organism: Taxus chinensis (assembly GCA_019776745.2). Lineage (NCBI taxonomy): Eukaryota > Viridiplantae > Streptophyta > Pinopsida > Cupressales > Taxaceae > Taxus > Taxus chinensis. The sequence continues at coordinate 883,075,633 of CM034149.1, forward strand.
TCATTTCAGACCGAGTACTTAATAGAATCCATAACATGTAGTATGATAGAAAGAAACATACAAGCATCAATACTTAGCATGAAAGGAAAGAGAACTCATAAGAGATAAATATGCATCCGAATCATTAATATTCATGTATATATTATAACAGGAAACCTTATTACATCCATGGAACCATTACAGAGGGTCGTAAGGAAGTAGACCGCAGTCATGCATTACACTAGACTTAATGTAACTAAGCCACCAAAAAGAAAATTTACAACCCCCAAGCCTAATGCATCCTCTCCCGAATACAACTATCCACTTGAAAGAGTCCTCGCAGTATTTCTAAAGAGATCCGCTCACTCTCTATGTATATCCTTTTGTCTCTGTAGATGCTTGTATTTATAGCTTTCCTAAACTGCCAACTCACTTTCCAGCGCCCTCAGATCCGGTGCCAAGTGTCCGAATGTGGTCCTTTGTGCAAGCATGCTTCTCTATGCCTGAGATTTCCACTTTATCCCATGATTTTCTTCTAGAAGATTCTATCACAGGCATGTTCCTTCCTGGGCCAACCTGCCACCAAGCTAGCATCTTATCCACACGCAAACAGGTCATGTTTTTCACGTGTTCTTCCCCAGACATATAAAATGACTAAGTATCAAACCCTTGGTTTTTTCTTCGCACATCACAAGCCAGGGGCTTCCTCAAACCCTTCTCTTTTGCGCTTTTTCCTTACGTGCCATTTCATAACTGGGACCTTGTGCACCTACGCACATTCATACTTGGTCAATAATCTATGGGTCCAACAGAGAGTCTCTTGAGTAATATCACCATGACATAGGAATAGTTAATTAGTATCGCCAAGCCGAAGAAGAACCACTTTTCAAATCACCCCATGGCTAAAATCCTTTCTATGGGTATAGTTCTCTGGAACCACGCATGTAGCACCTTCTTTGAATTATTAATATATCCCATCACTTGTCTATGTTCTATATCAAGGGTCCTCCTACCCGAGCGTGTGCCTTTGGGAAAACTTACCATTAGAGTGGGACCTCCTCCCATGCTGTCATGCTCCTTCTCAATGTTTTCCTCCTTACCTTCCTTCAACACCATGTCAGCGTTGCGCTCCAATTCTTGGTCTACCAAGGCCTTGAGCATTTTATTTACCTCTCTCTCTGCCACCTCGGTGATCTATTCCTTTATGAAGCTTATGGCTTCCTACTTTTCCACACCAACCTCCTCACTCTTTCTCATGTCTTGGATGCCTTCCTCATCCTGGGTACTCTTGTGATGCACGAATACGAACTCCTATTTCTCCTCCCCACTCTCTTCTCCTGAGTCGTACATGATGAAAATATGTGGCTCCTAGTCTCTTTTAGGCTCACCCTCCTTACTGTCATCTTCTTCACTCTCATCTTCCCTTCTACCCATGTACTTCTCTAAGTTTTCGATCTCCTACGAGTCATCTTCCTCTTCCATCTTCTGCTTTTTCCTGAGAGGTGGCTCCTTGACAGGGGATTCAGCCTCTTCTTCTTCCTTAGGTGACTTTTCCTTGGTGAGGGGTTGCCTAGGTGCCTCCACTTCCGGTGTCTTATCCCTCACCGGGGAATTCTTTCTCCATGTGTAAGTACTGGGCTTGGTGCTCGTTGTCAGCATGCTCACTGTTTGAGCAATTTACACTCTTGGTGCTTCTTCTTCTTCTCTTCCCCTCTTCTTAGGCATGGGCTTCTTCCTACCCATGGGATCATTAGGTATGGAGACATCATTCTCCAGGTACATGCCCTTCTCAAACTTGGGCCTTATACGGAGGTATACGTGCACCGCGGACCCTCTGCAATGGGTAGCATTATCGGCCTTGTCATCTGGACCTCATACAACATGTACCTTTCCACATATGCGTGCTTGCCGCTAGGGTAGTTCAACCTTTTTCACATCTCTCTGTGCTCTCGATCCAAATTACCTAGTTCTAGCTTCAGCATATTGGATTCCTTAAATTTGTTTACTCACACGCTTAGAAGTATTGAGATGTGAAAGTGAAGGGAAGCTTGTACCATGGGCTCTATGGTTCATCTATCATCTTGAACCTGCCTAGGAAGAAATTTTGATATAGTGCAAATTCATCTTCCCCCTTATTAACTACTGGAAGTTGTTTAGGGATCCTCCACTCTACCCCGAACGCATTCCTTAGGTGCATGAATACCACTTCTCCAGTCACACCTTGTGGGGTGTTGTCATTGTGTCACATGTATACTTCTCAAATTTCTTCGCAGGTGAAGGATCCTTGGCAGAGTACTCCTATATAAATTTGTCTGATGCGTTAGGAACTCCAATATCTAAAAATAAGATGGTTAGCAAAATGTTACCGAAGGGGATTCTGTCCCCCTCCTTCATGCAACAGACAATTTCCTCCACGTGATGTATGCAAACAAGTTTTATATGGTGCCCTCTGTAATTTTTCCGGCAGACATATAACCAAGTTTTATTGACCTGGGTCCATCTCTCCTAGAAATTCAACTTTGTTACTAGGATGTGCGGCCATCTTCATCATTGGGTCTTTGATATCTGAGATGTCATAATATCTCAACACCTTCTTGGAGGCATATTCGTTGATGATTTCCTAAATTTCCTCCTTTTCATTTAGGTCATTATCCAATTTGTTTCCTTCACATATGTGTCATGTGAACTAAGAGATGATTTTGGGAGTAATGCACATCTTTCACCCTATAAAATGGAAGTAATCTTCATGTACCTCGTGACATTAGCCATTGGTATAGGCATTCTGGTTTTACAAAATAGGGAAACTCATAGAGTTGTAACAACCCTTCCTTCTCCAATTTGACCTTAACATCATCATTGTAGATGGGCAAGCCCTATGGTGTCTGTTTTTTCGTGGGGCACACTAACTCTAGTGCCATTTCATTTCTCGATCATGTTCATTCGGTGGTTATAATCACTCACAGGCACATTCCTCAGGTGGACTCCCACTCCTTACCCATCATTACCCCATCTGGGTATTGCATCTCTACATACCACTCTTCATTCGTATTACTCACATCAGGTTCTTTCTGCTTGGCCTTTCCCTTGCCCTTTCCTTTCTTGGGTGCCATTATCAAGGTCCTCCTATCACTTCACTCCCTCCTTGTTACTCTATTCTTCCACTTCTTCCAGCCTCAGATCTCAAATCTATGATGAAAAACCTCTTGAACCCATGCCCTAGTTTGTCAAAACCCTAATTGGGATAAAACTTCCACAAGACGAGTGCCTCCTCACAACTTTTCTCACATGCCGTGTAACCCCTTCCTTCTAGTTTGCAAATTCAAACTGGTTTCTCACGCTTCAATCTCACAGATATTTCTTCACACGATCGAATATGGAAACCCTAGTTTGTAAAACTCACTTCTTTCTCTATTTCTCAAAGTGAAAATGAAAGTGCCTTGACCCTTTACTTATAGCTTTTCTCTTTTCAAACATTAAATGCTACTTCACCTACCACCATACTTTTTTCATTTAATGTAGACTTTTTCAAACAAATCCCATCTTCAGTGCTTTCACTCACGCACCCAACCTGCACGAAAACCCCTCCAACCATTCTGGTGCACAACCAATCCAACATGACAGGAGACTCTTGCGCATGCATGTAACCAGCACCGAAGGCACTTCTTCTGTCCTGATTTTTTCTCTCGCCTACCTCGTGTTGCTTAATGCACTTTCTCCTCCTTAGTACGTGGGATCTAAAAGTAGCTAAAATTATCTTTATCCTAGCACCATCCATTCTTCCATCTTTTCTCTCCATACACCTCTTTCAACCGGGCCATTCAACAGGGCTTTTTAACACACACTTCCTTGGCACTCTAACCATGTGCTCCTTCACATTTCTCCACCCCACACTTAAAATGATGCATGGTCCTCTGCGCACTCACAAATTCTCCAAAGTAGCAATAAGGTTACTGGCACCCAAGGTGCAAAAAAAAACAACAACGCGAAAGGGAAACATAAGAAAGGGAATGCATAAAGGAAAAATTCTAACTAACTGGAAAAATTTACCTTATTTACAAACACCAAGAAGACTTATTTATAGTAGGGCTTTAGCCTACTCCCATTGAAGTGTCTAGGAAACTTGTCCCATCCAGTGCTTGTAACTGGCACGTGCCCAAATCAAGGATGTACGAGATTGTGTAAGGACCCAACCAATGGACTTTTAACTTCCCAAGGATGGCACAGAAACTTAGAATCATATAGTAACACCATCTGCCCAACCTCAAACTTCTTTTTTCTAATGTGGCGATCATGCCAAGCCTTCTGCTTTGCTTTTTCTGTTGTTTGGCTCCACCTGGCAAGTGATCATCTCTCATCCAACTTCATTAACTCATCAATCCTTTCTTCCAGCGCTTGTTCATCAGCTAACCCTCTTGTGCACGCTATTCACAAAGAAGGCAACATAAATTCAATTGGTAAAAATAGCTTCGCACTGCCAAACACCAACTGAAAAGGTGTGGCTTTGTTCAGCCTTTTATATGTTGTCATGTAAGCCCACAATACTACCAATAATTTTTCATCCCAATCTTGTCTTCCGACATCACAAATTTTGGTCAGGGTATGACTCAAGTATTTTATTGAATGCTTTTATGGTTCCATTTGCTTATGGGTTATAGGGCATAGTCTTGTGATGAGCCACCATGAACTCTGATAATAGGATCCTCATGGTCTCATTCAAGAAATGTGTACCCCTATCACTGGTCAAACTCAATGGACACCCATACCTCATGATAATGTTCTCCCACAAGAACCTTGCCACTGTGGCTACTGTGTAATCTTTAGTCGGAGCTGCCTTTGCCCACCTTGTCAGATAATACATGCAAGTGATGACATAACATGACCCAGTCCTACGCACCGCTGGTGTAATAGGTCCTACAAAGTCTATTGCCCACTTTTCAAAAGGCTCTGTGCTTAGGGATAGGGTGCAAAGGCATTTCATCTCTCCTTCCTAGTTTTCGCTAATGCGCTAACAATGGTCACACGCTTTACAATAGTCCTTTACAATCCTTGTACAAGGTTTCCCACCACAAACCTGCCATTAATATCTTACACGCAGCTAGCATCACCTACATAATGTCCACCCACACTTCCTCCATGTACTTCCTCCATGATGGCCAGGCGCTCATGCTCTAATACACACCTGCGCAAAACTTCATCACGTCCCAACTTGTATAAGTCTCCACTGATTAACATGTAGGGTGCGCAGTGTATGGCCAACTACTTTTTCTCTAAAGTCTTCATTCCTTCTGGTGCCACACCTTCCTTTAAAAATACTGCAATCTCTTCCAAGTCTGAGGGCATGTGCCGTAACCTAAACAGTTGTGCATTTGGCATTGTTTCCTCAATACTCTGCACGTGTCCTCCCCTAAATCAATTCTTGACAGATGATCAGGCCCATAATTACTTTTCCCAAGCTTCACTATAATGGTGAATTCAAATTCTTGAAACAAAAACACCCACCGACATATGCACCCTTGTAGAATATGCTTGTTCACCAAACAATTTTAATGCCATGTGGTCAGTGTAAAACACAAAGGGTGTTACCAGAAGATATTGCCTAAACTTGAAAAGCACATAGATCATCGATAATGCCTCACGCTCAGTTTTGGTATAATTCTACTCTACTGGAGTGTCAGCTTCCTGCTTGCAAAACACAAAGGATGATCAACAATCCCTTCACCTAGCTGTGCAAGCACTGCTCCAATGATGGTCCCTAAGGCATCTATATGGACATGAAAGGGCTTGTCCCAAGAGGGAAAACTGTAATATAGGTGTGGTGACAAGCCTATCTTTTAATGTATCAAATGCCCTCTATTGTTGCACCTCTCTCCAATGGAAGGCACTTTTATGTCTAAGCAGCTCCTCTAAAGGTGCGGTGATCTTGGCATACCCTTTTATGAATTTCCTATAATAGCCCGTATGCCCAAGGAATCCACACACTGCGCTCTGGCTAGTAGGGTCCCCTAACCCCACAATAATTACAATTTTAGCGAGGATCTACCAGCAAGACCATCCTTACATATGATATGCCCCAATAAAGTTCCAAAGGGTGTAGAAAACACACACTTCTTAATGTTGAGGGATATCCTCAACTACCTACACCTCTCAAACATTAACCTTAAATTATCACAATGGTCTTTAACCAGACCATACACTGTCCAATCATCCAAATAGACCTGAAGAAACTTATGGATGAAGTCCTGGAATGCTTGCACCACTATGCATGAAAAAATAGTAGGCACATTCTTCAACCTAAATGGGCATGACCGTGTATGCAAAAACTTCCCCACTCAGTGGTGAAATTCATCTTCTCCTGGTCCTCCTTTGCAATCTGGACTTGGTGATACCCTGAAAATCCATCCATAAAGGAATAGATTTCATGCCCAGTGACTCCTTCCAAACTTTCTTTAGTGAAGGGGGTCAGAAAGGGATCAATGACACAAACTATGTATTTAATTCCCTATAATCCATGCAGATCCTAATCCACCCATCCTTCTTGATGTTGATTACCATCAGAACTTATCCATTTTGATTCTTCCACTGCCTCAATGATCCTAGAAGCTATCATTTTGTATATTTCCTCCTTAACCTTCATGCAAAAATTAGGATTCATCTAGTAGGGGCCTTTTCCTAACCAAGTGTGCACCTTCCTTTAGTTTTATCTTCATCTCCCCCAAGGAATGGTGAACTGCCTTTGAGCTCATGGTACCCGCGTGGGAATAAATCCTCAAATTCATCGTAGCAGATCAATGATCTTAGATACTTCCTTCTCCGACCAGTAATCTCCAATAATAGCTTCCTTAGGTTCTTCTCCTGAACCGATGTTTAACCTTCTTTATCTTTAAGGGTTCATGGTAGGCATGCACGTGAGTATCAGCATTGTCCACTACCTCACACATCCCTACAGAATGGTTAACATCCAAGCTTTCTGGATTCCTCTCCATCAATCACATACACCAACTTTCCTTTTTCTTTTTCCAAACACGCGCGCTCAAGCTGTAACTCTTATGTTTCCTCTACTTCTTCAAAGTGCACCTCCAATCCTGGTTCACCTAGTAATTCCAACAGCCTATCTTCTATCCTGGCACTATCCCCCATGGTAAGGCACTTGATACCCTACAAGGCCTTATCAACCAATGGTTTGGTACTTCGATACTCAAAGGTTTGAATAAGGTCAGCCATGAGCTCTTGCCAATTCCTTGTCTGTGCGGCATGTCTCTGAATGAATATACCATGCGCTTGCATGTAACCCTATGCAGTGTAGAATACAACTTGTGCACCCAGAGGGATGGTGGCAAGGCTTCCGCACCTTCTCTCAAGACCCATTCACACTCTTGGATATGGAAAGAGGTGGGCTCCTTCCCATGGTATTCCTTGATGATGGTGGGCACACTTGCTCCTAGAAAATCTGACAGAGAGAAATTCTTACCTTGCGCCACTCTAAAAGGCTCTCCTGATGTGTAGCCCACCACCGAGCCACTGTGTCCGAGCAAGACATAACTTAACATCCCCCTTCATTCCTTCTCATTCTTCCACTGAGCTTCCACCTCCTGCAGAAAGATCTCAGGGAAGGCTCCTCCTGAATACTTGGGTAGTTCTTTTCCTCCAAGGCACTGAACCATGTGCGCCTTTGTTACCTTGGTCACCGACCCTCTCAACTACCATCCCATCAATTCATAAGTCCCATGCACCCAATTGTCACATGCCATACTAGTGGTATCACTCACTGATTGAGCATCTTCAAACTGGATAACCCCGTTAGTAGGGTGTATCATCTCAGGGTCTCTAATTGAGCACACATATATCCTGTCCAGAACTTATTCTCCCAACGGTTCAATATAGGGTGTCAACTTCCCATCAGCTAGGAGTATAATGACCCATTCCTCCTTATTCTCAAAGCTGATGTACCCTTTGTTAAACTGAAGGTCTGCATTGTTCTTGTAACACCAAGGGCACCCAAGTAGTGCTGGGAAATTGTTTTCCTCGGTGAGTGCCAAGACTTCAAAGTCCCCAGTAAACTTATCTCCTATAGATAGTAATAGTTGACATCCTTTAAGACACCAATGGGCATTTCCTTAGTCTTTTTTTAGCCATATATAACACATTCGAAGATGGTTGTAATGCAGGTCTTCCCATCTGATGCCATACATCCAAAGTTAGAACATTAACCTCCACGCCTGTGTCAATGAGGATATTACTGAGGAGCCATCCATCTACAACTGCATTCAATGTGATCTCCTTGTCATAGTCAAGGGTGTGAGGGGGGAAGGTTTCGTGTGTAAGACCATGCCTCTCACACTCTCCTCTGGTGCGTGGTACCTTCTCTGATCCTCAACCATGATCCTAGCAAGGGAATAGCATTTTATTCTCCTTGACCTCATCCTTATACTCATTAGCATTTTACACACCTCCTTGACCTCATCCAGGTCATCCTTTGGCGCCTCGACTCTCCTTCCTTGTTCCTCCCTCCTAGATTGCTCCTTTAGACATTGGATTTCCCCTTGTAAGCTTCTGAATGACATCCATGGTGTCCTGATATATCTCCTTTTGATGCACGAGGTCTGGATACTTTCCATGAATGACCTCCTCCCTTGAAACTAAGTTCTTCTGTCTTGGTATCTCTCTTGTGCATGCATGGCTTCTACCCTTGTTGTTACCAAGACAGGCTCCAAACCTATGCATCCCATGTTACCTGAGGCATCCACTGTATATCTAACTTCTTAATACTGACCATTGCAATGCCCTTTTCCTTCTGGTGCTGCTGATTCATATGCTCAAACAATTCCGGGCACTCCTCATACTTATGCTTTTTTCCTGCACCATGAGCACTGCAATAGGTCCAGGCATTCACATTTGTAATGCTCCGTAGATCCACAATTGAAAAAGGTTCCATGTGGGAACTCACTCCTTCCTCCCCGTGGTTACCATGACCACGAGAATCCTCCTCGAAAACCTCTTTCGCATGTGCCTCCATCTACGCACTCCTCATAATGGAATGATCATCACCCTTGGAACTACTAGCAACGCTGGTTTGGTGCACCCCATGATCAATGGCCTCATGGATCTGATCAATGAGCCTATAGTCCTTAGTATCATGGGTTGTAGAAGTGACAAATCTTGCAATAACAAGATACATTCTTCCTGATTGTTGTGCTACAACAAGGGGCACCTACTTGCATCATGGTCCCCATGAAAAATTTCACAATCTACTGCCACATCACGTACTATCCTCCAGGGGAAATTATCCTTAACGTGCCCCTCTATTTCACAATTTGTGCACCACAAACCATTGTGAGTCTCATGGGTTGAGTTCGTAGACAATTTTTCCAACTACTTGGCCATAGCAGTAATCTGAGCCTCCAAGAATGGGCTAATGCTAGTATCAACACTACCAATAGCTTCGGCATGTAGGGTAGCTTCCAATGCCTCGAACGGGTCTGTAAAAGTTTTATGAGATAAGGCCCTTCTAAAAGGGGTGATCAACCCTCCAAAAAACCACTGAGCATGCTGTGAAGGGTGAATATCATATGATAATTTAGATAAGAGATTTTTAAAGCGCGCATCATACTCCCACACACTCTCTATCCATTCCTTATTTAATCTCCTTCAAAGCATTGATGCTCTTCTTCTCAAACTCAGGAATGTGGAATTCTACCAAGAATGCATTCTTTAAGGTAGTATAGTCCACCATTGTTTGATGAGGGTCATACTTCCTATACCAGCTATGTGTGAACCCTTACAACGTGGTTACAAACTGACTAGCCTTCCGTTATGGGGTTGTGACACCCTTCACGCGCCATAACAGTTCACATTTGTGAACATGTTCCGCAGACATCCTCAATACCTCTATAATTGGGAAAATGTAGAGACATTTCAAAGAAAACTTGTGGGGGTGGTTGGGGCCCAAATCCTCCTCCACCAAATCCTTGATTTTTTCCTATGTTTCCTCCACCACCTGATCCACCAGGTTCCTCAATTCCTGAACCACCAGGCCCACCAAGTCTTGAACCACCAGACCCACCAGCTCCTACTCCTCCTGAACCACCAGATCCACCAGGCCCACTAGGTCATGAAGTGGTCATGCCAAGGGTCCCCATAGTTCCACTAAGTTGTGTGCCTACGATCTGTGAAAATGCCCCACTACTAATAGTATACCCCATGTCACTCCCAGACATGAGACCAAATGCTTGTATGCCTATACCTTGCCTGAAAATTCCTAACACTAGGCTGGTGTTTGCAGCCATAGAAGTCCCAAATGAGAAATTATACCTCCTGGGCATAGAACAATCACCTCCAATGTAGCCAACTGGATTAGCAATATTATCCCCCTGATCTAGAAAACCAAGCACTAGGGTCTGATCACTAGGTGGGCTCAGATGCATGCCAATGGTTCTTCTTTCTCCGCGTGACAAACTCTCATCAAAAGCCGAAGGGGTTTCTCTCACACGCTTTCCAAGATGGGGTCACATAGACTTCTCAAGTTCCACGTCCTCAGCGTAAACCTCAAATCCTTCCCGTAACATCTGCCACCATACATCCATCACACCTAGTAACCTCACATTTTCTAGCAATCTCCCTTTCACGCGCTTCACCATACTTGAGTCATCTCTCCTCCCTTTCTTTTTCCGCCGTAACATCTGCTATCTTCCTCCACCCTAGCTTCCTCACCCAGCACTCAAAATGGTTTAGCCAACCATTAGGAAAGCCTCTAAACTCATGGTAATCATCAAGATCTTCAGAGCCAGAGGGACAACACGTAAAAATGATCCTCTAGGCTCCCGCAGAAACTCAAACTCAGCAACCTCCAGACAGGAATACTTGGAAATGGTGTACTCCAGAGTGTAGCTAGCCAATACTCCTTTCCACCAATGATCCACAGCATGGGTCCACGTTAGATCTACATCTTGTAGCCTTTGGTATTCTTCTTGGGTCCACACATGCGATCCATAATTCCAACTTGATCTAGATGCATAGGATGAGAGCCATTCATATAGCTCCATAGGGAAGTAGCAGAAAAAGGTCTCATATAGATGGAGGTAGAGATTCTCTTCTACCCATCTATGTGCATTAAACTTAGGTCTAGTGTTGAATCTCTGAGAAAATTCATCCTCTGTGCTTCTTGAACCATGATTCAACACTTTCCAACATTAACCACTCTGTCATTACTCATTACACAGATCATGATGTATGCTAAATCCCACTACAACTTCAAAAAGAGGTCTCAGCAACATAACCAAGATGTAGTCATTTTTACCCCTATCACAAAAGAAAGGAACCCCATGCATGCACCAACCTATCACCCAACAAAAGCTGAACGCTCACCCGAGGCATGCATGGGTACCGAGTCTCTCTTTTATGTGAGTTTAGTGGGAAACATCATCTATGATTTGTGTAAGATATTTCAGAAGGGAAATTAGGATATACAAGAACCGTAGGGCTCAAAACAGCCTCTAGATCCTTGCAGTCATTTCAGAATGAGTACTTAACAGAATCCATAACATGTATTATGATAGAAAGAAACATACAAGCATCCATACTTAGCATGAAAGGAAAGAGAACTCATAAGAGAGAAGTATGCATCTGAATCATTGATATTCATGTATATATTATAACAGGAAACCTTACTACATCCATGGAACCATTACAGAGGGTCGCAGGGAAGTAGACCACAGTCATGCATTGCACTGGACTTAATGTAACTAAGCTACCAAAAAGAAAATTTACAACCCCCAAGCCTAATGCATCCTCTCCCAAATACAACTATCCACTTGAAAGAGTCCTCGCAGCATTTCTACAGAGATCCACTCACTCTCTATGTATATCCTTTTGTCTCTATAGATGCTTGTATTTATAGCTTTCCTAGACTGCCAACTCACTTTCCAGCGCCCTTAGATCTGGTGCCAAGTGTCCGAATGTGGTCCTCTATGCAAGCATGCTTCTCTATGCCTGAGCTTTCAACTTTATCCCATGATGTTCTTCTAGAAGATTCTATCGTAGGCATGCTCCTTCCTGGGCCAACCTAACGCGAGGCTAGCATCTTATCCATGCACAAACGGGTCATGCTTTTCATGTGTTCTTCTATGGACGTCCAAAATGACTAAGTCCCAAACCCTTGGTTCTATCTTCATACGTCGTGTGCCACAGGCTTCCTCAAACCCTTCTCTTTCACACTTTTGCCTTGCACGCCATTCCATAACTGGGACCCTTGTGCACCTACACACCTTCATACTTGGTCACTAATCCAGGGGTCCAACAGAGAGAATCTTAAGTAAGATCACCATGCCATAGGAATAGTTAAGTAGGATTGCCAAGCCAAAGAAGAAGAATGATGAAAATATTGAGTGGTGTATACCAAAATGGAATAGGAAGTGAAAGGAGGTAATGAAAAGGAAACAAAGGAGCGTGACATGAGTGGATTGAGGAATGCATGTAGTGTAGGATGGAGAGTGTAAGGGTAATTCTTAATTAGGATGCCTATGTTGTACGAGTGATGATGTCAGAGCGTTAAGTAGAATTTATGGAGTAGGAAGATGTTTCTAGCGTTGAAAAGAACAAAAAATAATGAAGGAGTTTCTACAACGGCATGATCTTAAAAAAGAGCTACATTGTGATTAAGAAGCCTACGTGGAATGTGTGGTTAAGTAGGATCATCAAGCCGAAAGAATAATGGAAGGTAAATGGAATGATAGAATAGATGGTAGTAAAAGTATGTTAAGATAAAAACACAAAAATAATGGCTCATGTGGGGGACATGTGAAGTACCAAACAAACAACAGAGAAGGAAAACAGTGGGTGAGAAGAGCAGAGAAGAATGAGATGAGATGAATTTTAGGAGAAAATTGGGTTGATAAAGGGGGCTAGGAGGAAGGAATGGTCAACAGACATGATCATGAATGAGACCTTGTTTAGAATGACAAGTCTGCCTCGAGTAAGGTTTCGGGTGCTATGCAGGGAATTACGTAAATGTGCCAAGCTGGGGATGAAAGTTCTGTGATGATGAAGAAGATGATGTCAATGCCAGATGAAAAAAAAAATAAGAGTGATGGGAAAGAAAATTGGTGGGTGATTGTAGAGAAGAGAAGGATAATGTAAAAGAATGGATTGAGAAAGATAACATTGGTCATGGTGGAGGATGAGAAGTTGTTGGATAATGAATGCTACTTGAGAGATAATCTCAAGTAGAATTCACAAAACTGCAACAGAGATCAAGTAGAATTCCTAAACTGAATAGTGTATTAAAGAGAGTGCATAGAAAAAGTAACAGATTTCATAGATTCATCGAGGGATATTGATAGGGGACATCCTTAAGAGTGAAAAAAAATATAGATGCAAATTTATGTATATAAAATTTGATTATAATTGTAATAAAATATGATTTTGATGAGATGGGTGTCACATAACCATAGCAAGGGCCATGCAAGAAATTTATGCTTTTAACCAGACAAGAGGTAAACAAGAAAAGGTACTAATCAAAGAATTGTGCTTGCAGTCGATAGCAGGTTTTAGTACATAACTAATGAGATTTGATTATATCACAAGACCAAGAGGAAGATATGGATGAAATATTCTCATAATATTAATGTCGACATGATGAAGGATTTGAGATGTAACCTGTATGTGGGAAGAAGGTTCTCCAAAGATGGTGTTCCTTAAGTCGATGCCCCAGCTCTGTGAAAGGGACAGAACAATAATAGAAGAAATTTGATCAATGCGGAAAGCTTTCTAAATAGCAAGAGAGTAACCATTCTTCGATGGTATGGTCTACTATATATAACATAGATGGTGGGAATGATAGCCGTCCTTTGAGGGATCGGTCTATTTTAATACATAACGTAGATGACAAGAATAATATAATAGCCATCCTTCAAGGGATTAGTCTATTTTTTTATTTTGATTTGATTTTGGATTTGTATATGTATCTTTTTTTTTGCATGAACGGCTGTCCTTTAAGGGACCAGTCTATATTTGGATAACTTTATGAATTATTTCTTTTGCATACTTGAGTTTGAGCTTCACATGGGGGAGAGCTATCAAATAGCTAAGTAAACCACTTAAGAGGGGATAAGGAATGTACAAGAGACACCCTGCACCCTTCACACGACTACAATAGGAGAATGAGAAGGTAATGGATGTAATGATTATGGGATTCTCACCAAATGGGAGAAATTATCCATATTGAATATGATATAAGTAGATTCATTGTACTTATATTCAAGGTCATATCAAAGTAGTGACAGTAGACCACATAATTCGTATCATTACCATGATATATGGAAGTGGATAATGGTGGAGAGATGGTCTAAAGATAAGACTATACTCATAAGTTTGTGTACTAAAAATAGAATGGTTGTAAGTGCAATGCATTAAGAGGCTCAATCTTTGGTTTACCATCTAGGAGAGACTAAATGATAAGCCCCGGACCCATACTTATGTGTGACAATATATGGTCTGATCCAATTAGGAGAAAATTTTCCCCATTAGCTTCTTTCTAAGGTAGTGACATTTTGATTTTATTTTATAACCAGGCCACCTATTTTAAAATTTTGCACTTTGATGTGTTTATTATAAGCATGTTGGATATGATCTTGAAAGACATGATGGTTCTCAAGAGCAAGAAGGTGACGCTCGTCTAATAACTCAAGTTACATTAGACGTTCCTGGTTATAATCTTCATCAGAAATGAAGTTTCGAATAGACACACGTAAATATGGAATTTGGATTTCAAGGGAAACAATGGTCTTGGAGCCATATACTAGAGAAAATGGAGTAGCTCCCATGTGGAAGTGCGAATACTTGTGTGATAGGCTCACAGAGAAAAGGGAAGTTAGAGATGACAATTTCATCCTGCTTGATCAATAGTTTTAGCCAAGATATTTTGAAGAGTTTTATTAGTGGCCCCAGCTTGGCCTTTATCTTGAGGATAATACGGGGAAGAAAAGCTAAGTTGGATTTTAAATGTATCGCCGATATTTTTAAGGTCCTTGTTTGGTCAAAGCATACAAGTGTGTCCCACTTTGTGGCCATAAATATTTTGAAATCTAACTAGTAAATAAATAATTAAAAAATACTATAAAAATTTAAAAAATCAGGTAAATTTTGGATGCCCTGCACCTTGGTATTTATAGCCTCTTAAAAATGCATGTTTGGTCATTTTATGTGTTTGGTCATGTTTTGGTTGTCAGACATAGTTTGCTGAAAGTACAAAAAACTACAAAAAAGTGGGACACAGTTATATGCTTTGACTATATTAATAAGTTATAATATTTTTAAAGCACTTTCTATTGTCCATAATAAGTTTATGAGGAACACCAAAGTGGTAAATGATATGTTGATATATAAAATTAATGATTGGGCCAAATCTAGTGGAGGTGAGTGGGATTTCCTCCACCCATTTATTGAAATAATCAGTAGCAGTGATGACAAAATGATGTTGTTGTGATGATTACGGGGATTTATTAGACCAATAATATCAAGGACCCACTACGAAAAAGGGCCATAAATCTTGGGTAGGCTATAAATCGTAGCTAGGAATACGAATAAGATTAGAGTGTTGTTGCCATATTACACACTTCTTAACATATTCGCAACAATCATGATTTAGAGAAGGCCAATAATATCCAAGATGAAGAACATGTTTGGGAATAGATAATACACTGAAATTCCCACCACAAATATCGTCGTGGACTTTTTGGATAGCTCTAGAGGATTCATGGGATTGAAGGCATCGGAGAAGGATACCATCAAACCTGTGCTTGTAAAGAATACCCCCAAGGATTACATAACAAGTAGCATGTTGGATAGAATATCTCTTAGAATTTTTAGAAAGATCAAGGGGAGTAATAGATTTGGATAAATAATCAAAAAATTGTGAATACTAGAGGTCTGACGAATTAGAATCGACCAGATAAATCTGAGATATGTTATAGAATGGTTGTTCATGATGATGTATAATAACCAAAAGATTGGATTCTTACATTGTCCAAGGGATAAGGGCTGCAATGGATGCCATTGTATCAACAAAACGATTGGTCAAACATGGGACATATTGAATAGTGTAAGAATCGAAGGATTTAAGAAGATGATGAGAAATATCACGATATTGTTGTAAAATATCATTTCTACACTGATACTCTCCAGTGACCTGCTTTATTATTAGTTCAAAATCACCAAAAATGTCAATGATATGAATGCCTAGAAATATAGCAGTTTCTAGTCCTAATATAAGGGCTTCGTATTCTACCATATTGTTTGTACATTCAAAATCTAATTTAAAAGCTAAGGAGATTGGGGAATACTCGGGAGGAATAAGAACAACTCCTACCCCTCTACCTTGCTGGAATTTAGAACCATTGAAGAAAAGAGTCATTTTAAGGGGATCATGATAAAATTGATTGATTGATTCATCTAGAAATTGATTAGAAGGAGTCTATGCGTATTGGAAAGAGGGGCCTCATCTAATTGATCCACAATAGCTTGACCCTTAATTACCTTTTGAGGAATGAATTCCAAGTCGAGCTTGGCCATGAGAAGGAGCCATCGGGTGATGTGATCATTGTGATATGGCTTAGAATGCATCACTTTGAGGGGTTGAAAGTTAGTAACAATATAGGTTTTATGATTAAAAAGATAGTGTCAAAGTTTTGATGCAACGAAGAAGATAGCACAACACAATTTCTTCCACTTCAGAGTATCATGTTTCATAATCATGGAGAGTACAACTGAATATAATAAATGGCCTGTTCACATCCCTAATTATCACGGTGTACTAACATAGCTCCTAGAGCATGATAAGTTACGGAAACATATAAATAAAAGGGTTCTCCTTCGCGTGGAGGTGTGAGTAGTGGTGGAGATAACAAATATCACTTAAGATATTCAAAAGCCTTTTGATAGTTTTGATCCCAATCAAAGGTTATGTCTTTTCGAAGAAGTGATGAAAGGGTTGACAGTGATCAGAAAGTTGCGATATGAAGTGACGAAAAGATTGAAGTTGACCTTGAAGACTACGAAGTTGCTTGAGATTGGAAGGAGGAGGCATTTCAAGAATTGCTTTGATTTTTGCAAGGTCAACCTCAATGCCTCTGATAGAGACAATGAAGCCAAGGAATTTTCTAGTAAGAACTCCAAAAACACACTTCGCCGAATTGAGGTGAAGGGAGAAACGAATGAGATGCTCAAAAAGTGTCTCAAGAACCGAGAGATGGTCACATCTATGTTTAGATTTTTCTAAGAGGTCATCAACATAGTCCTCTACAGTTTGATGTAAGAGGTCATGAAAGATATACATCATGGCTCGTTGATACGTAGCTCCAGAATTATTTAAACCAAAGGGCATGACACAATAACAAAAGGTACCCCATGCGGTGATAAAAGATGTCTTGTGTTGATCTTCAGGTGTAATCAAAATTTGATTATAACCAAAAAAATTGTCCATTAAAGAGAGCATCTCATGTCCCATTGTAAGATCTACAAGTTGGTCAATACTTGGAAGAGGGAAATCATCTTTAGGACATACGAGGTTAAGATCTCAAAAATCAGTACATATACAAAGCTTTCTAGATGCTTTTGTGATGGGTACAATGTTAGAAACCCATTGGGGATAATCAATGGGGATAATGAAGTTGGTAGATAGGATACATTGCAATTCTTCTTTCACAAGAAGAGAAACTCGAGGATGCATTCGATGAAGCTTTTGTCTAACTAGTTTGGCATTGGGGATAACAACGATGTTGTGGACAATGATGGAGGGGTCAAGACCTGGCATGTCCAAATATGACCATGCAAATGCTTGGCTATGTTTGTACAAAAATTAAGTGAAGGCTTCAAGCTCTGGAGGTGTCAACAAATGACTTATTTTAAGGATGTGGTGTTCCTGAGGAGCTCCAATAGTAATTTTGACAGTAGATTCATTCAGGAAATTAGATTTTTCTAATCTTGAGAACCTTCGGCTCCCATGTAGGAGAGAATGGAAGTGTCATCATTGCATTGAAGAATGTCTATGATAAGGGAATCTTCCTCTACCAGCTCTAGATATTTAAGGGGAAAATACTAGGTTTCATTTTTGGCTTGGTAAGTTACCAGTTTGAGAAAAATGGTGGAAATAAAAAAAATAAGGGGAATAGGAACCATATCATCTTGATCTGGATCTGTGAGATAATTGGATGGAGAAAAATCATTATCTGAGCTGGAAGGATAGTTAGAAGGAGATGAGATATTATTTGATTATGTAGGATAGTCGAACGAGGAAGAAGTATGTTTTGAATCAGTAATATATTCAGATGGAGAAGAAATGGATGAATCAATATGAATGGGAGAAGATGCAGATGTGTTGGGAGGGTGTATGGTGGGATCATCGTAGCCCAAACCAATTTTTTGGCATGATTCATGGGCTTGGGAAAATATATTACCATGAGGGCCCTGATCATAATGCCCCAAACCAAACCCCTTCCATGCACAACAATAGAGGTATGTGTGAGCGAAAGATGGTTTACTAAGAAATCTGAAATTACTTGTATATCATTTGGCATGAAAACTATTTTCAGTGTGAGAAGAAGGTTGATCAAGGCCGCTATATACTAAATTGGTTTTGAGGGAAGGAGGCCAAAAAATGAGAAAATTTCCCCAACATTCAATTGATACATAAGGGATTTATCAGGGCAGTCGAGGCGATTAGGAGAAGGAAGGGTATTGAGAGTGAGGATTTGATATTCCCCTAAAGAAATATTTTGCATTATAGTATTAGAAGAATCCATATGAGGTAAGGTAGATGGAAGTACAGAAGACTGGTGGATGCATCAAGAGAAAAATTGGTATTAGGAACAAGGATATCTTTAGGTTTGTAGATCATGCAACATGCCTTATAAGGGGGGATCTCAGCTAGAAGAGCATAAGTAGTCCCTTCATGTTCATATTTGATACAATGATGAAGAGTAGATGGAATGCAATGCATAGCGTGAATCCAAGGATGTCCCAGTAAAAGATTATATTGGAATTCTCCTTCAATGATGTAGAAAAGTTTGTGGAGTTTATGGCCGACACGGATAGGAAGAACAACCATTCCTAATGGGGGAGTGACAACATCGTTAAAACCGTGAAGAACGGGAGGAGACTTGGCAACAATGGTATTGGGCAATTTAAGTTGATTGAAGGTATGAGAAGAAATGATATTAATACTGGCACCATTGTCAATCATAGTTCGATGGACGTAGGTGTCATCAATATAGACTGTGATGAATAATGGTATATCATGTTCTTCTTGTGGTATCCTAGGGATTTTTGAACTTTCAAATGATACGGTAGCAGATGTTGTGAAGGCATGAGCTAAAGCCGTGAAAGGTTGGGACTCATCGGAGGATACCGGGATCTGTTTCAAGACCTCTATAAGAGCTTGTTTATGATGTGGAGAGATTTGAATAAGCTCTTAGAGTGACATTTTGACAAGGGCCTAGTGAAGTTGTTTAATAATGGTATGTTCAATGGGGGAAGGATTTGGGGCGACCAGAATAGATACCTTGGCTTTAGAAGAAGATGAAGGTGTTGCTGCGGGATGATTGGTAGGAGTAGCGATGACAACGTTTGATCATGGTGGAGGTGCAGAGGTAGCAAGATCCTTATGAGGAGGGATAACGACATAAGTCTTAGGGGCAGACGGTGAGGCGGAGTCAGAGTTATATGGCTTTGAATGGGTGGTTATCCAAACAACATTTATTACTAGAGGAGGACGATCCTTAGGATCATCCTCTTTTGATAATATGTTGGTGGCATTGTTGGTTATATATTTATTTGGTAGTGGAATACTGACATGATTTCTTAATGAAAAGGGTGATCGAGATGTTTGAACAGATACATGTTGGGATGTGGAAGTTGATAGAGGAGATGGTAGAATTGATATTTCATCGTTAATATTTTTATCGACAAAATGATGCACAATGGCTTGGAGAGCTTTTCAATGTTCAGTGTCATGTCCAAGGGCACGGTGAAATGTGCAAACAAGATTGGAGTTAAACCAGGAAGGCCTTGGTGCATTTGGATCAAAAAATTTAATTGGTGGTAAAGTGATGGTTGAGGCTTGGAGTAGTTGGTGAAACATAGTGGTATAATAACCTGGTGTTATCAACGGAGAACTTTTGAATGATGCATGGGAAGGTGGTGATGTAATAATGGCTTTAGACATTGTTTATGATTTGGAAAGGGGAGATGAATGTGCTTGATGGGGGATTGTAGTGGAAGACACAGATGCCTTTGAATTTGCTTTAAGATATTGGTTGGAAAAGGGTGGTTGTATTGTTCTAGTAGTAGTATGTGTTGTTTGTGAAGGGAAGGTTCCTAAAATGGAAGAGAAAGATGAGGGGTGTGGTCCTAAAATAGAAGGAGATGATGTGGTTTCCAGGGAGATTCTATCGGGAATAGTGAGGTCTATTTTTGGACGAGAATGTGAAGGAGAACGCTTGGGAAATGGGGGCCTAGTTCTTGTATACGAATGTGGATTTTTAGAGGCAATGACCAGAATATCTATAGGAGGAACTGGAGATATTGAAGTGGGTATTTGTGGGGACTGCGTCGATGTGTGAGTATCTAATGGTATAGAAGAAATGGGACAATAATTTGAAATTAAGGAATGCTGGAATGTTTGCCAAAAATCATCAAGTAATGACATGGCCGTGGAAGAGGGAGATGAGATAGATGATTGTAAAATAGTAGATGTAGTAGGTGTTGGTAGAAGTGCAAAAAGAGGGATTGGAAGAGAAGCTAAGGATGAGATAACAGGTAGAGGTGGGATAATTTTTGATAAGGTGATTGGGTTTAACGGAGTAGATGTAAGGGGTAATGCCATAGAAGTGATATTTGCATATGAGGAGGGGGTGGTAGGTGTTGAGATAGATGTGAGTATAGGAAAGGGTATAGACGTGGGCATGGATGTAACTAATGTTGATGCGTTTGTGGATGTAGATAAGGTATCAAAGGGGACTGGTGTAATGGTTGATGAAGAAGGTAAACTTGTGGGGGAAACTGGAATTTTATCTCTGATGTAGATAGTGTTTATGGTGTGGGTACTAGGGGTTTGAGATACAGAAGTAGGAGTAGTCTGGTTTATGAATGTGGGTGTATGATTCGGAAATGGTTGTTTAAAAATATCTAAAGGTTGATTGGATGAGGCATTCAGGTTATCCACTTGAAGTTCTCCCTAATCGATGAGTCTTTGGACATAATCCTTGAACATCTGACATTTTTCTATGTCATGTCCTTAGACTTGATGATACTTGCAATAGTGATCCTCTCGATACCACACAGATCGTGGCCTACATTCGTTAACAGGTTGGATAGGCGGTAGTGTGATCAAGTGTGTTGTTATCAATTTGTCAAGAAGACACTGTATGATTCTCCTAAGGGAGTATAATTGGGCATTGGTCATGGAAATCATTAGTGAGTTACTATGGTAGATGTCAGGGTAGAAGATGATCTAACAACGAGGGCGTTGGCAGTTGTCTTTAATTTATCATTTGATATGGATGGTTTGACAAATTCAGTTTTTTGGCTTATTGGTCTTTAATTTTAAATGCCCCTATTCTAAGGCACGTGTATCAAGCTTGCGGGCCATGGTAAAAGCCTCTTCAAAAGTTTGAAATGATTGGTTTGTAAGGTTGGGGAAATATGCTTAGTGCAAGAGCGCATGAAAATCTCAATGAGATCAGTTTGAGGTAGTGGAAAAGATAATTGATTTATCATATTGCACCATCATGCGACAAAATATGTGATGGATTCATCTTTGAATTGGCAAATAGTATACAGGTCATTGATTGTTATTTTATGTGCAATATTAATGGAGAAATTCTCAAGAAATAATTATACAAGCTAGGAAAAAGAAAATATGGATTACTGGGGAATATTATTATACCACTCTAAGGTAGGACTAGCCAAATACATGGGGAAAGTACGAATCATCAAGTCTTGGTCGTGCGCATTGAGATAACATGTATGTTTAAATGCTCTGAGATGTTTTTGAGGGTCCTCCTTGCTGTTAAACTTGGTGAACTTCAGAAATTCCCAGTGTGGAGGATATGGTTTCGTGGGCACGGATGGATGGGTTCATTACATATATGTTCATAAGACAATGTGACTTCGAACCCTAGCGTAGCAGCCTTTAGGTTGACTAACCGACCTATCAACATTTTCATGGGGTCATTAGGAGGTGCCTATTGAGAAGTAAAAGGTGGTGGTTAGACTCACGTATGTGTGGGTATCTAAGGGACTTGGTATGGGTGAGTGTAAGCTATGTGTGGTGGTTGGGGTGGTTGTTTATAGAATGTGTGTTGGTGAGGAACAGGGGCATGGTATGATTGTTGAGATTGTGCAAGTTGTGGAAGTAACTGTTGAGTGGGGATGTGAGTATATGCGGGTTGATAGACTAGAAATGACACTGTATGTTGCAAAGGTATGGTTGGAAGAAGTTGAGAAGTGAGGGTATAGACTTGTAATGTAGAAGGAATTTGTTGTTCGGATAAGGGATTTGACACATGGGATGGTTGAATGAAGGTACTGGTAACCATCAGAGTTGTTGTAGTGGTAGGGATGGCAGTCACGATAGTCGTGTTGATGTGAGGAAGATTGGGCGGAATGGACGTGACTGTCTCGGTGGTCTGGTGTGCCGATGGGTTGGTGGAGGATGACGCAAAATCATGTAAGGAAATAGATTGAGGAATTTCAGAACTATTATTATAAGTATAAACATATTGAAGTTGTGGGCCATCCAGAGGTAGGTGTATGTATCTTCTTAAAAGATAGTCTTGAAGGGCCACAAGGTTGGCGTCAAGAATCTATCTGAATTCTGGGTCTCCAAGAGGGAAGATGGAAGTACTAATAGGCTCTGATTTGATAGAGGGTGGAGTGGTTGGCCTAGATGAGATGGAATGTTGGTATAATTTTGTCATGTCGGTGAAAGGTATTGAATGAGGTATATTAGTGATAGAATGGGTGCCTGTGAGTGAGATAGGAAGAAACATGGATGATGAAGTTGTTGATGTAGTGATTGATTGGGATGAAGCAGTGTGTGTGGTGAGGTTGTGTTCCATCTTTTTAGTAGTGGATCGAGTGATTACGTGCATAAAAAGGAAATCATTTTTATATCAACAAAAAAGTGAGGCAAAAAGTTTTTTTTAATTAAGAAACGTGTATAAAAGGAAGAAAAAAAATAAAATGGCTAGAAGAGGACCTAGAAGAAGGTAAACTATGTTTGGTTTTAGGTAATTTATGGCTAGAAAATGTCTGAAACGGTTCTATTGGGTGATCAAATCCCAATCAATGAACCAGGTGTAAGGAATGTTTTGATGTGTTAATTAATTTGTGAAATTTTAAGTTAGTGTGTGATGATAGGTGTGATGCAAAAAAAAATTAAACCCCTAGTTACACTATGTGAGCAAGCAGAATGCACAGGTTCGTTTTACTCCCAAAATCGAGATATGAAATTTGATGCTGGCAATCATCCAAAATACTGACAATACCATGCAGAAAATTAAAAATAGGGAAAACTAGAGAATACATGTATATCACTTTTCCTTTTTATCTGACAACAAGTTGAGCCAAGTGTACGCTTTAAAAAATCTGGAAAGCACCTTTTGTCGTATCTAGGTAAACAATGTTTGAAAGCACTAATCAGTGATCGAGAGCGTCCAAGGATCTTATGACTACATATGAGGTTGACAAGAGATGATTGGCGATGTGGTTTAAGTTTAAGATTTTATCTTTGATAGCGCAATCCTGTAAAATCAAATATGAAAATTAGTGGATATGACCCAAAAGAGATAAAAAGAATAAATAAATTAGAATAAACAAATTATCAGGATTAGTCAAATATAAATTGAATTAGACACTAAACAATGTAATGACTATTATTAAGTGATAAAATAAATGATGATCTAATGATGAAAGTAATGTGAATCCTAATACAAAATGATAGACACGACACTGTGATAATCATACACTATATAAATGACAAATCCATTTTAGACTTTTATAAAAATGAACAATAAATGAATAAGATAATAATTAAGCTTCCAGATGATAAACAATGTTTTCAAAACCAATGTGAATATTCATTTATTTATTTAACAACGCATCAAAGTCTAAATAAATTTCATAAACAAATGTTTATTAACAAATTCACATTACACATATTTGAACATCCGATGTCAATAGATGACACAATGAAATAAAATGTGTAATCGATGGGACGGGATACTCCAGGGTTAGTCCTACTGCACATGGATATAGATTCTTCTTTTTTTATGCGTATGATGGCCAAGTTACTAGAAATGGTAAAGTATTTTATGAGAAATGGCAAGTCAATTATTATAAGGAGACTATGAAGTTACTTCTATTCGCAATACTACTTATCAAAGCACTCTTTATACATATGTTCTAACGAATTGTAAGCCAATAACTATAAATAGATGGTAAAATTAAATTTTATTGACATTATTTATCACGAGCACCGTTTACAAACGTGATCTAAAGAATTGTTGATTAATTGCTACAAAATGTAAAGCTTGCATGGATTTGAAATTGTGTTAGGAACAAGTGAAAGCATTCAACATCGGAAATTCGGTGAATCGACCACAATGGATCTGAATTGAAAAAGAGACCTTTTTATCGTTGAACCTTACTTTAATGTTGAACAATATTATCTATCCACTTTATTTTAAAAAAAATTATAAACCAACTGCTAGATTTTTAGTGGCATTGCTTATCAAGGGTGCCACGCATCAATTATTCTAAAGATATTGTACAGTCGTTGCCTTCAAATTTGGTTGAGTCTACACATGTACAATGAGAAATGACACATGGACCTGGTGCTTCTATAATGAAAATCACAAAAAATGTAAACGGGAAATGACATGTTATGAGATGTAACTCTAAGGGTCAATGTGAGGTTATGGGGACTCAAACGGAGGAGAGAGGTGGATGGAAGGGTGAACCAAATGGCTTATTTAGCACAGAGGTCGAAGGAATATGGGAGCTCGGGAGTAGGAAAAGTGTGTACAGTGTGGGTCAAACATCAAGCCGGGTGTTCAGTCAAGGATATTCATGAGGAGGAAGGAAGAACTTGGTGAAATGAATAAAGCTGAAATATGTGAGCTTGGGTGGAGTGGTAAGCGAAGGGGTGATATGGAAGAAAGAGGTGGCAGGTCAAATAATGTGGTAAGGAGCTCATGTGGATCGAGGGGAGTGGAGAGAAGTGGTCAGCTGAGTCGGCCTGCGTGGGGAAAGAGTGGAACAAAGTGGACAGTGGGTTAAGTTGATGGGAGTGGCTGAGTGGAAGGGTGTGGATGATTAGGTGGCTAGGAAATATTTGGAGGATAGGTACATGTGGGAAGAGAGGAATGGATGGAATGAGTGGGCTCGGGGAGGAGAAGGGTAGGTCGGTTAGGGGGGATGGAGAGTAAGATGGAGATGGGGTAGTGTAGGGTAGAGTTAAGATGAATTTTTTTATTTATTTATTTATTTAATTTTAATTTATTATTATTTTATTATATATACATATATATATATATATATATATATATTATTAACAAATAGCAATAACAATAAGATTTTATCCTAATTATAAAAAAAATTAATAACAGACCTTTTCTAACGAGAAATCGAAGTACCTTAATGGCGACATAATCGATTACATGTATGCACCACAACACCTGGATGAAGATAGTACCAAAGAGCCTGCAAGAGGGTGAGTCTATAAATGAAAATTGTAGAACATATATCTATATTGATGTGATGTCATAATTACAATAATAGAATATACAATAACTGTTATACATATGATACCTATACAAAGTGAGCAAGCAAAAACATAACCAGAACTTGGATCTAGTCCCACCGGGTGTGCCAAATGTTGATCTGCGTTTCCAAATTCATGTCCAGATGAGTGTATGAGTAATCAAGAAACACTAAACAACGTCGAGTATACAAGGGCTTAGTACCTTGGAGATGACAATGGATGATACGGGTGTAAAGTTGATATCAAACTCCTCGGTCTGATCCTAGTAAACCTACAGTTCACATACACTAGAAAAATAATGATTAGAGATTTTAAGCGGGGGTTTCCTGACAAAGCAAATCTGGGAAGTGTTAACTTCCTCGATGGTTGTCAACCCCCGTGCGATAAAAAAAAATACAATAACGTCCAAAATAGATAACATACAAATTGAGAAACAAAAGAACCTGGATAGTACCGGTGTGCAGACGGAATTACTGATCTGATGCATGCAACATGAATCTGTTCACATGAACCCAAATCATGAGCAAAATGTCATGGAAATTCCACGTGCTATCACCATGATAGAATAATAATGATATTATAAAATAACTAAAATCTCACGGCATTCACCTAAA
Organism: Taxus chinensis; assembly: GCA_019776745.2. Lineage (NCBI taxonomy): Eukaryota > Viridiplantae > Streptophyta > Pinopsida > Cupressales > Taxaceae > Taxus > Taxus chinensis. Next base: position 883,102,039 of record CM034149.1, read on the forward strand.
TTTTCTAACGTTTTCTTCCTCCCTCAAATATGGGGAAAACCCATATTTATAGCTTAAGGGTAAGGTTAAACTACAGGTTAAAAGATACTCAGGGGTTGATTAAAGTAACCCTGAGTTAAGAAACATGATGTGATCCAGCAGGGCTCACAATTTGACTTAAAGTAAAGAAAACGATAAAGATGTGATAAGAGGTGGGGATATTAGGTGAGATAAAGTATTTTCTTTTTGAATGATTAGAAGTGAGATGTCGGATGGGTGCATTATTGCCCATGTTTTGAATAATTTGTGAGAGATGAAGATAATGCCCAAAAATTTGAATTATCAAATGGGTTCACATGGAGATCATTTGGTAATTAATTAAATAGGGTGAAAAATGGATGGGATTTTATTTAAATTTAAGAAAAGAAAAAGGTGAGAGGGGAAGTTATATGAATGTGAGATACAAAGAGGCATTACACCAAAAATTGGTATCTACATTTGCCCCTTTTTGTTGAGTGGTTTGCAATAGCAAGCCATGAAACAAAAACAAAAAGTGTTAGATGAAATATGTGTCTAAAGATGGATGAAGACATGACCAAAGGCAAGATGCCCCGGAAAAAAAAGGATCGCATATAACAGTAAATAAATGTATGGTAATGACTCCAATATCACATCAGTAGAGGAAAATTGCGGTCTCAATGGAGATGTACACGACAACATTCTACAAACTAGTTAGTAGGTGAAAACCAAGATGACTCATGGGTCAAGGGAAAACATCAAAATATGTGCAACTATATGTAGATAGGATAGAAATCTAAGATAAAATGCCTTAAAGATGTGACAAATATGATGGTAATCATGTTTCATAGGGAATATGCATAGGTGTTAGAAAATTAGAAGATAAAATCAATCCTACTTGTTCAGTAAGTAGGATATGAAGTCAAGATACTTTTACGACAAAACAAAAGCAGAGAAAATATTCATGGAAGAGTACAAAATCATATAGATGTTGGTCATTATGGTATCCTCCAAGACAAAAATGTCCCAAGAATATGGGATGAAAGATGTGGATGATAAATGATAGACATTAGAGAAAGCACACATGGTTTGGGTAGAAAAGACATGGTAGAGGAGAGGGATCAAATAGTATAGAAGGATGATAAAAGAGGTGAGAAGATAGATGAAAGCACAAAAGAGAGAGAGTGACATTAAATAAGAGGGTAGTGGAAAAATATAAGGGGGAAATGAATAGGTAAGGTATGAGGGACCTCGAGAAAAAGAAAATAGAGAAAGAGAGGAGGAGAAGAAGGGAAGGAGGAAGTTTAAACAAGAAGAAGATGAGATGAGAAGGGAAAAGAGATTAGAAGGGAAGGTGAATGTACGAAGATATATCATAGTAAAGAAGTAGCAGATATAATAAAGAGGAGAAATGGTGGAAGAAAGAAATAATGAAGGACAAATAAGAAGGGATGAAAGGGAGATGGAGATCAAAACAGAGGGAGAGAAAAAACAGATCATGAAAGAGATGACAGAATTGAGAAAGAAAAGTTGTGAAGATTATGAGAGAAGGATGATTGGAGAGATGAATATGTATAGTAGGATGGAAAGATGAAGGAGATGAAGAAGATGAAGAAGTTAAAGAAGATGGGGGAGGAGGTAGAATGGAAAAGAGAAAGAAAGGCACTATGAGGAGCTAGGAAGATAAGGGTGATAGAGAAAGAAGTTCAGTAATGGGGGAAATGAAAATAAGAGGGAAAGAAGAGATGATAGAGCCAAAACAGGAAGGGAATTGAATATAAAACAGAACGCATGGAAATGCATGTGGATGGTGGGATGATTAAGAAGATGGGACAATGCTAGTGAATCGGGTTATCAATGGAGAAATAGAATGAAAGTGTGAGGAGGAGAGGAGATGAAGATGATACAAATTAAATGAAAGAAAACCAAAGGTAGAAAGGAGGAGAGGACAACAAAGAAAATGATGTAAAGGCAGTATCTGATGAAGATAGTAGAGTTATTAAAAAAGGAGAAGGGAAGATGAAAAGGAAATACCAGCAGAGGGATGTTAGGAGAAATCCTCCAATAATGATTAGAGGGCAGAAAAGAAAAAAAAGGAGGAAGAGAAAACGGAGGAGGTAAATAAGAGTGAACCGGTATTAGTAGAATGGGGAGAAACAAGTTTTAGGAGAATTCCACCGATAATTCTTAGCGTGAGAATGGAAGCTGATGATGACATAATGTTAGCTGAAAAAATAATAATGATGAGTAAATGTGGTGATAGATATGGGGAAGTATTCTAGATAATGGATTAGAAAGAATAAAGAAATGAGGGCTAACGATATGTAAGAAGATAAAGGTGAGGAGAGAATGCAATGGATGAGGATGTGGATGAAGATGACAAAAGTAAAGATAAAGGAACAAGACATAGTAAGAGAGGGTATGAAGTAGTTAAGTTGGATTTTAAATGAGGGATGATGGAGATGATACTCTAGAAAGTTTGAGATGTGTAATTCGTAGCGGCTTCCACGACCAACCAGTAGTTTTCCACCACATGTCCTTTAAACCATACAGACCCCTATAAATACCCCATCAAGGTTCATTTATTCACTTTTCTACAAAACTTTCCAGTGCTCTGAGCTCTCCAATCCTCAAACTTCTCCAAAATTTCAGCAATGGCCAACACCACATCTATTCCTACACCCAAATTTCAATACAAAAACCTCATGTGCCCACAGATTGTAGCTTTACTAAGAGCAAAATATGCATAAAAGGATTGGCTTGAAAACTCAGAATTTACTGGGCTTGTGGACATGTCCCAATTCGATACTGATACTTCAATCCTTGATTACCTTCTCACCTCTTACAACGAGAGTGATGGTAAATTTTCCCCTTGTGCATCCAAGACGTCGTCAAATTTATTTCTCAACGAAACCTGAGGACATACATTGGTTAACATATTTACCATTCAAAAATAATCTGGTTGTTACTAAAAATTTGTTGATCTGCGTTTCTAGCTTCCTGTCTAGATGAGTGTACAAGTAATCAAGAAACCCTAAACAGCATTGAGTATACAAGGGCTTAGTACCTTGGAGATGACGATGGATGATACGGGTACAAAGTTGATATCGGACTCCTCGGTGTGATCCCAGCAAACCTGCAGTTCACATACACTAGAAAAATAATGATTAGATATTTTAAGCGGGGGTTTCCTTACAAAGAAAATCCGGGAAGTGTTAACTTCCTCGGTGGCTGTCAAACCCCGTGTGATAATAATAATAATACAATAACATCCAAAATAGATAACATGCAAATTGAGAAACAAAATAACCTAGATGGTATCAGTGTGCAGACAGAATTACTGATCATATGCATGCAACATGAATCTCATCACATGAACCCAAATTACGAGCAGAATGTCATGGAAATTTCACATGCTATCACCAAGATAGAATAATAATGATATTATAAAATAACTAAAATATCACAGCATTCACCTGAATTTTCTAACTTTTTCTTCCTCCCTCAAATATGGGGAAAACTCATATTTATAGCTTAAGGGTAAGGTTAAACTACAGGTTAAAAGATACTCAGGGGTTGAGTAAAGTAACCCCGAGTTAAGAAACATGATGTGATCTAGCGGGGCTCACAATTTGACTTAAAGTAAAGAAAAGGATAAACATGTGATAAGAGGTGGGGATATTAAGTGAGATAAAGTATTTTCTTTTTGAATGATTAGGAGTGAGATGTCGAATGGGTGCATTATTTCCCATGTTTTGAATAATTTGTGAGAGATGAAGATAATGCCCAAAAATTTGAATTATCAAATGGGTCCACATGGAAATCATTTGGTAATTAATTAAATAGGGTGAAAAATGAATGGGATTTTATTTAAATTTAAGAAAATAAAAAGGCGAGAGGGGAAGTTATATGAATGCGAGATACGGAGAGGAGCTACACCAAAAAATGGTATCTACAAAAGGTTGTCCTTACAAACGAAGAAAAAAAGTTTTTAGAGTCTCATTACAATGTACAGGTTGATGGTTAGTTAATTATTTTCAAATGCTTTTTTCTTAACATTACTAGACCACCCAAGGCTCTAACGTTTCTTGTCTGTTATTGCAGCTGCTCTTAATCATTCATCAAAAGGCCCTTCTTCTACAAGGTATTACAAACAAATTCTTTATTGCAGTTGTGTCACTTTTTCAGACCATGATTGTATTAAATGGTAGATCTGCAAACATTCTGTATTGGGCAGTTCAATATTTATTGCAGACACTAGCAGGGAAACAATTCGATTGGTGTAGTTATTTGTCCAACACAAATAAAAATAGAATCTCCCATGCCCAGAAAGCCAATCAATCTGATAAATCCAGGATTGTATTCTCTTGTTGCAATTATATTCTTGCTTTTTTATTATGAAGCGTACTATGAAATTTTGTAAGATAAAATTCCAACTTTAATCAATGATCAAATGATTGGTCTTAGTCTCGAAGAACAACAGGTAACAATTGCTTTTACTGTTTACTTGTTATAAGGATTTTCAAATTCAATATTTTTGAATAAAAATAATAATTATAATATTTTATTTTGTAGAGAAAATTTATAGCTGCAACATCTCATAAGAAGGAAATTGTTAGAGATAAAGCCCCTTCAGAGGTCTCTGTTAATTTTGACATGGATTCAGTAGAATCAACACCAGTAAGACCTCCTCATCAAAAGAGACCTCAAGGGTTGATATGTGTATCACATTTACCATCGTATTTAACTTCGGGTATGAAGTTATTTTTTTTATAAATAACTAATTCAAACAATTAATATAGATTATGTATGTACTACTGTATTTTAATATTTTCATTGTTCTTTTTCTACATTTATTGTATTCAAAAACTACAGAGTTTGATGATGAAGATCAAACTCATTCCGGGTGTGAAGATCGAAATGTCACAATTGTGTCCTCTGATTTATGCAAGGTATATTGTAATGTATAATATTTAGCATGTTTTATTTCCTTACAATTTCTTAGCATTTACAAATCCCAAATATAATATTCTAACAATTTTTTTGTTTGCTTGATGCATGTAATACGGCTTATGGGCACATTCATATTGCAAGGAGGCCACCAATACCTCCAACACGTCCATCTCCAAACAAAAAGAAGAACTTTAGGAAAGAATATAAGGTTTCCTACAGAGTCAGCAAGAACAGTTCATCCTGCTACCCTACATAATTTCCTAGATTGTCACTAGGTGGTGTTTTAAGTGTAATAGCCACACAGCTTTTCAACAAAATCCACCCTTGATGAGGATTATTTGGGCTTCAAAAGTGGTGATGCAAACAAGGGTAACTATTTTGACACCCACGATATGATTCAATCTACTCTGCCTAAACCACAACAAAAATGTGCATGTAATACAGGGCAGTGACTCTCCTCCTCCTCCAAGAAATGCTCTACAAAACAGATGATGAAAATACACATTTTATATTAGAAAATCTTATATCAGATAGTATGAGGCAAACAATTCAAGAGGTTGTAATGTCTGATGTGGATTTGGTGTGGTCTTGGGAGAGGAGAGCTAAAATTTTGATAAAAGAAATAAATACACGATACCATAATCATGCTCAAAGACATTCATTATTCACTGCCATAGAGAGCCAACCAACATGGTAGGATGTTTTGCTAAAAAAAATCTCAGTCATGGACTATTTCATACAGTAATGATTGACAATGATGAAATTATAGACATAATGCTAAACAAGTTGGGAGAATCTCAATGCTGAAGCACAAAGCTTACTACAATAAATGGGCTAAAGACAAGAAAAATGTTTTAATAGAAAATTTTGAAAAAGAAAAAGTTGTTATGAGTGGGCTTTTAGTTTTACATGCAAAATCCTAATATTATAAGCACTGCAATATATTTTTTCATTTTATCTAATAGACTCAAAATTAATTATTTCTATTTTGCAAGCAAAATATGAAAATTTAAAGAAAGAAGCGGTTGTATTTGAAGCACATATTGAAGAATGCACGCAAAGTCCTGAATTCATTTGTATAGTTGAAAGGAAAAACTCATTTTTATAAATAAACAAAATAATACATTGAGAAGGATAATAAAGGAGCATAAGATAGATCCAGAAGTCTTACTGAAGGAAAAGACAAATGTAGATGCAACACTTTTTTCTGTAGGAGATGTAGTGAGGACGAAGTTGAATATTCTAGAAAATATCAATACCCGCAGCACAAGATCTACAGGCATCAGGAGTTATAGCAGATAGCTCTATACATATGCAGCATATTCCTCCACCTCTAACACAATAAAAAGAACAAGCTTCACCTGCAACATAAAATAAGATATGTTAGTAAAGTTCACCCATGTGACAGGTGTGTTGTCACAATTCAGACACTAGCATAGGAATTAAAAGATAGTGGTTAGCCCTTTTTTAGTTTTTATTATGTGTGGCAGACATAAGGACAACTATGATTTTGAATCATACGTAGAAAAGAGGATGACCTCGTAATGTGTCCTTATATGACTAAACTTGTCCAAAAGCTTTGATAGGTTATGAAAACCCCCTTTTTGGAATTATATTGGCCGACAATGCTTTATGAATTTTTACTTTTCTTCATAAAGTAATCTGCCACATGAAAGATCGATTTCAAAAGAACTTTGGAAATTAGAATTGTACAATGTTACTATATGTTGTTAATACAAACTATGTTTCTTTTTTATTGTTTACATAAATGTTGCTTAAATTTACTTGATTTTGTTTCTTTAAAATATTTACGTTTCTGATTTGTTGCAGATGTAAAACAAATCAATTAACAAATATAAAAGACAAATGTGTCCTTATTTCAGTCTGAATTTGAAAACCAAATATAAAACACAAATGGGATAATTGAAACATATAATGACATTGTTCCAATGGCAAAGTTGTAATCTCTGTATGAAATAAATCAATACTTATTACATAACATTATTGTAATGAAATCTATGTGAATTGGAACAGTCCTGGAGCAACGCTTTCATTTATGTCTTGGAAATCAACTAGAGCATGATCTATGGATTTGTCTTGATCCCCTGGGTCAGGAAAAATATTACTAACTCCTCTTCTTTCTACTAGTGAATTCCACAATGTCAATGCTCTATCATAAGGAAAATACTCCACTGAGTAATGTGAAACATACAATCTGAGATAGCTTTCTAGATTTCTATCCAATTTGTTTCAAACTTTTGACTTTAAAAAGGATAGTGCACTAAAAACCCTCTCATCTTCCACTAAACCCAAAATCATTATTTGGAAAATCTCATATAGCTTAATATACTCGCTCAAATCTTCACTTAGAATACTACTGGAACAGATATCCTTCCAAATCCTTTTCATGACACTGTAATCCTGTGGGTTTTGTAGAAGCTGAACTTATCATATCATAGTATAAGCAAAATCCATTGACTATGAACCAAGTAGTTTTATTTTCAAAATACCTTCTAAAGAAACTCTATTTATCTCTTCAGTCTTAGATAAATGATCAGTTAGATCACCCATGTTTTTGATAAATAAAGGAATGATAGATGTATAAGGTTTTCTGCCTAACAAATTCCAAAACCGCGGATTTACAACTCCCATTGCTTCAAGTATTTTATCATCTTTGAATCTTTCCCATATCTCTTTAGCTAAAAATTTGGAGATCTTTCTCAACTTATTCCTAGTTTCAATTAATATTGTGTTATATAAATTTCATGTCACTCGTATTTCTTCTATTTCTAAGTTAGCCATATCAACTCTTTTTTGGAATGTATGAAGTGGAATATCTCTTCCATGTGTTGTTATACATAGATGATCATGTACATTGTACATTAAGAAGCACCTGGAAATTTTCAAATCTGTCAATGCATTCCAGTTTTCAAAAGTAGCATCCTAAAAATTCTCATCATAAATATATAAACTTTCTAGACTCCAGTAAACACGTCTTCTGAGTCTTATGAAGTCTATAATGTAGAAACATTGATCTTGTGCATGCTTCATTAAAATATTAAGCTCCCTTAATATGGAAAAAATACCGCAGATTGTGAGTAAAGTTTTTATGTCATTTAGAAGGCACAATAGATCTTTAGCTTTATCTACATCCTTGCGGTATTTAAACATAAATCATGTCAGTGAAGGTTATTCATCAAATATTCTACAAGCAGATTCATACATAGATATCCATATTGTGTCTACATCTTTGAGAAGTTTTTTTCCCTCTATTAATCCAATAGAAAAATTTTGAAATTCTAAAAATCTCTTCCGACTACTAGAATAATAGGCATGCAGATCACGTATCAATTCCTCCACTTTATCTACATTTTCAATTGTGCTCACAATTTTGTAGGCAAGATTCATTCTATGAGCCATGCAATGGACAATAACCATATACGAAGTAATAGTTGTCTGAATTCTAACACACAGACTATTTATGGCTCCCTGCATTACAGTTGCACCATCGGTTCCGACACAAACTAATTTTTTTACAATGGAAAAGTCATCCATTCTGGCGATATCCTTCAAATTTGACACCACCAAGTTATATATATATTCAGAACTACAATTCTCAATCATTTTATGAATTGCTAAGCGGTGTGGAGTCCTTATTTATTAGCAAATGTGTAAACATGAATACATATCCATGAATTATTATCGACTGCGGTAACCTCATCTAATGAAAGGGAAATATACTTTTCCTTTTGAACACACAGTTTCAAATCCTCCTTTTCTACCATAGATAGACATTTTGCAATCTCCCAGCCACTAGTATCTGACCAATGAGATTGAGGAATGTTCTGTAGACCAATAACTTGATACAACATTTTATTTTCTCTGAAATTTGGCATCGGTCTTCCCCTTTTCATTATATGAAATATGGTAGCAAATTGAATACCCTTTGCTTACATTTATTCCTGCATATCTTTGCTCAATCTAGATATGATGGTCCCATCATTTTCATTTATATATTTGATACATTTTTGTTCCTTTTAATACTCTTTTGTGTATTTGACATTTAGACAATCTTTTGCATCTTCCCATTTACGTGTTTTGACTATGTTGCCATCCTTTAGCTTTTGGGAAATATATATTTTCCCAGTGTTTTTCAATTGTGTCCAGTTTGAGCTACATCATGTGATCCTTCCCCTATTTCCAACCACATATTTTGCATTGACATTGTGTTGGAACATCATTACAATATTCAGTCTACGCAGGTTCAATAAAAGGATATTTTACAGCCCATTCGAACTGGAATTTCCTTCCGATTGTCTAGTCTTTCTTCTAACATTTTTTCTTTTTTTCTTGGGATTTAACTTCGACATCTGAGATGTCAGTAGGAATATTTTGATTCTCATGTCTCCTTTTTCTGGAAATGGAACTTGGAGTAGAAGCTTCCTCTGGTGGTGTACTTTGAGAATTCGATGAATTTTCTTGTACTTTAATGTCATCAAGGGACGGAATGTTTTCCTCAACATATAATGGATCATCATTATCTTGAAATTGATTATTTTGTGAAGGTATTTTTAAAACATCTACATATAATTCTATAAAAAAATTACTTATATAGTATTAATTTTATCTATAATTAAATTTTTACAGAGTACAAAGAGTTCCAAGAATAGTATGATAAACATAATTATTAAATTTTGTAAGATTAAATAACTAGAAAATAACACATGCCACATATCGATTTTTTCAGCTGATGTAGAAACTGACTTCATTTTTTTAATTTTCCAAAATAGCCAAGAAAATTATTTGTGCCATTTTTTGAACTGCCTGAATTTGTAATCTTCTTGCCCTAATTTCTAGTATCCATGATTGCTTACTACTTAGGCCCTTAGGGGCGGCTCTTATGTTCGAAGGCCCTGAGAATGGATGGTTTAAGGTTATATGGTATTGGTTGGATGGAAAAGGGTTGGATGACTGAGTCACTGAGTGGTTTGACGTCTCACGACTGAGGGGTTGGACACCTAAGTTATTGGATGGATTAAGCCTTAGGGGTCAGATGGCTCAGGGTTGGATGACTAAGGGGTTGGATGAATAATAGTTGGACAACTAATGGGTTAGGTGGCTAGGGGTTGACCATTGGATGGCCAGGGGTTGGATGGCTAGGGGTTGGACGACTAGGGGTTGGATGGATCAGAGTTGGAGGATTAGAGTTAGATGGACCAGAGTTGAACGAATTAAATTTGGATAGCTCAGGCTTGGAGGGATCAGATTTGGACAGATCAGTGTTGGAAGGATCAGTTTTGGATGGCTAAGAGGTTGGACGGATCAGATTTTAGAGTTAGATAGGTTAGGGTTAGACGGCTCAGGTTTGGAGGGCTCAGAGTTAAATAGCTTGTGGTTGGACGGCTCAGACTTTAGTGTTGGCGTCTACAAATTTTCTTATGGTTACTTTGGTGAATATGTGCACGATATGATTCAAAATGGTGGTGAATTACATTCATAATATCTTATATATGTGTAAAATACAGGAAAAATGAATAGTATAAGGGACATGTCAGTCAAATTTTTCAGTGAATAAATCGTCTACGAACTACATAATATTCGCCAATTCAAATTTCCATAATCCTTGATTTTTGTGAGTTTACGAAAATTCACCACTAAAATTTTCCCTGGTCTACATCATCAATGCTAAATTTGGTATGATAAATGATGTCATCTCCAAACTTGACTCTAGTGGAAAAAATACTTTTGAGATTTCGAATGAGGTTTGCAAATGTGTACAGAAGCTTGGTTTCCCTCCATTCACAATAATTCATCATCAGAAAAACTTATTTTTTCCTTCCAGGAGATGGTCAAGAAATAGGTAGGTGGTCTCCTTTCCTTCAATGAAGATACTCTAGAGTCCCTTACCAACATCAAAAACTCCATTTCTGATATTGTAAAAGATCACAAAAGATGGCTTTGTCAGTACAAGACCATCGATGATGTTCACTGGACATGGATCAAAGTGTTGAGTTGGATAAAGTGGCACCCATGATAGCTCATTTCAGTAAATAAATCAAAAGACATGATCCCATTCTAGAAAATCTCTATCAAGGATCATGAACCAATAAGTTCTCCATCATATAGGGCTTCATCTACATCAAATCAGTCAACCCTTTCTCTCTTTCTTCCTTCTTCTCTCTCCACATTCTAATTTCTCATTAAGAATGTAGTTTTTGTTATTTCATCCTATTCACTTAAGTTATTTTTGTCCAAAATAACCTCTTAGTTTTTTTACCACTTTCGTCCTCATTCTGACTCTGAAGTTTAGTTATTGCAGGTTGCACACACTGTGATGGCTCCCTTGGCATAATTCCTTGGCTACAATTCCTTGTGCACTTATGTGCACTCATTATTTATATGCCTTCCATCTTCCATTCCTTTCCTCTATCTATTCCATTTTTCCCTCACACCCACTCTCTGTGCATTTTCCTTCCTCCCAGTAGCTTATGCACCATGAGCGCGTGTCTTAGGCTTGCTTTCCAATATTTGGCTAATTATTTAACACATTCCCCATGCCCCCTTTCCTTTCCTCCTACCAAACATCATTCTTTCAATGTTCGCACCCCACTTGCATACTTGTCTCCTACAAGTAGTATCCATTCCTACCACGCATGTTACTTTTGTGTGCCCTTCCTCTACTTTCCTTTTGTGCCTCTCTCTTTCACATGCACCTTTGCACATTCTTCTGTGCCATTCATTGTGCTACATCATAAATCTATTAGATTTGAGTTTGCAACACGCAACCTATCAAATCACGCCAACAAGTCACCAAATCCTGACAACAAACCAATGTGTGACACGTGGCAGAAATGACAAAACAGATGAACAGTTGGTTGAATTCTTCAATCAATCAACGTACGCCACGTTTCATTGTGTATTTAGATTTCATTATAGCCTCTAGATCACCATAAATTTTTCCACAAGGCTCGGACACATGTGCATTGGGCTTGTTTGGATATTACTGACGTGGGCTACACATTGGAATTTTCAAACTCATATTTTGGCTGGATTTGGTATGTGGAAGATAGGGAAACATCTTTCTGATCATTAATGCACACATCTCATTGACACAACCACCATATTTTCTTCAGATTTGGCCTTCTTCCTTTTTCTACATGCCAAACAAATATGGGGAGGTGCATCTAACAGCATTGCAGGTGGTTTTGTAGGTAGTTATTATTGGTTATTGGTGGTTGAATATTTGAATCTAATTTTCCCTCCTCTTTCTCCTTCTCTTCTCTCCTTCATCTTCTATAAATTGTAGAGCTCTGCTCATTAAAATGGATCCCTCCTTGTTGTAACAACACCATGCCAAAATAGTGGTCGACTTCCCACAAGTTTTAGACCTTCGACTTGGTCTCTGCAATGTATTTCTGCCTCCTTTCATGAATGTAATTGACTATGTATCCCTTAAGCAATAAAATTAGGTTTTGTGGCACTTTTTTCTACCCTTTTCACATTTTGTGCGTCTTTCTTCTCTATTTACATTTTTTGGCATTGTGCATATTTCCCACTTGCAAGTTCCACTTTCGATATGTTTTCAATGTGATGGGATCTGATTTTGCATGGTTTTCTGTGGCATGTGAATGTCCACCATCTCTCTCACATTTTCTTGCTTTCTTTCCCCTCATGTGGAGTGATCGACCCTTTTTCTAGTGCTATCGCATTCCCCTAGCTTACTATTTCCTCCATGCATCTCCTTCTCACCCTGGTCCCTTAGAATCATAGAGTAGCAATAGATAGCTTCATTTCCAGCATTAGGAGTAGTGTTAGTGGTAAAAATAGGTAGAGGAACTGACCTTCTTCAGAGGTCTGTCTCAAGCATGTAAGGTCCCACAACTTGGAGATAGTCCCATTGTTTCCTCAATGACCCAGTTCAACCTGATTTGGGATGGGTGCATGTTTGAGCTCCAACAGTTACCCTTAGTTAAACATTGTAAGAGTCATTTTTCCAATAATAAGAAAAAAACTCACTTCCTAGGAATATGAAAGGTCGCAAGTGATGAGGATAGGTGAAGAGTCGTGTGGGGGATAGATGAAAGGATAGTTTATAATGTTATAAATTGGAATGGTTTCTCCAATCCAAAGGGTTGACAATTGTTGATTGAATGTATGTTGCTGAGAATGCCACTTCTACATCAAGCAATAAAAGTTATAATTCTTCTATTTCTTGTCTTATGTTCCTCTACTTTTTCTTTCCAACTTTGCATACACGATAATCTTGTAAACCCAAGAAAGGTGTTTATGCCTTTGATAAATAAATAGATGGAATTTTGTATCTTTGATTTGTTGGTCTTATCATTGTTTGCATTTTATTTTTCTTCTAATTGAACATGGACCTACTCCGGTTATTATATGTGAACTCTATTAGTTTCTACTCACAACAATAACCCTCTCTCTCCTTATTTCTCAAACTCCCCTTTACCTCTCTTCGCTGAAAATTCCTCCCTTGTACCTTATACAATAATTTTCCATAGGTTCAATGGAGTGTTCCTGTGTGATGCCCAACATAATTTCCACCCCACAGATTTAGGTAGTTTATATTCAATAATGGGATCCTCCCCTTACATAATAAGGAGGGACTGAGCCCCGTAACTTTGGTGAAAACTCAATAATTTGCAACATGACAAATTATTTCACTAATTTCATCCATATAACCCTAACCCTTTGTATGGTCTTAGAATTGCTTGGATTTTATCTCTGTAACTTTTTATGTGATTCACTTGAAGTGGAAATCAGTGTCGTTGTCTATCGGTCTTCTTTGTTCTCCTTCATAATTTCTTTGTAACTATGCTCCAACCCTCAAACCCTCAAAGTACAAGATTGAGTTCCCACAAAAAAAAAGTTAGGTGGTTTGTGGGCACCCATGTACATCTTTGAGTTTACCACTACTTCGAAGAGACTCAAACTACACATCATTCTCCTAACATGTGATATCTACCGTAATGTAATCAAAACTTGATAATAACATCTTTTGACAATTCATTTCTTGAGTTTCACACTTCCTCAAATACTTGGGAAGGGTCACTTTTCTTTCTTGTGGAGAGAAGATGCAGACTCCTGGAGCTAGGGAAGACTTCAAACCTATAGAGGGTGCTTCCCTAATGGATTTACATCAGTTAATTTGTTTTTTAGAGAGTAATAGGTGCCTTTAGTGCTTGCTTTAACATGAGGAGAACATATGCCAAGTTCATGAATGAGGTAGGATTGACTTATTTATATAGGCTTCTAATGGTTATTGTGTCATGAAAGGCTGACCAAGAAGGAATAGTAGTCCATATGAAGATTATGGAATTGAAAATTTTAGTGCACAAGGTGTTAGTCGGAAACCATTCAATAGGGTCAGGATATAGATCTACATCACGGCCAAAATCAACTTTTTGGACCAAAGGGAGAAAATATAATTTTGAATTTATGGGTCAAATGATAGATGTTTCTAGATGTGTTTTATGTTGTTAAACCTCAAAAAATTACAACATAGGGGTGCAGAAATATAAACAAGTAATAAAAGAGCTATCAGGGTGTGCTAAGAAAGAGTGAGGAGAGTGCATTTGTAAGTGCAAGTGTGCAATGTCAAGAATAGTAGTGTTAGAGGATAGATTGCTAAATTTAAGTGTTAACATTTCTCCCCTTTAAGTATGAAATGAAAATTGCATTCTTAAAGGAAAGGATACTTGAGTGTGTAGACACACTTTGTCTTTGCTCGTAATATATTTATTTTACACTATCTCATTGTGTTGGTGTTAGCACGTTCCAAAATGAAACTTGCAATACAGAGTGTATTCAATGCCAAAGATAGGAAACTAAAATTTAACTCAAAATGTAATAAAAGTATTATAAATAAATGTGAAACAATAAATTCCAAAAGAGATACAAAACATGGAAGGAATACACCTATTTTTCTTTTGGAAGGAATGTTCTCCTATTCTTTTGCTTTAGATATTCTGAACTTTGTTGAACTATGATCAAGAATTGGGGGTGATCAATCCCCAAGTGTGCCAAGGATAGGTCAATGTGCTAGGTGTACCAACCCCACACACGAATTTCAAAGAGAAGAACCAAAAAGAGGAGTCAAATCACCCCTGTTAAGGAGGAAGACTGTGTATCAAATTCATTCAACAACTATGATATCTTCCTCTTAATTGCAAATAGGATACAAATTCCTACCCATAAAGAAATTAGTTGCTTTGATGCCTTCTATAACCCCATAGACCATATCACTACATATGGATATAATTTTAACTTGAAACACACAATAGAAAAGAGAAATAAGTGTCCCCATACTCTTCCCATGTACTATACAATTGAGTACAAACTGAATAGAACTAATTGCATGCCAAAATATGAGTAGAGAAAGGATATTCATGCCCCAATGTGTCCAAAACTAGAATGGAAACACAAGCATTAAGAGGGGGGTAAATCATTTTTTTCTTTAAATTTTGAAACCAAATTCAAATCTCAAAAAAGAATTCAATATGAACCATGAGGAAACACACATTCAATCATGAGAAAACAAAAAGCATGAATACATGAAGACCATATTTAATATGGGAAGCCCTTAAAGGGAGAAAACCCCACTGAAATAAATGCACTACTTTGAAAAAAATCCTATGAGAAATTAAAGATATTTCAATTTTTTGAGCACCTACTCAACTTGAAGCACCTACTCTAAAATTTAGCCAAGCTACAACTTGATATTCTGCAATCTACTACTTGTGTGGAAGCTATAACTCCCAAAATTTTAGTCAAGTTGCTACTTGACCTTCTATAAGCTACAACTTACAAGGAAGCTTCAACTCCCTATTTTCTAAGAAACAACTTAAACTTCTTACAAGGTTTGATAACCCTCATTTAGTTGTCTAACACAACAAATTGTGATCTCTAAATCAGCTTTTGTCCTCTCTCTTTCACATCTCTTGATTCATCTCTTGTATCATCTTCTCAATCTGCTGCAAGTAAAAAATTCAAGGACTCTATTATACACATTTTTATACCTCATTCACACATGAATGAACTCATCTTCCTTCACTCTTCATCAACACCTTCTTCTGGTCATAATTAATTCTTCGAGTCAGACACTCACTTCATCTCTTTCACAAAGATGATTCATAATTTTACATCATGTTCTACACACTCAACATGGGCATCAAAAATCTATTTTTCTTGCACAATTAGGATTTAATAAACAAGATAATTACATCCTCTTCATCTTCCCCTTACTACCCTTCACATACTTGTCTCTTCAACTCATACCAATGGTGGAGAATGACATCGTTACATCTGTAACATGTTAGCTACAAATTTTGAAATTTCTTGTACTTTTCATGACACCCTTAACACCTAAGGTGACTTATAAAATTGTCCTCATCTCGCCACACCTCTGAAGTAACTAAAAAGATACCATTTTCATGTTGACATCTAACTTTATAACTATCAAGTTCAGTTTTGTCTTCTTCTTCCCAACATAGATTCCTTTATCTTTTATCAAATGTAACTGATGTCAAGTGTTATGAGCTTGTGTGCACATTACAAGAGTATTCTCACATCCTTCTACAGCCTTCGTGAGCTCCACAACTCACCAATCCTTCTTCAAGACTCCATTAGAGCTCATATGCTCAAGTAGGTGTGCACATACATGGCATCTTCAAAAACCAATCATAAGAATGCTTCTGATTTAATTAAAAACTTAATTAAATCTAATTGTAGAGTAAGTGATATGATAAAATAAAATGAAAATATAGATGTTAAGCACCCAAATAATGCAATAATTTAAGAAAATGGAAGAGATAAATGACTTATTTGATTCTTGTGTTATATGGAAATGATCTGGGAAATGTAAGGTGCTAGATAGGATACAAACAACATCGAAAATACTCCCTATGAATTTAGGAACCTGAGAATGATTCCAAACAGGGGCATCTAGTATAAGACAAAGGCACCTAGGTGCTGATGATTGATCTTAGGCTCTCGTGATTATGCAAAGGCTCTGGATCTTCTTCCTTCTATGTCACTAGGGTTTCACTATTAATTCCTGTCAGTCACCTGATATTCACTCTTTGATTGTCAAGGCTACATGTAACCTGTAAAACAAACCCTAGCTACCTAAACAAGCTCACAAACACATCAAATTAGAATTAAATATGCAATATGTGAATTTGGACTAACCTTGATGGTCACCTGATAAATGAACTTTTTATCAAGCATTACACTACATTCTAGACTCTATGGAGTTCTTTGTGCTTATGTGTGAAATAGTGTCATTATATTTCCATCGTGTCGATGACGTAAAGATAATGGGCTATAGCTAGATAAGATGTAAATGTGTGGTATGGAATTCAACACTTCCCCTTCATATGTAGTTCCTTTTATGGTAGTGATAGTATGTAGATGTGATTTCCCCTTAGAATTATCAGCGAAAATAATAGAGTGTATGTTGTGTATATATATGAATCTCTTGTTTGAATTTCAACACTAGTGACAAAAAAAGTCGACTACGAACACGGGATAAGGATTAGAAAACTAGAAAATCTGACCACAAATGTAAAAATGTGTAAAAATAAAAAAGAGGACAGAAGTTCCTATAATGGACAGGAGCACTTGGGTGCTAGTGTCTAGAGTGGTCGTTGGTGCCCTAGGATAAACAATGATAGATGTGAAAAGACAGACAAATAGGGATCCCTATAACTTGACCATAAATGGGTACATAAATAACATATGTAATAGAGTAATATAATATAAATCAATCAAATCAAGTAAATGGATAAGGAATTGTTTCACCAGTGACTACTATTCTTACTTAAGATATATGCATATAACAACATATTTGATGGCATGGTAAAATAGTAATATGCGCATGATTTTTGTCTACATTCCCCCCCCCCTTAATTTTATTTGAATGAAATTCAAGTAGTGTAAAGGAAGTAAGGAACATACATGTACAGAGTCCGAAGAAGCCATGTTACAAAGTACATGTAGAATGTAGAAACTTGTAGCATGGTGAACCATGGATCAGCGCTTTGACCCATGTGGTGTAAGTGGAGATGGTAAACCATCAGAAGGAGCACTATTAGAAATAGTTAAAATTGTTTGGATTTTTGGATATTTTGAATTGTTGTTAAAGGATATTGAAAAGGTAGTGAGTGATAGATTCCCAACCCAATTTTTTTCTAAATGGGAAGATTTGGGTGTCTTGCTGCCAGAGGAAGAGTTTTGGAGAGAGATGTCTAGTTTTAATCTCCATCCATGACTGCTTCCCCAAAAGGTCTAACCATTGTAGATGGATAGAGACAAAATTTAGTTCTTATTTAGCTTCGATTAGTTCCATTTAAAAATTATTTGTTCCGATTGAAGAACCCATATAGGAGTAGTATAGGAAAGACAATGACATCTCATTCCCCCACTCCTACAGTAACGGGTGTTTTAATTTGAATAATGTTGGATGGATTCCAAGTTAGGTCATCTAGAAGCAATAGTAATGTAATGCAACTCCTAAGTTAGGTCATTTGGGAGATATAGTAAGTGTGCTTATTGTATCGATTGATTGATTTGATTTTGATTAATAGCAGATTGTTTGGAATAATATGCAATCAGGAAATTACTCACAGATATTTCTTTTCTTTTCCCCCAGATTAGGTCATTTAGGGGGGTAGATTTTAAATAGTATAAAGTATTTATTATAATATAGAATTATTATACCTTTTTTGAATGAGATCTGAGAAATTTGTAATAGTGATATGCTAGGAGTATTTATTGACTGTATTATAACCTGATAGGGATCATAAGGTGATCCTAATTGTATGCCCCCTTTTAGGGAAAGGCCCTTTAAGGGAAAGGGTGAGGGGTGGAGAAATGAGCAGTAATATGAAAGCGAGATGTAGAAGATGTTGTAATAGTTAATGAGAAATAGTATGGGTTAGCATTTTCAAAGCATGAGTATATGTGGATTATTAAATGTGACAAATGTGGATAAGATATTTTGAAAATTATATGGTATGGTGCTAGAGGAAATTATGATCTGTATGGTGCAAACGGAGTTACGAGGATCAAGATATGAGCAAAACTATGTGTCGTGTATTAGTTGTAAGGATGATTGTAAATAATAAATATAGTGTATGAAAAATTGGAATTACTATATATAGTAATAGTGAAAAGTGAATAGTATTTTCATTTATACCGAGTTCGAGTGAAATTTGGATCTCTAAGCTGTGAGGATGCAATGCATTAGAGCAATGAGTTTGACTAGATTTAAGAGAGTAGTGGTGGTTGTGGCTTCACAAACGAACGATGAGTTGGTAAGTGTGTTTAGTTTTGGAAAAATTTGTCAAATATGTCTATTTTGTCAATTTTAATAAAATTTTCTTTTTTTATTTCTAGCATTTTTGAACTGGGTGAAAGTGGCCAAGGCATTTTTTCCCTTAGGGACACTAGCACCAAGTTGCAGGCATAGTGACCTAATTCTGGGTGCTCATGACCTACTCTTGGGCACTAGCGCCCAAAGCAAGGTTTGGGCACTATGTTGCAAAATGCATAAATGTTGATTAATTTTGGGATATGATGACTTGTATGGTGTGCTACTATAAGGTTTCCTTTTATGTGGTGTGTTGTGTAGAAGGATATACACTCTAGAGTGTTCCCTGCGGGTTGTCACTCGAGTACATTCCTTACTTTGGGCTTATCAAACATAGAGTGGGATATATTAGACTGTGTTAGCCTACAACACATTGCTAGATTAGGGGCAGTACCCCATAATATGCCTATCTTGATAATGAATACTTGAAACCAATATTTGACATAGAATCTTTACACAAAAACAATACATTGCTTGTGTATTTTAATAATATCAAAATCAAGCATTACAGACAAATGAGAGAGCTACAATATTTATACATATTGGACAGCTTCTATCTCATTCACAATATATGGAAACAAATCATCTAATCTGAGAAAATATGTAGAAATAACATATTGCCCCTAACTATCCCTATTGCCCCTCATGGAAATCATTTGGGAACAAAATATGCAAGATAGAACATGATCCCACAAACATTGGGATGAGAACATTATCACTTAGTTAACTAACAACTAAGGATAACTAATACCTATTTACATAAGTTTAAATTTTTTAAATTAAATACTTTAACTTATTACATTTATTCAAATATCAACTAGTGATGAATTAAGCTAAGTTTTATTCCTAACATTCCCCCTTTAATTCGGCATGGTCTCAAGTGAACATGAGATAAATTCTCTAAAACCCTCAAATTTACCTTGAGTAAGTGACTTTGTGAAGACATCTACACATTGCATATCTGTTGGGCAATATTAGAGCTGGATGTTGTTGTTCTAAACATGTTCACAAATGAAATGTACCTACGCCTCAATGTGTTTGGTGTGTTAATGAAAAATTGGATTCCAAACAAGTTTTACTACTCCTTTGTTATCAACATGTAGGATAGTTGGATCTTTCTCTAGTATTTCCAATCCTTCAAGTATACGTCGGAGCCATATTGCTTCACAAATAGCTCCACCTACTGCATAATATTCTAATTCTATGGAGGATCTTGAAACACAAGTCTGCTTCTTACTCCCCCATGATATCGGTCTAGATCCCAAAAAGAATACAAATCCTGAAGTGGATTTCCTATCATCTATGTTTCCTGCATGATCTGAATCTGAATATCATGTCAAGAAGTTATTATTCTTCTTGTATTCTAGGCCATAGTGAATAGTTCCTATGATGTACCTCAATATCTGCATTGCTGCTTTCCAGTGAGAAACCCTTGGTTCTTGCATGAACCGTGAAAGATAGCTGACTACATAGCTGATATCTGGCCTAGTGTAAGTCAAGTAGATGAGACTCTCGATCAACTGCTGATAGAGAGTTGCATTTACTTGTGGTGATGGATCTATTCGAGACAGTTTAATTCTTGTCTCCATAGGTGTGGAAAATGGCTTACTATCCATCATATTGAATTTATCGAGTGTTGTCTTGGCATATTTCAATTATGACACAAAGATATGATTCTCTCTTTGCTAAACTTCAAGTCCAAGACAATAATGCAGAAGCCTGAGATCGGTCATATCGAATGATCATGTTAGATCTTTCTTTGTTAACTCAATCATCCTCACTGATCCTCCAGTGATGACTAGATCATTGACATATACTACAACGATCACTATCTCCCCCCCTTGTTATTTGAGATAGAGATTAGGATCGTATGGACTCCTGTTGAATCCATGTTGAATGAGATGTTTGTCGATTTTTATGTACCATGCCCTGGTAGACTACTTTAAACCATATAGTGATTTTATGAGTTTACATACCTTTTCCTCTTTACCTGGAATGAAAAAACCTTCTAGTTGAGTCATGTAAACTTCTTCCTGTAAATCACCATTAAGAAAGGCACTTTTCACATCCATTTGGTGTATTTTCTAATCAAATTTTGCAGCTAGAGAAAATATTAACCTAAAAGTTTTTATCTTATTTGTGGGAGCAAAAGTCTCATCATAATCAATGCCTTC
The DNA here is from genome assembly GCA_019776745.2 of Taxus chinensis. Taxonomy (NCBI): domain Eukaryota; kingdom Viridiplantae; phylum Streptophyta; class Pinopsida; order Cupressales; family Taxaceae; genus Taxus; species Taxus chinensis. The sequence goes on from CM034149.1 coordinate 883,123,552, forward strand.
TTTTTTAACATATCCCTTAGCAACTAGTCTAGCCTTGTGTTTATCAATTTTTCCGTTTGCTTTGTACTTCATTTTGAAGATCCATCTACATGCAATCAGATTTTTCCCTGGTGGAAGATCTGTAAGTTGCCATGTATTATTTTTCATAAGTTACTTATATTCTACATCCATAGCATATTTCCAAGGTTTAGATTACAAGGCTTCTGAAACTGAGGAAGGCTCAATAGTTTCAACAACTTTACCCATTAAGGCCAAATTGACCTAATTTCGAGCCATACTGTGAGTCCTCATTCCAGTGGTAGATGTGTCAGGGACACTATTCAATTTTGCATCTCTAATCATACTTGTATACCATTTAGGCATACTTTTTGTGGTTCCTATGGGAGGTTGAATTTCATTATCTTCCCCATCATCACTGTTATCATCAAAGTGATTACCATCCTCTATTTTCACTGTAGGGATGATTTTTTCATCATGTGATTGTATGAAAGGAGCATATTATTCTTTCTTCTCAACTAACTCAACATCCTGACTAGTGTATACCCTTATTTTTCTTGGATTCATTAGTCTATAGCCAAGTGCTTCATCATTGTATCCCAAGAAGATAAGTTTTTTTGATGTCATATCAAGCTTAGTTCTTTGTTTCTTAGGAATGTACATACTTGTTTTACATCCAAAAACTCTAAGGTGTGAAATAAATGGCTTATGCCCTGACCATGCTTCTTGTGGTGTTACTCCATCAAGAGCTGTAGTGGGAACTTTGTTTAGTAAATACACTGTCGTTTTAGCTGCTTCAGCCCAAAAAAAATTGATAAACCTACATCATCAATCATACATCACACCATATCCATGATAGTATGATTTCTCCTTTCAACAACACCATTTTTTTGTGGTGTGTGAGGAGGAGCCATTTAATGACGAATTTTATGTGTTTTCAAAAAATCATTGAACTCATTGCTGGTGTAATCTCCCCCTAAATATGAGCGAAGTGTTTTTATTTTCCTACCAGACTCTATTTCAACAAGAGCTTTAAACTTCTTGAAAGTTTCAAAATATTATTCTTTTGTAGAAAGATAGTATATCCACATTTTTCTTGAAAAATCATCAACAAAGAGCATGAAATATTGAAACCCATAGTGGTTAGGTCTCATTAGTCCACACAAATTTCTATGCACCAAGTCAAGTTTTTCCTTAGCCTAAAATGTACTATGTTTGAATGGTGCTCTCTTTTGTTTTCCTGTCTTGGAACAATATTATTATTGTTCCCTTTCATGGTATCAGAGTAATAGATGATGTAGACTTCCATTTGTAAGTTTTTTATTTACAAGCGAGGGTTTATTAATTTCATGTATTTGAAATTTATCAGAACTTTTCTGCAACATGCATTTTTATGTAAAACGGAGTGCACCATTGGATTTGGGAAGGTGCCAAAACCCTATAATCCACTGTAAACTTGACCATGTTTTGGGACAGTCAAATCTGGATGCAGATCTGTGCCATGGGTGCATTATTTTATCCATTGAATATAAGCATGTACCTTTTGGATGCATTCTTTAACCCCTCTGGATATTTGTGTTTTGGATGTAGTCTTTTATCTACTAGATGCAGATTTGTTACCCTCTAGGTGCATTCTTTTATCCATTGAATAAAGTGTGTACCTTCCGGATGCAGTCTTTTACCCTCTGGATATTTCAGTTTTGGATGCAGTCTTTTATCCAACTGGACACAGATCTGTACCCTCTAGGTGCATTTTTTATCCATTGGATAAAATCGTTGTTACCTTCTGGATGTAGTCTTTTACCCTCTGGATATTTTAGTTTTAGATGCAGTCTTTTTATCCACTGGACGCAGATCTGTACCCTCTGGGTGCATTCTTTTATCCATTGGATAAAAGTGTGTACCTTCTGGATGCATTCTTTTACCCTCTGGATATTTCAGTTTTTGGATGCAAGTATTTTATCCACTGGATGTAGATCTGTACCATTTGGGTGCATTCTTTTATCCATTGGATATTGACATGCACCCCTCTGGATGCAATGGTTTTACCCTCTGGACATTTTAGGTTTTTGGGCGCAGTATTTTATCCTTTGGTCGCAAGTCTGTATCGTGTGGATGCACTCTTTTACCCTTTGGACATTTGGGTGTCACGTGTACCTTTTGAAAAGAAGATCAACTTTAAAATTATTATTTTAATAACAAAACCTTATAGAGCTCATAACTGTTGATCCATAGCTCGGATTAAGGTGATTTTTTTTTGATAATTGTGTATTTTTTTTTAGATCTACGCATTGGTGAGATTTTTATACACATATTTCAAATGTAAAAAGGTACTTTTACTCATTGTAATATTTACATGCACTCAATCATAAAGTGTCAATTTGGGAGGGTGTTGTAATCACTTGTGGATGCATTTTTCAGTTGAGCCCGATGTCCTAAAATTTTGGGTATTGCATTCTCGTATCTATGGGTGTATACATTTATATCTCTCTTCTTTGTTGAGATATTTTGGATCTATATTTTTGACACTTTTTTTTTGCCATGTTGACAGTCTCTCTTATGGGGGTGCTATTCTGGTGGAGCCCAGTGTTAGTTTGTCAGTGTTCGAGTAGTTGATTTTGACAACTCATACAAATGTGTGGTGTCACTCTACCCATTCTGCAGTATGGGAGGGTGTGGTGTTGATACTGCTTCTTTAGGTTTCATGCCCTTGCCTTGTTACCCTTGGCTTTTTCTTGGATTGTGGCACACACCTATGGCACACCTATTTGTAGCAGTTGATCAAATTATTCTTGGTGTTTATTTTTCACTTTTAAACATCACTCCATTGACAGTCTCCTTGCATGGAGCTATTATGGTGGAAGCCCATTGTCAGTTGTTATTGAGTTATATGATCGAGCAGTGGATTCAGACCATAGTTGTGCACCACACTTCTTCAGCATTGTACAAGTTTTTGGAGTCGAGCTTCTGAGGATATCTTGCAGCAAGATTTTGCTCTCTACTTTGTTATTACTGGTTTTGGGTACCTTGCGGTGTCCATTTTTCCCAGTTATTGTATGTGGGTACCTCATCAGGCCTTGTTTCCCGGGACCCCACCTTCTTTTCCACCCACCTAAGTTATGCTTACGGGAGGGTGTTAGTGTAGGTTATTATTTATCCTTTTATTTATTTATTAGGATAATTCTTACACTTGTGTTAGCCCTACACTTGTTGGGTTAGCTTGCTTAGGTGTACTAGTTGTGTTGAGTTAGCTTCTCAGTTATGTGAAGTTAGTTTTACTAATCTTTTAGAGTTAACTTAACTACTAGTATCAGTTAGTGGGAGTTCTTCACCACTGATTTAGGTAGTAGTTGCACTTCCCTCCTCCTATATGTACATATTTCTTATTGAATAATTAAAGTCATTGTATTGTAATGTAGTTGAGCATTATGGATTATGATGGATTTCCATATATGGTATTTTAGCTCTTTTGCTTTGTAAATATAATGTGGTGTGCTATTATCATCTGAGATCGCGGCTTGGAACAATCTTCTTATCGTTCCTTTCATAGCCTTGTGTTTATCAATTTTTTCGTCTCCTTTGTACTTTGTTTTGAAGATCCATCTGCATCCAATTGGCTTTTTCCCTAGTGGAAGATCTGTAAGTTTCCATATATTATTTTTCATTAAGTGACTTATATTCTGCATCCATAGCATATTTCCAAGGTTTATATTGTAGGGCTTCTGAAACTAAGGAAAGCTCAATAGTTTTCAACAACTTTACCCATTAAGGCAAAATTGACCTCATTTCGAGCCATACTGTGAGTCCTCATTCTAGTGGTAGATGTGTCGGGGGACACTATCCAATTTTGCATCTCTAATCATACTTGTATACCATTTAGGCACACTTTTTGTGGTTTCTGTGGGAGGTTGAATTGCAGTATCATCCCCATCATCACCGTCATCATCAAAGTGATTACCATCCTCTATTTTCACTGTAGGGATGATTTTTCATCATGTGAGTGTATGGAAGGAGCATCTTCTTCTTTCTTATCAAAGAACTCAACATCCCGACTAGTGTATACCCTTCTTGTTCTTGGATTCATAAGTCTATAGCCAAGTGCTTCATCACTGTATCCCAAGAAGATAAGTTTTTTTGATTTCATATCAAGCTTAGTTCTTTGTTTCTTAGGAATGTGCATACTTGATTTACATCCAAAAACTCTAAGGTGTGAAATAGATGGCTTATGCCCTAACCATGCTTCTTGTGGTGTCACTCCATCAAGAGCTGCATTGGGAACTTTGTTTAGTAAATACATTATTGTTTTAGCTACTTCGGCCCAAAATGTTTTTGATAAACGTGCATCATCAATCATACATTACACCATATCCATGATAGTATGATTTCTCCTTTCAACAACACCATTTTTTTGTGGTGTGTGAGGAGGAGCCATTTGATGACGAATGCCATGTGTTTTCAAAAAATCATTGAACTCATTGCTGGTGTATTCTCCCCCTCGATCTGAGCGAGTGTTTTTATTTTCCTACCAGACTCTATTTCAACAAGGGCTTTAAACTTCTTGAAAGTTTCAAAAGCTTGGTCTTTTGTAGAAAGACAGTATATCCACATTTTTCTTGAAAAATCATCAACAAAGAGCATGAAATATTGAAACCCATAGTGGTTAGGTCTCATTGGTCCACACAAATCGGTATGCACCAAGTCAAGTTTTGCCTTAGCCCGAAATGTACTATGTTTGAATGGTGCTCTATTTTGTTTTCCTACCAAACAATGTTGACATTTATCTGTACCCTTTTTTAGAGGTGGTAAACCCCTAACCATGTCGTATCGATGAAGTGTGTCAAGATAGCCAAAACTCACATGTCCAAGTCTTCGATGCCATAGTTGAGTTGATGATGTATCCTTGGCTACAAGTGCTTGATCATTTCATTGAACAAAATCCAACTAAAACATTCTTCCCACATTTCAAAGCTTTTGCAACAATTTTTGAGCTTCTTGACTTATCTCGAATTAGGCACATCTTTTTACCACCTTTATAATCAAATTCAATTTTGAGATTGTGATCTAATAATTGACTCACAGATAACATATTTTTTGTTAAACCAGGGACATAAAGAACATCTATAATTTTACAATTATGTTGCCCAAGTGGTAGTGAAATGGAACCAATGCCTTCAACACTGTATGATGTATCATCACCCAAAGAGACATGATTTTTGGTGGGTGTTTTACTCATTGTGAAGAACCAATATTTCTTTCCTGTCATGTGTCGAGTTCACCCAAGTCGACATACCAAATTTGATTTGTAAAATTGGATACTTCATTTGAATGTGCAGAATATAGGAAGTCATCATCATCAAATTGATCTTACTATTTCAGCTACATTTCCTTGTTGAGTTAGTTTCTTCTTCCACTTGTTATTATTTTTTCCTTGTTTACTCTATTGTTGACCAGATTTTTGTTTGTTGGTAATAAATATTTTTACCACTTGATGATCCTTGTTGGAATGTGTTGTACCAACAATTTTTTAACTCATGTCCTTTTCGACCACAAATAAGACATTTTTTTTGGTCCTTTTGGCCTTGTTGAGTATTACCTTGCTTCTGAGGCTGTTTACTAGACTTAGCCTATTTTTTCCTTTTTGATTAGAAGCAAGTGCCTGCTCTTCAGTTTCAGTAGTTGAGTGAATAGCTTCCTCTTGTTGTAGCATATTCACTAACTCTTCAAATTTTGTTGTTTGACTAGTTATGTTTAACGTGGTCACAAAAATCCTATAAGAAGGAGGAAGAGCTCTCAATACTATAGGCACGAGTGATGTGTCAGTTACTTCTTCTTCCAAAGCTTGAAGTGATGCACACAAAGTTGCTACTCTTCTAAAAAACATTCAACTTTTTTAGTTGGTTGCATTTTCAAGTTCAATAGTTGACTCTGGAGATGAAGTATTGTGTTCTTATTTTTTTACTCATATATTGTTTTCAACTTGTCCCAAGATTCTTTTGTTGTTGTGGTCTCATGAATATGAGGTTGTACCTCATCTAAAACACTAAACAAGATTATTAACTTTTGCTTTTTGATTTGCACGATCAAATGTGGCTTGTTGTGTAACATCTGTTGCAGATCATGTTAATGTACCAGAAACAACGGACCATAGATTTTCAAAATCAAGTTGTGCGCAAATTTTTGTTTTCCATGATGGTTGAGAATATGGAAAAAAGAATTTTGGTTCTGTAATTGCAGCCATTGTGAAAAGTGATGAACAGTAGAGCAAAAATTGAACATTTTCCCCCCTTAAAGCATGTACACCCCCCCAAAAAATATTATTTTATTTATTTTTGGGCTCCTTTTCAGCCACATGCAATGAATTTTTGGCACTATTGGCCCTGTTACAAATTTGTCTTTGTGGCCGATTTGCAAAAATAAAATGGCTCTCTTGGCTGATTTGAAAAAAATTAAAAAAAATTGGACTCTTTGGCCTCTTTTCAAATACAAAAATCTTATTTTTGCAATTTTTACAAAATAAGTCTTTTCCAAATCTGATTAAAAACTAGACCAAGACAAAGAGCTCACAAAAACACACACTTTTTTTAAAAATGGCACCTCAATTCCGAGGTACCAATTGAAAGTTATGCCTTTTTAAATTGCAATTTTAATATCTTTCCAGGCCCCTTTCCAAAAATGGAAAAAAAATGATTTTTTTCACTTTGTCCAAAAAGGGAAAAAAAATTAAAGCGGATTTTTTAACAAAAAAAGTGTGTTTTCAAGCTTACATGCATGCATACATCATTGTTTCACCCATCGTCAGCCTTGTTTCCTCCGCCACCCGCCTCAATTTATCAACTTTTATACATCTTTTCTTTTACTTCATTCTACACAAGGTTCGCTTTTCTCCAACAATATTTTTTCCTTTTTTTCTCTCTGTGAATTACAGGATCTACTCTTGGATGGGTATGCAAATGGAGGTCAGTTTACAAACAAGATCACTAGTTTTCTTCCTTTGGCTATCGCTTCTATTCTTTTGGCCACTTTTTCCTCTGTTCCCGTTCGTACAGGGTTAGATGCTTGGAGACATCAATTTCGAGATTGATCCAATGCCACAACTCACTGACAGGGTCTAAGAAAACATAGATTAACATAGGATAATGATGATCTCTTATTTTAGAGACAAACAAAAAACCCCAAAACAATTGCATATAAATTTTGCTTGAATGAAAAACAATATTTTTTAATTCAAAAAGTGAGATTCAAACTATAAATTCAAAAAATCACTTCTTGTGCGATTTTCTGCAGTACTTATTTTGTTGTTGTTGGTGTGTGGAGTATAAACAGGGGATGTGTGAAGACACTGGGGTCAAATTTGGATTCTCCTAGCTCAAACTTCTTATTCCTCCTCCCTCAATCATCCTACACTCCCTAGCACTCACAGGTTCAGGCTCTTTCGGCTCTGATACCAAATCTTGATAATGAATACTTGAAACCAATATTTGACACAGAAGATTTACACATAAACAAGATGGTGCTTGTGTATTTTATTAATATCAAAATCAAGCATTATAGACAAATGAGAGAGCTGCAATATTTATAGATATTAGACAGCTTCTATTGCATCCACAATATATGGAAACAAATCATCTAATCTGAGCAAATATGCAGAAATAGCATATTGCCCCTAACTACCCCTATTGCCCCTCATGGAAATCATCCAGGAAAAAAATATGCAAGATAGAACATGATCCCACAAACATTGGGATGAGAACACTATCGCTTAGTTAACTAAGGATAACTAATACCTATTTACATAAGTTTAAAGTATTTAAATTAAATACTTTAACTTATTACATTTATTCAAATATCAACTAATGATGAATTAAGATAAGTTTTATTCCTAACATATCAAATGTAGAGTGGGATATATTAAACCGTGTCATCCTGCGGCACATTGCTAGATTAGGGGAAGTACCCCATAATATGCCTATGCTGACTAATTTGTATAATAGACGGTTCGTAGATACGTGTACATTCTAGTTGTTGATAGGTGAGATGATAGTGACACTAGAGAATGTATACCAAATATTGTGGTTGCCTATTGTAGGAGAGAGAGTACATGTGATGACTATAGTGGATGCTCGTAATTAGATGAGGGAAACGAGGTCGTATTTCATAGGCATATGAGTACATGAAGAAACTCATATCATTTTAGATGTGATATTGATATCCAATGTTCTGCGGTTGTAGAATTTTATTGCGGTGATTTTAGAGTCGTCAGTGGCTATGAAGGGTGGCGGAGTTAGGATATTGTACGAGATGCATGATAATTGTCACACGATAGAAGGAGCATAGGACTAGGTATGCATGGACATTGTGTGTATTATCCCACTTGTATAGAGATTTGTATATACTTACTCAGGAAGATCATGGGGGTGGACTAGGAGCCACGATTTTATTGCAGGTATGGGCATATGAGCATATAGCAATATTGAGGCCACTCAGTGGGCCATAGGCCAGTTGGTCTCAACCCAAGATATTTATGGCGAGGTGGATAGGAACCCATAGCAGGAGGATGGATACAACCACCTACAGGTCGATGATAGATTAGAGGTCTTGGAGCCATTATATGGAGTTTGTACAGAGATTATGGAGGTTGGGTGGATCATGTTGTGGAGTTGTAGTGCATTTGGTGCACTATGTGGTTTAAGGATCGCTTCCTAGGATGATAGAGTTATTCCATGGTGAGAGAGTGTGTGTGTAATGGATATATAGGTGTATGCCATATATATATAGATGTATATATATCATATATCGTATATATATATATATATATATATTAGCATGGCCTAGGATGTGGCCCCGGAGCCATATATATGGTTGAGATCTACTAGAGCGGTGAGGTGACCATGAGTGAGTTCGGGCCCAAAAGGAGCACAACTAGTACATCCTAGTCCAAATGAGGCAGATGTGGATGTAGAGCCTACACAGGTTGATGATGCGGGGTGTACCCAAGAATACAGTGAGTGGTAGGTGATACATTGATGGGTGTTGTTATTTCTAGTACTGGTAGATGTAGCAGGAGAGACAACTATTGGAGGAGTAGAGGGATAGGCACCTACCCCCAATGTAGATGGTGTAGTATCGGCACGAGCCAAACATAAATGTTTTTATTGCTATTTGTTAGTTTTTGTTTGGTTATTGGATATTGTAAAGATGTGTAGTAACTAATGTTGGTTTTTGTGATTGCGGGTAATGCTTATTGGTCGTTGATTGTGGATGCCTCCATAGGCATGTTGATGTGGAACCATGCCTCCAAATGTGCTCATGTGAGGTGGTATGCAAGAGATATTTGATGCTATTGTGAGAGAGCATGCCCATTTATTTGAGCCAGTGGTTATAATAGCAGCCACATGTATCATGTTATTGAGCGAGCATGATGAGGCTCATGTAGAGACCGAGTGAGCTAAAGAGGACGTAGGAGGAGGAACCCTTGCTCCAGATGTTTTTGCTAGATATGTTGAGATACAAGGCTGATTTGTAGAGTAGATGGATGAGATTGTTATATTACAGAGTCAGTTAGAGAGATATAAAGGCTGAGATCAGTGGTGTAGAGTGAGCAGCAAAGCCTCTAGTTCTAGAGCTCCCGTGATCATATATAGTGATAGTGAGGATGATGTATGGTGTATTTTATATTTTTATTGATGCATGAGGGCTTTCCCCCTAGCGATTGTATTTTGTAACTTATTATTTTGGAGGATATATATATATATATTGATGTCACTTTATTATTTATGTGAATTGTATAGTATGTGATGATGATGAGATGTTCTTGGTAGTGTTTATTTAATTTGGTGGATTTTATGTGCATTGTGAGAATGATTGATGTAATTGATATTGTTGATTGTGAATAATTGTAATGATGTGGAAATAATTTTTGCGTAATGGACTAAATAGGAATTGTATACGAATAATAATTAATAGTATAGGATGTGGTAAATACAAATATATGTATATGATGTAATGTGGTAGATAAATAAAAGTAGTAATAATGATGTGTTGATAAATGAATAATGATGAGGTGTGAAATCATTTTTGTAATTGTGTGTGATGAGAATGAAGGGGGGAAGAAGAGTGGTTTCCCCCTAATGTTAGAATGAGGTTCATTTATAAATTCCCCCTTGGGAGTCAAGAATTAACCATATAACAAGAATGTGTAATTGGGAAAATGTTTTTTCAAGTGCGAGTAGATGCTAGAAAAGATATGACATGAAGCACAAAACATGAGGTGTGAAATTATATTTTCATTGATGTAGTATGCCCTCAACAGTCAAGTGTGAACCATAGCATGAGAGTGTGTCATAAAGTAATGAAATGGGAAATGGATGTCATTTACTAAATATTAAGAGGCCTTTAAGGCATGGATGTAACATGTGAAGTAACAACGGTATGAGGGTAAGTTCTAAATTTGATGCCATATGGAATGGAGAAAAGAATAGAAAGTGTGGTGGGAGGAAGTGTGGTAGCAAGGGGCTTAGGAAGCCAATGAGGTACTGCAACAATGTGTGAGGAATGAGAGGATGTAACCATATGTGGATTAGATGGAGGACACAGATGGATGATGACCTTAGGAGGTGGGCAGATGACTACTTTAGATGGAGGTGAATGAGACAAGTGAACCATGGTGGAAGCTCGCTTATGAGGAATATGAAAGAGAGAGCACTCGCGAGAGTGAGATTGGAAAGAAATGACACCTTTTTCTTCTAATTGTTTTAGGCGATCATAGAGAGCATAACAGTCACTATCATGGTCGTCATTGATGTGGTGGAAATTACAGAAATTATGTTCATGCTAGAGTTGAAAGTGATGAAGTGGATGATGTTGATTAAAAGGTAAACGGATGAGTCGCTTATCAGGAAAAGTTCATAGAACATCATATGGTTTTACATTATGTGAGAAGTGTAATAATTCACGAATGGGAGATGAAGAAAACTTAGGTGAATGCTAACATGGTGGAGTGTTGGATGTCATCATTATGTGTTGTCACTGATGTCAAGTGGTTAGTGATGTCTTTTGATGTCCAAGGAGTTAGGTGTCTTCCCAAGTTTTCCAGGTGTCTTCATGAGATGTCAAGTCATGAGTTCAGGTGTTCAAGCATGATCTAGGTGCATGGTCAAACAAGTGAGTTGTATGAATGTGTCTCCCTAAGGTTTTATAAGGTCAAACATGGTCAATGAGATTTTTTGAGGTGTTAACAAGTTTGTAACAGGTCAACATGGTTAAATTCTTGAAAATTTAGGTAGTTCTCAGCTTAATCCTAGTCCCAAACCAAGAAATTTATCCTAGAAACATGAGTGTTGGATCAAGAAAAAGAAGGTAAATCATTTTTTAGAGCAATATGATATGGAATAACATGCATAGGAGGTTTATCAGGTCAAGAATCATGGTTGTAGGGCATAAAGATTGTCATTCCAGATCCTTTCACTGAAGAAAATCCTAGTAGACAAGTGATATTGATTAGCCAAGGCATGATGATGTAAACCAAGCATGGCATGAGCATAATATGGTGGTATACAGAGCTTTACAAGTGACTAATAAGGTGAATTGAGCACTCATACAGGTTTGATTAACATTACTGCTTAGGACTAGAGATCTAATGTTACACAAATGAGATGGGAAAGAGATTTTTGGAGAAAAATATGAAAAATTGGTCATTAAAATAGATGGAGGATTGAGTTGTGAAGGTGTGGTCAATATTTTAGGACCTAAGGAGGCTTTTTGTGCAAGTTATGGAAGTTTTTCCAAAACTAGATTTTTGGAAAATGTAAATAATGCTCCCCTAACTTCTTAGAACCTGTTCTAAATTTTGAGGGATTTTTAAGATAAATCATGGAATAATTTTTTATAGTTAATTTGGATAAAAATATATTGTAAAAGTTCTGAGATCAATTGTTTAACTATTAAAAGATTTTTGATCATTTTTCTGACCTAGTTTAAAAGTCTCTAAAGCCTCATCCTAGAGCGATAGAGGTAAAATGAATTTTTTGGGCATAAAATCACCTTTAAAAGTTGTGAAACTAACTTATAATTGTAGAGGACTCCCTCAAGAACTTTTTTGTGGTATTTTGCATTTGCAAGTGTGATTGTATGAAATAGAAAAACAATGATTTTGTTGAAAATTGCAGGTATATATATGGTCTGAATGTTTCATGAAGAAAGCCTTATTATTCCTGATAGCTCATGGTTTAATCTAGATGTTAAAAAAAAAATTGAGCAAGTTGTATAAGAAAAAACTGAAATGTAGGTGCATTTCTCCTTCCTACCATTAGAAGTCTATGTATGCAATAACCAGTCATAGTGAAATGAAAGAGTTCTTGTGTCAGTACTGGTAGCTGAGGTGTAAGAAGTGTATGGACACTCTCTACATATATATTACAACACGTTGAATCTTCTTATTTGTCTTGGTGATGTATTGGCACAGTCAAAACCTATTGGCCTAGTGTGCCCAAATAGGTCCCTCAAGAAGGTGGTTTGAATTAGATGTAAAAATGGAGTTTGCTCCAAATAACCTAGGCATGTGAGTGGTTAATATGGTGTATCTAGTTGATCCTGAGATGCTCTAAGTGATGGAAAAGTTTGTAAAATTATCTTGGTGGATGGAATCATGCTAAAACCAGAACTATCTCTTAAAACCCTTATATATCTAAGAACTTGCTTCTAAAATTGAGTTGATTAAGGAACCTTTGCTCACAGTTGATGAATGCACCTAAAATGAAATGGTACACAAGGATAATATGTTCCAAGAAAGTTGATTTAGAAGGTATGAACAATTTCTTGTGCATATTTTTGGTTCAACCCTTGAAGATGGTCACTAAACAATGAAAATCTGTGAGTACCTTTTTTTGAGTGCATGGTTTATGAAGTGAGTTAGAATTATTTGTTAGAGTAGGTATTTACCTTAGCTCATGTTCACCTAGGTACATTATTGTATTTATCCTCACCCACTTATTTTTGTGGATTTATTTTTTTTAATTTAGATATTAGGAGATATTATCTAGTTGTTAGGTATAGTTCTTTCCTTGATCTATGGTATTGACTAGTTCTTTCCTATATCTATGGTATTGACTAGATCCTTGATGTCCAGTTCTCTCATAAATCTATGGGACTAGTTCTTTCCATGATTTATGGCTTGATCTACGACCTTGACTAGTTCTTAGATTGTTATTCCTTGCCTATATAAGCAAGGCCCATTCTCATTGTATTTCATTGATTTCCATAATAATTTATGAAATTGCTGCTCATTTGTTTGCAAAGGTTTATGTAAAGTTATTCGGGAAAATTACTTTCATCTTATTGATCATGATGTTTGATCAGCATCTGTATTATTGGCTTGCCATGATTTGGTTATCGTTCCTTTTATGGTATCAGAGCAGGAGATTGCTATTGACATCCGTCTATAAGTTTTATTTTGCAAATAAAATTTTTGTGGGTTTTTTTGTTGTGTAGAGAACCGTGGCGCACAACCCATTGAAATTATTAGCCCCTGGTCATATGGTATGGTCATATAAGGGCTTAAAGCTTGTGATTCCTACTAGTAGGTGCTTAACTCCAGCCCCCTTTCTTTTTATTTGTGTGGTAAAGGCAAGAGCATTTTATTTTTGTTTTAGTGGTAACTAAAATAAATAGCAAAGCATAATATTGAAAAGCTTGTAACTTTTGATCGGTAACTCAATTTTGAGTACCGTTTTTTGTAAAAGTTCTTGTTTTATGCGCTCTTTCCATTGGAAATTTTTATTTTGAGAATTGCACTATAATTATAAAGTGCCATACTGTAACATGCACTCATTATAAAGTGCCAAAATCTAGGGGGGCTTTTGTTGCATTGCTTGGGGATCTTGTTGCATTGCTTGGTTCTTTCATTTCTTTTAGTGATTTTTTAAGGATGGCATGTACTTTTGCATTAGATCATGTTGAGCCATTAACAACACATAATTACCACACATGGAAACTACGAATGGAAACAATAATTAAGCAGAAAGCATTATGGGATTTAACTTCTAAAGAACAACCAGTTTTCACTAGAGAATATGAGACATTTCAGTACCAGTGCAAACTTGACATTGAGATCACCTCTCTTAATCCTGAAGATTTTCCAACAATTATAGACTACCTTACCAAGTTCAAGCATTTTTTGACACAGTTGAAGGGGAGTGAAAGAAATAAGAAACTACCTTTTTCTCTAGCATGGATTCCTTAGGTGACACATTCAAAATGCCTAACTTAGAAACATTTTGTGAAAGACTTACTAGGGAAGAATCCAAACTGTCTCACCTTGAGTCTTCCACCTCTCAAAAGGCATTAATTGCATCTAATCCTAAGTTCAAGGGAAAACCAAACAGTAAAACTAGATCCATACCTTCTCCATCTCAAAATGCTCCTAAACCCAAAGAAAACAACTCAAAACCCAAGGAGTCTTCTAAATCCAAGAATAAGTCTAGCCGTTCATGCTATTTTTGTGGGGGTAGTAATCATGAATAACATAGGTGTTATAAGCGAATGCAAGCCTTAGAGGATGCAGTCAAGAAACACAAAATTTCTATCTCCACTCCACCTCCTTCTAATCAGCATGGAAAATCCCTTAATGTTGTTGGAAGATCTCAGTCACCACTTGCAGGTAGTTGGGTTATAGATTATGGTGCTTCTCATCACATGACTTCTTCCAAGGAGTCTTTTATTTCTCTAGGTTTGAGTTCTACTTCCAAAATTGAGGTTGGATATTCTTCCTTTCTTTCTGTTGAGGGAAAAGGTGGTATACAACTTGATGGTGGAAATATACAAGATGCACTATATGTTCCTAACATCACTACAAATTTGCTTTCTGTATATCAAATTTTTCATTCTGGTCAAGGGAAAATAGTGACTTTTACACCACATGGGGCAGAAGTACAGAACTTTTTTGGAGCCTCATTCACTTGTTTCTCAGGGTATTTTTGATCATAGTTATAGACTATATCACTTTGAGGGTTTTGATGACACTTCTTCTATAGGGATAGGATTGGTTTCTCATGCAGATTCAGAGAGTAAGCTTTGGCATGAAAGATTTGGACATCTCAATTACAGATATTTGAAGGATTTGAGCACTCATGGTATGGTAGATGGTATTCCTAGAGTTTCTTGTCTTGAGGGAGTTTGTCATAGTTGTGCATTAGGGAAACAACACCAAGATCCTTTTCCTAAGAATTTATCTAAGAGATCTTCTTCACCACTTGAGCTTGTGCATAGTGACTTGATGGTTTTTCCTACCCCCTCTTTCAATGGAGCTAAGTATGCACTTACATTTATTGATAATTTCTTCAAGGCGTACTTGGGTTTATTTTCTCAAGTACAAAAGTGATGTTTTTTCACACTTCAAAGTCTTCAAGGTTTTTGGTCTAGAAACAATCTTCTAGTAGCATAAAGAACCTTTGTCATACTGATAATGGGGGGGAGTACTTCAGCAATGATTTTCCTAACTTTTTGGCAACTCAAGGCATTATTCACCAGCATTTTGTTTCCTCATACTCCACAACAGAATGGCTTAGTAGAAAGGAAGAATAGAACTTTGAAGGAAATGGCTAACTATATGATGCATTCTATAGATTTACCTCCTATCTATTGGGCAGAAGCAGTTAATTGTGCTAACTACATTCAGAATCACACACCACACAGAGCACTTGAGCATTTGACTCCAGAGGAAGCTTGGTCCAACACTAAACCAGATGTCTCTTTTTTTCGAGTCTTTGGGAGCCATACTTGGGCCTTTGTGCCAAAGAAGAAAAGGAAAGCTTTGGATAAGAAGAGAAAACCCTTGATCTTTGTAGGGTATTGTGAGGACATGAGAGCTTATCAATCTTTTAGATCCTGATACTCATGATGTTATTTTTTGAACACATGTTCAGTTTGATGAGCATTTCACTCCTCATGATTCTTCATCTTCTTCCATGCCTTCTTCTTCATTCATCTCATCTTGAGGATCCTTTCTTTGAGGAGGTTGATGAGGAGGTTATTGAGGATCATATTCCACTGATGTTGTCACTATGCCTAAGTGGGCTCATACTATATTTTCTGAGGTAGCACCTTTCATAGAGGATCTTCCACCCACTAGGCATCATTACACACATTCTATAGGTTCTGGACTTTTTATGTCAAGCAGTTTCTGAGGATCCACAGTCTTTTTCAAAGGTTCATGGGATACAGGAGTGGGATGATGTGATGACAGCTGAGTATTCTTCTTTGATGAAGAATCATACTTGGGATTTGGTATCTCTTCCTAAAGGAAGAAATATGGTTAGGTGTAAGTGGGTATACCAAACCAAATACAAAGTTGATGGGTCCATTGACAAGTATAAGGCTTGTCTTGTTGTCAAAGGGTTTTTCACAAGTTGAAGGTATTGATTACTCTGAGACTTTTGTACACGTTTCCAAGATGGATTATGTATGCCTTATACTTGCTATTGTTGCATCACAAGGGTGGCCCGTATACCAGATGGACATGAAGAGTGCCTTCTTACATGGAGATCTACAAGAGGAAATATATATGGAGCAGTCGGCTGGATTTGTTCAGAATTATTCTCTTGTTTGTCAGCTCTAAAGGTCTCTCTATGGTCTTAAACAAGCCCCTTGGGCTTGGTATGAGAAGATGGATTCTTTTCTTCTATCTACTAGTTTTGTTCATTACCACTATGATCATACACTGTATCTCTAATATGTTGGTGAGGATATTGTGATAATTTTCTTGTATGTTGATGATCTATTACTTACTGACAGCTCTTCTTCCCACATTCAGAGTATTCAGAGGGCTCTTTCTACACATTTTGACATGACAGATCTTGGGCTATTGCATTATTTCCTTGGTTTGCAGATTTCTCAGATAGATTTAGGGATTCATTTGAGTCAGTAAAAGTACACCCATGATCTTCTTCGGTGCTTTGATATGGCTGATTGCAAGCCAAGTCCATCTCCTTTTCAGTTTGGGGTTACTCTTACTTCCACATGTACCACACCACTTTGTGATCCTATATTGTATGGGTAGTTGGTTGGGAGTCTCATGTACTTAACCCATACTCGCCCTGATATTTCATTTGCAGTAGCCCAGCTTGTATCTTGGTTTGCACATTCTCCTCATAGTAGTCACTGGGAAGCTGCTAAAAGGATTTTGTGCTATTTGCATGGCACTTCCCACTTTGGCCTACACTACACTAGGGGTTCTACTCAGTTGGTTGGGTATACATATTCAAATTGGGCAGGTTCTATTGATGACAGGCATTCCACTTCTGGCTATCTTTTTTGTCTTGGTTCTTCTCTAGTTGCTTGGGTGTGTAAAAAGCAACAGGCTATTGCACTTTCATCTTCAAAGGCTAGAGTACAGGGTAGCAGTTACAGTGAGTCAACAGATTCTTTGGCTTCGACCAGTTATTGATAGAGTTTGGATTCCCACAGGATTCATTGACTGTACTTTGGTGTGACAACCAAAGTGTAATTCACATTTCTTGCAACCCAGTTGAGCACCATTGGACCAAGCATATTGAGATACACATCCACTTCATTCGTCAGCACATTCAGGATGGAGTTCTTTACTTTCAGTACATTCCAACTCAGCAGCAGGTTGCAGACATCTTTTTGAATCCTTTTGCATCACCTCGCTACCTTGAGTTGCGTGGAATGCTTGGGGTTTCAGAATTTAGTTCTTAAGGGGTGTTTGTGAGAACATCTTCCTTCTTATTCTTCTTCTTTCTCTTTCCTTATAGCAGGATTCTTTCCTTCTTTTGGTTTGAGATTTCTTCATGGATATATTGTACATGAGTACCTCATCAGGCCTAGTTTTTCGAGACTCATATTGTGGACATGCCACTTCTATTTTGGCCCTTAGCTTCACTTGAGGGGGGCTGTTAGAGTAGGTATTTACCTTAGCTCATGTTCACCTAGGTACTTTATTTACCTTTATTGTATTTATCCTCACCCACTTATGTGTGTGGATATTTCTTTTTATTTATTTAGATATTAGGGGGGATATTATCTAGTTGTTAGGTATAGTTATTTCCTTGATCTATGGTATTGACTAGTTCTTTCCTAGATCTATGGTATTGACTAGATCCTTGATGTCTAGTTCTCTCATAAATCTATAGACTTAACTATTTATTTGATGACTAGTTCTTCCCATGATTTATGGCTTGATCTACGACCTTGACTAGTTCTTAGATTGTTATTCCTTGCCTATATAAGCAAGGCCCATTCTCATTGTATTTCATTGATTTCCATAATAATATATGATATTGCTGCTCATTTGTTTGCAAAGGTTTATGTAAAGTTATTTTGGTGAATTACTTTCATCTTATTAATCGTGATGTTTGATTAGCATCTATGTTCTTGGCTTGGCACGATCTGGTTATCATTCTTTTTAGTATTTTCCTCCTCTTGGAAACTAAGAGTACCTATAAACACTGAAGACAATGTCCAAGTTCTAATAATCTCTCTAATATTTCTTCAAATGACTTTCCAAGCTTCTTCATGACTAGTATACGGTCCTTCATGACACCATGTTCAAACCCTTGAAGGAAAGTTGAAGGATTGATGTCCTACTCTGATTAGATGATTTTAAATACTTGTGTTGATGGAACCTTCTTATAGACCTGGTATACTTGATTACATGTTTTTAAAGGAATTGATTTGTCCCCCTCTCAGTGCCTAGAATTTCTAACAATTTTCATCATAGTTGGTTCTCTTGGTACACGTTTAATAGCTTAAGATAAGTTCCTTGAGGAAAAATCATGGGTGTTCAAGCTAAAAAATAATGAAAAATAAGTATGAGATTTATTAATCCCTAATAAATGAGTTAAAGACTGAAATCAAGCTCATGGAAGCTAAACATCTTCAATAACTCAAGGAGGTGGCTTTAGTTGTTATTAATGTGTCAAAATCTCTAAATGTCAAGGAAAAATCAAGTTCCAAATATGAAGAAGAATTGAAGACCCTAAAGGATGAGATAGAACAAGCTAAAGATAAACTAATGATATCAAATAATTATGGAAAGTTAAAGCAATAAAAGACATCCTAATGACAGATCAGGTGTGGTTTTTAAACTAGAAGCAACTCAGTGTGAATTGGAGCATGAATCTATTCATGAGCCATGTCAAGCAGCTATCAAATCTAAGGTTGAAGAATGTGATAAACTAAATGTGAAATTGAAGATGCTAAGGGAGGAATTATAACAATCAAGAAAAAGTGAATTGAAGGGTGAGACAGGTCATATATCATGTCAAGGTCATTATAAACCCAAGAAACATATCAAAGAACACAAGAAGCTCATCAAGCAACCAAACGCAAGGATATTCCTAGGTAAGTTTTGTGGAGTTTTTTTTTTATGCCATGTCTTTGGACATGGAGTTAGGGATTATATAAGGAGAGTATATAAATAACACCCATGGAGAGATTTTAAAACTGAATATGAAAATAATAGAGTTTGTTTCAACTGCCATGAGAGGGGTCACATAGCCAAGTTTTGTCTTGAAGAGCCTGTGAAGCAGGATTGGATAACGGAAGTACCTAGAGACAAGGGTCATCTTGTATGGTTTAAGTGCAACAAAATAGGTTACTTTGCAAGATATTGTGATAAGAATAATTTCATCTACAAAAGAAAGGATGAAATCAATCTCATTCATATAGGAATAGGCAAGAAATATTTAGAACTAGAAAATGAAGAAACAAAGAAATCAATGAATGTCATGGGAGAGTCTAATACAAACAAGATATCAGGAAGCGGTGAATAATTTCTACCTCAAGTTATACTAGAGAAGTTATATGAGATGCAACATGAGTGTTTTTCAAGCATTCAGTCAGAAAGTGAGAGCTTAGATGATGAGGTTGCAACACCAAGGGATGCACTCAAAAGAATGGAAAGTTTCTAAGTACAAGAAGGGAAAGAATTGGTTCACCATGTTGTTATGATGACTATCTTCTATTTTGAGGTGATCTCACAAGGTGGTGTGACTTATCTAGGCTTCTAGAAGGCATATATCAGCTCAAAGAAGCAAGGTCTACTCCCCATTACTCTACCAAGATGAAAATTAAGGTCTTCTCCATGATGATGTTGAGTGAATAATCCAAAGTATTCTCTTGAAATAAAATTACCAACAGTTGTTGTTGATTGGAGTCCTCATTATGTTGCCAAGGTGTGTCAAATTCAAGGAATATTTTTTTAGTCTCATGTTGTAGTACTTGTGCCTTTGAAGTTCTTGAATTTCTTTCTTGTCTATACATGTAAAAAGAGTATGATC
This sequence comes from Taxus chinensis, assembly GCA_019776745.2. Lineage (NCBI taxonomy): Eukaryota > Viridiplantae > Streptophyta > Pinopsida > Cupressales > Taxaceae > Taxus > Taxus chinensis. The sequence continues at coordinate 883,143,840 of CM034149.1, forward strand.
AAAAAGTTTTGAGGCCTGAGTTATCCCTCTCCATGTTTTCAAGATTGATTCATTATTGAATCATCCCTTTTTAGGTTGTACTCAAGTAAGAAAGGTCTTCAAGAGAGTGTCTTGAGTCAAATGATCAAGTCAACGGTCTTGTAGTAATCTGAAGCAGGTTTGCTTTGATTCCAAATTTGAATTCCAACTGAAATAAGAATGTGTTCTTGTCAATAACACAGTGTCAAGTGTGTCTTTGCCTCTTGTCTTGAGAGAAAAAATTAGGCTTGTCAAGTTTTATCAAACGTTGTCTAGGTCTGCTCTCAAAAAATGTTGTTCTAATGTGTATAATTATCCATATCTCTCTCCAAGTTTTCAAGGTATAAAGTTTACCATATGATGTTTATAATGTCTAGTCATGGTGTCAAGTGTCTTAGTATTCAATGAACCATTCAAGTTGTTGATGTCTCCTATTATTGCTAGTTAATAATTGAATAATATTGAGGTTTGTGTCCACTATGTCATTCAGTCCGAAGAAATGAAATTCAAAGAACAAGTCTCTATTACTAGGGTATATGTCCTAGAGTATAAGTGTCATAATTTGCAGCAGTAATTCTTTGATGTCATGAGTTCTTGGCTTGTGAATGTTATCTCCAAGAAATAATAATCTAGTATCATCAAGATTTGAACATATTACTAGTATATATCTTTGTGGCTATCAATGAACAACATCATTGTCTTGGATAATGATGGATCCTGAAGCTAACTAATAAGCTCTGAGTTTACTCCTGTAAATTTGATAGTGATATTAAAGGAGAAGTGATTATTTGGTGTTGATTTTAGATTGATATGCTTCATGTAAGATTTGTAAATGAAAATAATGAAGACAAGGAGTTACTTTTACATGGCAACATGCATTACAGATATTTCAAAGTAGTATGGAAGGTGAAATGGTAACCTACATGTCTGCATAGGTTGTGAAAGGTTGATACATGTATAAAGGAGAATGATGGTGTATAAAAAATGATTGAAGACCTTTAAAAGAAAATACTAGGGTGTGAGAATCCTGTGCATTTGCATCATAAGGATTGTAAAAGGCATTACCTAAAAAGGAATATAAATAAGGAGCTGAGATTGATCTGATAGCATCATGAGAGAGGATGAGAGGCATGGAACCTGTAGTGTAAATACCATGTTTTGTTGTATCAAGTGGTATTGACATGGTAAGTACAAAACTATAGGAGTATACAGATGAAATTTGAAGATGTGTTGCTCCAAGAAGAATAAAAGTGTGGCTCTATTTCAACCAAGACATCACATGTGTGTCAAGAAATCATTGAATCATAGAAAGTGGGTACAAATTCTTAATTCTGTAATATATTAAGAGTTTTTAGTCTGATGGATGTTTATAGATGTTGGGCTATCAAGCCATGAGACGTGAATGAGTTGCATCAAGCATGTTTCCTTTCATAAATATGATGTGAAGAAGGATTGTACACTGTTAGAGCCTTTGTAATTCACTAAACCTAATGTAGGTCATGCTACAGAAGTTGGATGTCCCTAAGAGATTTATAAATTGACGCTAACCAAACTGAAAGCTTCAACTTGCTTGCATTTGCAAGATCTTCATGACAGTATGAAAGTCAACACGAACCTAAAAAGAAAGATGAAGAACATAAATTTAAAAGGGTAAGTGAAGCTTGAGATAAAATATCTCAGAAGGACCAATTCAATATGTGTGAAAACAATCTTGGTCAAAGATGAAATAATTACTAGGCCAGTCATGACAGAGCTTTTCTTGCTTGACAAGGATTAAAGTGAATTTGTAAAGGTATGACTTGACTAAATAACTTCAGATTTGAGTATGAAAATAACATGTATAGACTGAGGAGAGAGAGATTGAGGAATGGCCAAATTTTAGGGAAAAGAATTTAGAAATTAAAACCATATAGAGGGAAAGAAATTAAATTATCACTTTCCCTGCATGTCTCCAAACCCTAGGTTAGGTTTCTATTGAAAAATTATATTAAATGAGTTCACATGGGTGAAAACTCATTAAAATGGTAACATATCACCTTTGGATGATCTCAAGAGAGAAAAACTTGGTTTCAAGCATTTTAGAGGTTCACATCCCTAAATATATGTACCAGTCCTAATTTGCATAGTTAGAAGACCTAATTGAGAAAGAATATCCAAAACAGTTCATTATAGGTATAAGAACATGGTGCATGGTTAATATGACAAGAGGTAGGGGATAATGGATATCCAAAAATCATCATAGATCTTCAAGCGACGTGCCTTGGCAAAAGTTATGAAGAAATCTCATAATTCTAAGGCTACAAGATAGTGTGTGTAGAGTTGAGCTAGAAATGGTTGGTATCAAAGAAAATATGTTTTTAGATGACCATTAAAGTTGTGATGTGCTCCACAAGTTGGCATATATTAAAAGAATCATTAAATACACCTCTTGACCTTTGAAGAAAGATAATGAAGAAAGATAGTGAATCAATTGTGTCTTTTATCTATGTACGATACAGTCGAGTATGCAAAGCTATTGTGATACAAGGATGATCTCTACTGATTTTAAATGAAGAATTTAGTCTTAATAACCCTTGTAATGTGATGAAGTTTATTGAAGAATGTTCATATGATGCCTAAGTGGTGTAATTTGCAACAAAACAATGATAGTCTTTGGAAAAATCTATGTATGCACAATAGAAGTATATTGAATTCATAAGGATGAACCACCTAGCATGGTGAAATGAATTAAAAAATGAGGATTTGGTGATCAACATATTCAAAACACTCAAAACTTATCTTATGTCAAAAATTAGCTAGTTGTCTAGACATGTTAATGGAGTATGTGGTGACATTTGGGAATTGTGGTCAATTTTGGCTAAGAACACTACAAAATATCTTAAGGTCCTTGCCAAAACTTGTAACTAATATCTTGACATGATGATCATTCCTTGTGGCTAAAATTGTGTGTTCTCAAGTAGATAAATTTGGTTTACACCAAAAGCAAATATTGGAGGAATACTACATGCGATAGTTATGCTTGTAGAGGCTGTCAAAACTCAACGAAAATGCACTGAAAATCTACTACAGGGATTCCTAAATCAATTTGAGGCCAAGATGAATATGATGAGAAACCAAGAAGTTATGAAAGGTAAGGTTGTAAGTTAGGTCAATTTCCTTCAAAGGAATTTTCTAATGTCTAGGGGGGTTGGTATAGTCTACAATTCATCATCTCAAAGCTTGCACAAGTGTTAAACATTGAGGAAACAGAGTATGAAGGAAGAATATGTTGGTTTGGCAATGAAATATTGAGAGGAAAATTCTATAAGGAGGTTTAGGTCCAAGATGAAGAAAAGTAAGAGGAATACACTCTCAGGGGGAGCTATTTCAATGCCCTAAATAGGACCATGAATCAAATTTGCTACTAGTTAGACTCGAGAAGAAAGAGTACAATCCTAGGGGGATCCTATGAACAAGTAAGTCTACATACACTCATTATTGTCTTAGGTTTCATTGCTTTCATGTCAACTAGTTAGAGTACCTTTTTCATAGATGTCAAAGGGGGAGAGTGAACCAAAAAACATGTGAAAAAGGTCTTGTATGTGTAGGTTTGGTTGGTGGTAGTTGTCATCAATGAAAAAGGGGCAGATTGTTTGATGTCAAAGTCATGTGTTGTCATTGATTTCAAGTGGTCAGTGATGTCATATAATTTCCAAGGGGTTAGGTGTCTTCCCAAGTTATCCAAGTGTCTTCATGAGATGTCAATTCATGGTTTCAGGTGTTCAAGCATGATTTAGGTGCATGGTCAAACAAGTGAGTTGTGTGAATGTGTATTTCCAAGATTTTATGAAGGCTTTATAATTTCAAACATGGTCAATGAAATGTGTGTAAGGTGTTAACAAGTTTGTAATAGGTCAACATAGTCAAATTCTTGAAAAGTTGGGTAGTTCTAGGCTTAATCCTAGTCCTAGACCAGGCAATTTGGCATGGAAAAATGAGTGTTGGATCAAGAAAATTCAAGTAAAATATTGTTGGAGAAATACTATATGGAATATCATGCATAGGGGGTGTATCATGTCAATAATCAGGGTTATAGGGCATGAAGATGGTCATTTCAAGGCCTTTCAGTGAAGACAAGCCCATTATATAAGTGAGATTCCTTAGCCAAGGCATGATGATGCAAATTAAGCATGGCATGAGCACAATATAGTGGTATATGAGGTGTATAAAGATTTATAAGTGACTAAGAAGGTGAATTGAGCACTCATACAGGTCTGAATAATATTCTTGCTCAATACTAGAGAACTAATGTTTCACAAATAAGATGGGACAAAGATTCTTGGAGAAAATTATGACAAAGTGGTCATTTTGATTCATGGAGGAGTGAGTTGTGAAGGTGTATTCAAAAATTCAGGACCTATGGAAGTTTTTCCAAAACCGGGTTTTTGGAGAATGCAAATTAAGCACCCTAACTTCTTAGCATTCATGCTATATTGTGATGGATTGTTAAGATAAATCATAGATTATTTTTTTATAGGTAATTTGGATTAAAAAATATAATTCAAAAGGTTTGAGATCAATTAGTCAAGTATTAAAAGAATTCTAATCATTTTTCTGACCTAATTTGAAACCCTCCAAACCCTCTTCCTAGAACAATAGAGGTAAAATGAATTTTTTGGGCATGAAATCACCTATGAAAGTTGTCAAACCAACTTATAAGTGTAGAGGACTCCCTAAAGCACATTTTAGTGGCATTTTGCATTTGCAGGTGTGAGTGTAAGGAATGAAAAACAATTATTTTGTTGAAAATTGCAGTTACAGGTGTGGTCTGAAAGTTTCATGAAAATATACTTATTGTTATTGATAGCTCATGGTGTCCCCTAGATTCTAACAAAGTTTTATGAGCAAGTTGTGTGATAAAAAATTGATATGTAGGTGCATTTCTCCTTCCTACCGCTAGAAGGATATGTATGCAATAACCAGTCATAGTGAGATGAAAGAGTTCTTGTGTGAGTTCTGGTAGCTTAGGTATAAGAAGTGTATGTAAAATCTATACATATCTAGTATAACATGTTGAATTTTATTAGTTTTCTTAGTGATGTGTTGGTAGAGTCAAGACCTATTGGCCTAGTGTGCCCAAATAGGTCCCTCAAGAAGGTGGTTTGAATCAGATGTGCAAATGGAGTTTGCTCTGAATAACCTAGGCATGTGAGTGGTTAAGATGGTGTATCTAGTTAATCTTAAGATGCTCCAAGTGATGTAAAAGTTTGAAAAATTATCTTGGTGGATGGAATCGTGCTAAACCAGAACTACCTCTTGAAACCCTTAGATCTCTAAGAATATGCTTCTGAAATAGAGTTGATTAAGGAACCTTTTCTCATAGTTTATGGATTCACCTGAAAATAAATGGTATCAAAGGATAAGATCTTCCAAGAAAGGTGATTTAGAAGGTTTGAAAAATTGCTTGTTTATAGTTTTGGTTCAACCCTTGAAGATGGTCACTGAACAATGAAAATCAATGAGTAACTTGTTTGAGTACATGGTTTATGAAGTGAGATAGAAGTCTTTTCCTCCTCTTGACAACTAAGAGTACCTATAAACCCTGAAGACAATGTCCAAATTCTAATAAGCGCTTGAATATTTCTTCAAATGAATTTCCAAGCCTCTTCATGACTAATATACATTCCTTCATGACATTATGTTGAAACCTTTAAAGGAAAGTTGAATGATTGAAATCCTACTCTGATTAGATTATTTTCAAGCCCTTGGTGTTGATGGAACCTTATTGTAGACCTAGTATACTTAATTCTATGCTTGAGAAGATATTTCAATTTCTCTCTATGTTCATGATTAAAATTGTGCTCCTTTGTGCTCAAATGAGATGTGGAAGGAAAAATAGTGAGAACTAGGGAGGTAAAGGAGTTCTAAAATAGTATTAACAAACTCTAGTAATGTCCAAATATGTTTGACATGTATGAAAGTGAGTTGTTGATTCTCCATGAAAATATGCCTCATTGGGAGAATAAGACACGAGCTGAAAAAATGTTACAAAACAGTGCTCAAAGGTTGGACTGAATTTTTGACAGTTATGGCAAATTTATAGGTAGTTCAAAGGCTTCATTCCTAATCATGTGATTTCAAAGAATCCTTGAAGAATATTGTGAAGGTATGACTGATATATGTCAGATGAAAGAAGGCAAATTTTGAGGCTATTTTTATAAAGACCATTTTCATTCACTTACACATATGAAATAATGAGTAATTGAAGATTCATTGTATTTGAAAGGTCAAAGGTCATGTTGAGAGGTCATTCTATTAGAAATAAACTAACACTTAATTCAACATATGAGTTAAATGTTATATTATAATAAAGTAATTTTTTAATTACTTTAGTTAGATTAGATTAAGTCAATTGATAGTTGTCTTTAGTTGTCCTTAGTTGTCTTATCACATGTTTTGTGAGATATTGTTCAATCTCACTTTGTTTATTCCTAGATGATTTCATGAGGGGAAATAGGTGCAATTAGGGGCATTGAATATTATCCTGCATTTTAGTCTCATATTAGTTTATCTATTTCCATGTATTGTGGATGAGATAGAAGTTTTCCAATATCTATAAATATTGCATCTCTCTCTTCTTATTGTAATGCTCAATTTTGATATTAATAAAATACACAAGCACCTTGTTGTTTCTGTGTAAATCTTCTATGTAAAAATATTGTTTTCAAGTATTCATTGTCAATACATTCTTGTTTATATAAGTTTTCTTTGCATGTAATTGTTGTTGATAGAAAGAGATCTGAGTGCTAGTTTTGAGAAAGTGAGAAGAGTGTAAATACATTGAAACCATGGAAAATTAGGAGAAGAGAACAAACGAAAGTAGAGTTAAAACAGATATCACAATATGTTGATGAAAGCAATAAGGTGGTGAAGGTGATCAAAAATTCTTATGACAAAATTCTTACTTGTTACTTAGTAATTTGGGAGTGTGTGCTCCCTACCAAGTAAGTGATTTCCATATCAGTCAAGTGGGTGCTTGGCTTTATATTAGAGTGGGTGCTTTAAAATTTGAGTGGGTACTTCATGGTGAGTGGGTGCTCACCACATGGTGAAATCATTTTAACCTTATAGGACAATTTTTCCAATCTATTTGTCTAATTTCAATGGGTTTTCTCCCTTATTGGGTTTCTTACCTTAAATATTGTATTCTCATGTGTTAAGGTGTTTTTGTTACCTCTCTCTCTCTCTACTATTCTCTCTCTCTCATCTCTCTCTCTCTATCTCGCTCTCTCTTCTCTCCTCTCCTCTCTTCTCTCTCTCCTCTCTCTCTCTCTCTCTCTCTCTCTCTCCTCTCTCTCATGGTTGAGTATTCACGCATATAATGGTTAATATAGTTAATTCTAGTTGAAATAGTCAATGTAAATTTCTTGAAAAAAAAAATTAAAGAGCATTGATTCACCCCCCCCTCTCAGTACTTGGAATTTCTAACATGGAGGGGAAGGAAGATACTTACGTGAAGGCAAAGATGGGGATCATGCAAGAGTTTCAATAGATGAAATAGAGGAAGACTTAGTAGAAATAGGGGGAATATAAGAAGTGGGAGAAGGCGTTATGACATTTTTTGCAATGAGGTCCTTTTCTAAATCAATAACTTTATAGCACAAAAGAGTGAACGATTCACATGTATCTTATAATAAATTTTCCTTTAAGGAAGTAATTAAGCCATGAAAAAAAAATTACTTTTCTAAATCATGGCTGAAATAATAACTGATGCATGCAAGAATTGAAGCGTAAAATGTAATATAAAATTGGTTCATTCTTTCCTTGATGCAAAGAAGGAAAGTTTTCATATGTAACTTTAGGACCATTTTTAGAAATAAATTGTCTAATAAAAACATCCTCCATATCATAGTAAGTACTAATGGATCCATAAGTAAAATGAGAATACCATTGGATAGCATGATCAATAAGGTTATGACAAAATTATTTGAGTAGTAAGTGATCATTAGGATAAGTATACATGGATAAATGGTAATGCTTCAAATGTAAACAAGGATTTCCAATGCCATCGAAAAAGGAGAAGTTAGGCATGATGAATTCCTTTGGGAAAGTAGAATTGTGAATTTTTTAGGAATAGGGTTGTCATGCAGAGAATTGTTGTCAATGGAAGCATAATAGGTTTTACTTTCGAGGGTGAGTGTATAAACTTGAGATTGTAAAGTGCCAAAAACATTCATGAGGGATAGAATATCATGTGAACGAATGGTTGGTGACGTGAGAGGCATATTTAGAGTTTGGATCTTTCCATTGTGAGTGATCATGGGAACCTGAGAAGGAGGAGTGGATATGGAAGGAGGAGGAGGTGGTGGAGGAGGAGGAGGAGAGGAAGATGGAGGCTTTGTGGGAATGTTAGATGTAGACTTGGGAGACACAATAAAAGATGTAGTGGTAGGAGTAGAATCATCATGAGAAACAACTTCATAAGTAGGAAAAAGAGTAGTAAATTAACATTCAGCATTCTTAAGAGAAGCAACATCATCACTAACATCTTCGTGATTAGAAGCATAATTGACATCACTATCAGTTATAGTTTCACAAGCAATTATTTCATCAAGACTATCATCAGTATACAAAAAGTGGTAGGAGTAATAATACCAAATTTATCATTGTAATCCATGGAAACATTTTCAGAAGTAGGAAGAGTAGGAGATATAATTGTACATTCATCTTGACTACTAATAGAAGTGGCCTCATGTACATTTGCATGTTCAATATTAGAAGTAGAATTATTGGTATCCATATTGTCACAAACAAGAACATGATCAAGTAAAGAATAGACAGTAATATTATCATGGGCTATAAGAGGAGGAGAAGAAGGTGCAACAACATGGGTAACTATGGAAGAGGATGGAGAACATGAAGAAAATATTTGGTCATGGGAAATTATGTAAATGTTAGGGTTTTTTAAGGCCAATAGGAAGGTTTTTTTGGAAAGAAAGAATATTTTTGGAGGATTGGGGAATCATATTGAGGATTTTGGTAGAGGTCATGAAATTTAGATTATATAGAAGTATTGTCAAAAAAAGGTTGCAAGCATGTATTGACCATATTATGCTTAGGAGAAGAGGACTTCTTGCTAGCCATGAGGGTTTATGGGATCCTAGTGCAAGGAGTTCGAATAAGAGTGGGTTCACTAAATGATTTAATAAAAACTTAATTAAATATAATTACAAAGTAATTGATATGATAAAATACAATGAAATAAATATGCTAAACACCCAAACAATGCAAAATTATAAGAAAATGGGAGAGATAAATGACTTAGTTGATTCATGTGTGATCTGGAAATGATCTGGGTAGTGTAAGGTGTTGGATAGGATAAAAACAGTGTCATAACTACTCCCTGTGAATTCTGGAATCTCAAAATGATGTCGAACAAGGACGCATGGTACAGGATAGAGGTGCCTAGATGCTAATGAATGATCCTGGGTTCTGGTGACTGTGTAAAGGCTCAGGATCTTCTTTCTTCTGTTTTTTTAAGGTTTCACTACTAATTCATGTTATTTTCCTTATATTCATTCTTTGATTTCTGAGGGTACATGTAACCTACAAAATAAATCCTAGTTTCCCGCACAAGCTCACAAACACATCAAATCGGAATGAAATATGCAATATGTGAATTCGGACTAACCCCAACAATCACCTGATGAGTGAACTTATGACCAAACATTACATTACATTCCAAAATCCATGTAGTTCTTTATGTTTGTGTGTGAAATAGTTTCTTTAGGTTTCCCTTCCGCTGATGATGTCGAGATAACAAATTATAGCTAAATAAGATGCAAATGTGTGGTATGGAATTCAACACTTCCCCTTCATATGCACTATATGCAGCCCAAAATTGTAGTCCATTTGATGGTAGTGATATTATGTAGATGTGATTTCCCCTTATAATTTCCAACCAGAATGATAAAGTGTATGTTGTGTATATATATATGGAACTTTTGTTTGAATTTTGACATTAGTGACACAAAAGGCTAACTATGAACATGAGATAAGGATTAGAAAACTAGAAAGGCCAACCACAAATGTCAAAAAAAGTAAAAGAACAAAGAGGACAATAACGCCTAGAATGGAAAATATAACTTGGGCGCTAGTTTCCAGAGTGGGCAGTGATGTCCTGGGATAAATGATGACAAATGTGAAAAGACAGACAGACAGAGATACCTGTGACCTAACCAAAACTAGGTACAAAAATAATAGATGTAAGATATCAATATAATAAAAATCACATCAAATCAAGTAAATGGATAAGGAATTGTGTCACCAATGAATAATTTTCTTACTTAATATCCAAACAAAATACTTGATGGCATAGTAAAATTGTAATATTTGTGTGATTTTGTGCCTACGGCTTCATTAAAAACAATATATATAATGTCAAAGCTTCTTGATGGTTATAGAATGTTGTTAGGGACCTCTCCTTCACCTTTAAAAACTTAGAGTAGCTCAAATAACTTCATTCTCTCCATACAAGACTCATTTAGACAAGGTCATGATGAAGTTGCAGACCTTGAAAATTAGTCCTCACAAAATGAGGTATAACTTAATTTTAACACCTGTTCATGGCTCATACCATACCTTTATGGAAATATCTTGACCTTGTGCATATTTTAATCTTACCAGCAAGCTTTATTTCAATGTTTAAGGATTCAATATTTTTTTTCTTATGTTTTTCCACGGGCAAAATTCACTTAAAAACAAGACAATTGTACCATAGTGTCAAAAAATTTCTATGTTCTACCTTTCCAAGACACCCCCAAGGTCAGCCTATTCCCCCATGTTAGTCCTATTCCATGCTTCTATTGGTCTGTGTGTGTGTTTCATCCTTTCTTATAAGTGATTTAGGAAGAAAAATATCATTTAATTACTTCTGGAGCAATATATCTCTAAGAGCAGGGTTTCAAGCAAGCTTAGGAAGGGCTATAATCAGCCTTCCTAAGACAAGTGCATAATCTCCAGAGTTATTTCGAAGGCCTAAATTAATCAAGGAGGTGTATTCAAGAGCCAGGATCACAGTGCAGCTGATTTAGGATTATTCTAGAAATATTTGGAAGTTTAGGAGCTAGTTCATCAAAAGCAAGTTTTTAAGGCCGAAGGACCTTGCATTGTGAAAGAGTACCTAAACTTCAAGAGGTGATTCTGAGAGCTCTAGAATGATTTTTGAGCCAAAAAAAAATATCTGTGGAAATAATGTTTAGTCCTCTACATGGTGGAAAAATCAAATTCATCATAAATCCCATGTATTTTTCTAGGCAACTCATTTTTTCAAAGAACATCTAGCGGTCCTAAGAAAAAATGAGGTTTTTTAGGGTGTTGAAAGCGTAATAAAAGCATGGGACCAATCCCATATTTCTCAAAATGTCATTTCCAATCAAATTTATATAAATAAGTGTGCAAACATTCATCTAGAAGATCAAGTTATGGTATTTTCAAGTTGTCTCTCAAGGTACGATGTTCAGTACTTAGTAAAATTTCATCAAAGACACGTGTCAACATGAGGCTGAGGCACACTTTTTTTTCCTCATTTTCCCTTTCCATGGGGACAAGAGGGACCAAAAATTGTGCCCTCCCCCCTTTTGGCATGTTGGTCACACCATATGACCTCGACAACTCATTTTAGCACCTTTGACCAGTTTGACTAGCCCCCTCACCTACTCCCACATGCATGCCACTTGTCAAAAAAAGGATAAGGCACATTTTTTTGAACTTATTGTCCTAAACCAAGGGGATAATGGGGACAAAAAAAATTTCCCCCTTTTTCCCCTCTAGTTTATCATACGACCTAAACCTAGCCTCCGAGTACTCATTTCTAACCCCCTCTCCATTCCTCTTGGTTGGTGCATGAGCGACAATTGTCCAACAAAGGCTAAGGCACATTTTTCTGCACCTATTTTCCAAAACCAAGGGGGAAATGGGGATAAAATAAAGGGCCAACGGTTCTTCCCTTTTACTCCATATTTGTGCTATAAAATACAAAAGCAAACACTATTAGCTCAATGGAAGAAAATGAAATACAATCTAAATCCTAAACAAAATACTACAATATGTGCTAAGAAGAAGAGAGAATTCTTAGAAAATGAGGGAGGGGGTCTAGCCCTATTTATAGTTTTCCATTTGGGAAAATGGGAGATTTGGGTGCATGTGAGACAAATGCTAAAGTCCAAAAAGAACTTTCAGCAAGTCAAAGTGTGATTTGACTATGTTTAGAAGAGATTGAGCATGGTTAAGACTAGCTGACCATGTTTAGAGGGTAATTAATCTTACTTAGAAATAAATTAGGTTTCTAAAAGACTTAATGAATCCAATGAAGTGGATTAATACTCCAAAGAACTAATAAATGTGGTAAAGAAGATAATATTAGCCAAGAAGAGGTTATTATAACCTATTTAATTAGTTTATAAGAGGAAATATGACCAACAAAGTGTCGTAAGAGGGGAGTTAGATAGATCTAACTGACGAAGTGTCATAAATTTTCAAGGGGAAGAATAGTTAGTGCAATATTAAGAATAATAGTGCATAGATAAAACTATAAGTGTCTACATTTGCCCCTCTTTGGGTGACGTAAGCCACATCACTTCAAATAAAGTAGACAAACGCAAACGAGTAGAAAAATTTTAAAGGGGTAGAAGAAAAATTAATAGGATGAAGGATGATGGATGCCCCCTCGAGTGTCGATGGGGTGACAAAGAAACTCGATCGGTGATCGAAAAAGAGAACAACAGAAAGAGGTTACGTCATAAGAAACATGAGAAACAAGAAGAAAGATGGATATTGAGCTATCCATAAATCAATTGCCATCAATATATAATCTTCATAATGCTTAAAAAGTCTCCTCATCGATCCTTATTACAATATGAGCATATGGCGAAGGCATAAAATTACATGAAAGGCCAAGATACAAACAACCGTCTTGTGCTAAAAACGGCCAACTCCATGCAACATACACGAATGCAATGCAGTACAAGATATAAACAATGTCTCCTAATAGGGAAATAAGTACAATCACACACGCTTAAACCAATAACATTCAAGATAGTTGCACAAATATTTTTTTATCAAGATGTATTCCCAAATGTTCTGATAAATGAAAAGGGTGAAGAATGATGCCCCAAGCAAGGTGTATAATGCAAGGGAAAAGATGGAGGACACTTGGGTCCAGTGAAAAAGCAATGTGCACAATGAAAATAGTACCAGTTAACTAATAGTACCCCAGAGTATAGACGAAGTAAGTAGCATAGCTTGTGTAGGTGATTTGAAGATTTAGATGATTCGTGAGTCGTTGTTTCAAAAATATTTGAAAATGTCAGCAGGATATGGGATGAGTGACATGCGATAGACATGGCTTTCAGCCGTAGATGAATAGTTTACCAAGTTTTAACCTATTTCTTAGGTTTTTCAATGTTTTTGGTTTTTTAAATGGTTTTATAAATTATTTTTTTTATATTTTTGATCGGTCAGAAGAATTTCAAAAGATCAAAGATCTTCTAAAAGTACGCATGATGGTGATAGTGGGAAGACAAGGCTGTCAGAGAGCTAGAATATATTCCCACAAGAAGAAAGACGGGTCGGGAATAATTTCTTTAAAATAAACTAATAAATAATTATCACAATGAGGGAAAATAGATTTAAAATAGAGGAAAAGGCAGGAAAAGGTGCCTGAAAGGTTTGTAAATCATATCAGTGCGACGGAGAAGTAACCGCATGGTGGCACGAAGTGCCCCAGCGAGTGAAAAATTAGCAAAAATAGTTATCACAGAGGATAGAAGAAGGTTAGAATGATCATGGTAGAGAAAACATGCCCCAAGGGCATCGCGACGGATTAATATACCCACACAGGGTTAGTAAATCAATCAAGACCAATTCACTTTCTACCAAAGTTCTTGTGAAATTTTTACCGCAAGCGAGGGCGATAGCCCTGGACTGAGATGGCGAGAATACCGAGCAAGAGGAGACGCATCGATCGCATCAAAGAGTTCATGTGTGACCCAGTGGATGGACCCTACAGGAGTGGCATATCCCTTCTAGTTAATTACGCATTTAATTCACTTTTTAGGGTTTTGTTAGGGTAGGTAGGGTAGAATTTGACGTATGCGCATGGGTGTATGCATTGATTTGATGGGTATGTGCACACGTCTATGTCAAAAGGGGATAGGTATGCGTACGCGCATCCATCGAAAGTGGATACACACACACACATCTATGAAAAGGGAAATTAGTGGACGCACGCATGTCAAACTAGGGGCATAAGTGTTAGAGGGGCGCGTCTGCATCGAGTGAGGGGCAAGACAAGCATGTGTATGCAAATGTGTTAAGGTAGGCTCGTATGCATTACACTAAGCACGTATGCATTCTGTGTGGCCTTTGTCGAATGGAGAGAAGGTTAAGGGGGTGCGTACGCGTTGGTAGGGGCGCGTATGTGCTGAAAAGGACACATAGGTGCCAAAAGGGGTGCGTAGGCATTTAGAAGGAAGGAGGAAAAATAAATTGCTAGTAAAATAGCCAAGTATAGAAGAATATAGACTAGATTAGTGTAGAAGAAAAGAATAATTAGTAAGTTAGATGATCTAAAGAAGCATTTTTCCTTAGAAAAATAGATAGAAATAAGTAAATGCCTAACACTTGTGTTGATTTTGTAGCGTATATTACCCATTCTCTAGACTCGTGAGCGTTATGGTCAGTTAGCAATGATAGAGTCACAGTTTTATGACGACCATAAAGCGACCCTGGAGATCCTCCTATATGTTACAGGATTGACTCATGTGGCCGAGATGCCACAGATTACATTGGATCATGGCCTCTTGACAGCCATAGTAGAGCGATGGCACAGCAAGAGTCAGTGTTTACGGCTCTTGATCGGGGAAATTACTATTACTCTATAGGATGTATGGCGCATTATGTGGGCCTCGATTTAGGGTCCGCTTATCCAGACTACAAGCTGATGGAACGACATTCAACAATATATTGTATATTTGTTCAGCATCCCAATGATACCATGGCGTGGGATGTCTATCACGTTATCACAATACATCGATGATCCAGAGCTAGACCAAGTAGTGGTCTATATGATGGCCTTTGTCAGTGGATTCTTACTCCCTGATAAGACTGGTGCTTCCTTGCTGCTCAGCCTCCTAGGAGTGATACACGGTTTGATAGAGGGAGAGACCTACTGCTGGGGTCAATGTATTTTGGCACATATATATTGGGACCTTCACTTGATTACCTACTACCGTTAGAAGACAGTATGACCAACTCGTTTTTTGTAGATTTGGGCATGGGATCGCATTGCCATTGGTCGCCCCTTAGGTGTTTTGAGAGTTCGGGCTTCTGATGAGCCTTCTAAGATGGGCTAGGTCTTGACAGGGGATGATGTGCGACCATACATGGGGGATGCATATCACTATCAGTGTGAGTTGGATGAGCTACGGAAGGCTTCCATGGTTTGGAGGCCTTATAGACATTTCTAGTGGCCCAAGGACAGTTTAGATCTCGGCACTGCCACAGTAGAGCACTTTATCTTAGGCAGTCGCAGCTATATGCGAGAGCTATATAGGGTGGGTTGGTGTCAAAGGTAGTTTGGCAATACCCAGGATGTTCCTGGGCCAGACAAATGGTATGCTCATAGGGACCGAGAGCAATTTTATATGGGTCCACAGATCACTCTTGATAGAACACTGGCCAGTTTCCAACAGGTGGTACCTGCTATGTGGGTGCCACTAAGACAGATTAGAGATCTGGGCACTACACCTGAGTATGGGCCATGGTATCATGGTGTTCTTCCACGTTGTTTGATTATTTCTAGGGTGGCGTATAACGTCGGTGTAGACACCTGTAGTTTGATCAATACACTATTATTTCTAATGGTCCACTAACGCTTCTTCCTTTTGCAAATTAATGGCACACCACCAGTTAGGCCTATCTAACTCCCTTCTTACGACACCCTTTTGGTCATTTTCCCTCTTATAAACCATTTAAACAGGAAGTTATAGCCTCATTCTAACTACATTAGCTTTTTATTCTCTTCTAGCTTGCTTCTATTAGTTCCCTGGAAGATCAATCCACTTTTTTGGATTGATTAAGCCCTTCAAAACCCTTCCAAAACCCTAATTACTCTCTAAGAGAGATTAATTAGTCTAACCTAGGTTAATTACCCTAAACATACTAAAATCACACTTTGACTTTCTAAAAGTGCTTTTTGGATTTCAGCCTTTGTCCCACATGCACCCAAATCTCCCTTTTCTTCCAAACCAAAAACTATAAATAGGGCTATACCCCCTCCCTCATTTCCCAATAATTCTCTCTTCTTCCTAGCACAAATTATAGCAATTTGTTTAGGCTTTAGTTTGTATTTCATTTGAGCTAAAAGCATTTAATCTTGTATTTTATAGTATTAACATGGAGTAAAAGGAAAGATCCATTGGCCTTGAAGCCATTAATGGGGAGATCTCTTTCTCTTAACACATAAACTGAATGTTTAGATCCTCTTAGGTTCATTATTTCAAGTTGTCAAAGAATAGATATTAACTTCATTTTCTTAGTTTTCATGTTTATTTCAAATTAATGTATGCAAAGAAGAGAACCTTGCTCATTTCTTATCACATGGTCCCTTGAACAGATTGTCAAAAGCCTTTGGGGTTTCTTTAGAGATTCTTACCCCAAATCCATGGATTTTACAACTTTTCATTGAACACATTTGGCATGCCCAATGGGACACTTATGTCCACCCTACATTAATGGAGGTCTTTTAGGTTTTTCAAAGTTCATTTTCAAGTTTTTGGGTCAAAACACTTGTTAATTCCTCATTTCTATTTCTAACACTAGCTAAATAACCTTCATTTGCATATATTTTGTGGGTTTGGTTTAGAAATAGGTTGCTTTGACTAACAACTAACCTATTTGCTCTTGAAAATTTGAAAATATGTGTTTTTTACAGGTTTTTCACAGGGTGCGCGTAGGTGTCCAACAAGGAGCGCGTACACATCAAAACCCCAGTGTACCTATCATATCATGTGCATACCTATCAGAAGGTACTCATCATTTGCAAATTTCACCTTTGCACAGATGTGCACACGTCTCCGTCATATGGGGTGCGTATCCGCCTCTCTGGTTGCGCAGGTGTAAAAGGCGAGACTATGTAAAAAGAAAAAAAAAATCTAAAAAAACTTTTACACAGACATGCACACATCTCCATCATCTAGGGTGCATATCCACCTCTTTGGCCATGCAGGTGTAGAAGGTCTGACGGTGTAAAAATTTTACAGTTCTCTATTTTAGGCTTAAGCACGTACACGTCATAACCTAAGCGCCCATGTCAATATAGGCATGTCTCTGTCATATTGTGAATGTGTGTGTTTACTGCATTAGGTTTTATTAATTTTTGACTGCATGCGTACTTGTTACATGAGGTGCGTATCCGTCAGATAGGAAGCGCTGGTGTCAGTATAGGCACGCAAGTGTTTTTGGCAGAATTGAAAATTTTTACAGTCTATAAAAAACTTTTCTTTTAATCCATCACTGTAGGGTTTTAGGACTAACAATTGGAAAAACAAGGTTCTTTCTTAAACATTTCAGTTTACATAGATTAAAAGTGTTTTTTTTTTGACTTAGAAGTAGTTTTTGTAGAAGTGTGTATGCTCTCTCCTCACATCTTTCAATGCGATCTTGGAGATCAAAAACACCAATACAAAACTCATATAAATTGTTCAAAAAAACACTTACTTTATAACGATTGAAGTAAAACTTTCACTTCAATAGAGTTTTTCACAATTGTGTATGCTCTTCCTTCATGCCCTTTTAGTGATCTTAGGAATCAAAAGCAAAGTGGGAAACTCTCTTTCTTGACATCAACCTACGAATTGGAAAATTATTGAAACTTGTTGTCTACATGACCTATCGCTTATCGAAGAAAGGTGTCAAAAACAAAACACAAACCTTCTAATACATGTTTTCTTGCAGGTTGCCAAATGGTGTGCCACTTAAAACCACACTAAGCTAAGTAAGAAAAAAAAACACACCACATTCAAAAACATTGTATTGTAGGTTACAGAAAAGGGTACGTCCCTATCCACTCAACTAGAACATAACCCCTTTAGTGTAACACCTTAAGCTATAATAATGGGGGTGGTACCAGGAACCCTAAAGTAGTCCACCACTGTGTAACCTTATGGATGAAACAGGAAGCACTCCGCTTACCCACTTGACTAGTACGCCTTGTAAGTTAAATTTGTAAGTTGTCTGTATCGCGACCTTAGTAAAAGCACATGATGGATGCATTCATTGCCCATTGTACTTGAAAGGGGACAAAGCCAAGATACTCCCAAACTAGTCATTGCAACTTTTTGGGTAAATCGCGCCTCGCTCTTAGACAACCTTGTAACACCTAGTTGAGAGAACTTTTTAAGGAAGCCATTTTGCCAAGGAGCCCACTTTACTATTCCTTGTTACGTCAAGCCATCGCAAAGTGGCAGCTCATCTGGAATCTAAACCTTGTTTGTTAAAACAAGGCAAATAAACCTTGTGAGTTCAAACTAAGTGTCTTTTCATCACGGAACTAAGCTATGTCCCACTTTTGCTTAGTTTTATTCTTGTCTTCGGATGAGTTTAAGCTCTACGTAAGTGTTGCTTAGCTTGTGTCCATCTTTTGATTAGTACCCTTGCATTCTCACCACCCATTATTTGGGGTGAGAAAGGTGCATACATCACACATTTTTGTCAAAGATAGTACTCATCACTTTTTTGTCTGTTTACGCCCATCCATGTTTACGACTGGGTTACTAAACATCTAAAGTGTGCGGGTACACTTTTCGTATTTTTGATAAAGTCATTCCATCTTGATTTCAAGATCATCTTCACCACTGTGTATTTGGTTCATCATTTGTCTCTTCTTGAGTTGATAGTCTTGTTCGCATCTTATACGTACAATCTCGGTACTTACATCATATTCTCATTTTGTGAGGAGGTGGTATAAGTCCCCTTATTGTGTGGTTACGCTACTCACACGATTAGAAACTCCTTGTTATACTTATTACTTGGTTTCAATTTTGACATCATTTGAGTCTTCTTGAAAAGTGTTGATAATGCTTTACATATATCATAATAAAGTTATCGTGGTACTAACATCTTGCTTGCTCAGTTAATGTATCACGGGGATGTTATTAAGCTATAGCTATTCGTGAATTCCATTTTTCAGAAGGTTTACCTTTCATTGGCATTCAAACTAGTTTTAAATATACCTTGTCAGGGGACTACGACAGCATCACGTCAATGCTTAGACCTTGTTGGGGTTCTAAATTGACTTACATATTGGTACATCATTGTCGCTATCTATTTTTAGGGCATAGGCTTGGCAATAACAAATTGAGTGAATCATAAATGTGTATATAAGTGTTTCTTGATAAAAATGATTGCATAAAACTACATCTACGATACACTTTGGTATAATTCCAACATCCCTTTAAACGATTTGTAGAAAACCATACACTTAGGGGTTACACTAGCTACATACAGACGTCCGCTAGTGATGCCTAAAATCATAAAATGGCAGCCAAATCAAATGAGTAGCATATGGGAGAAAACCCTTTCGACACCTTCCCATTTGATGGTCATAATTTAGGACCACTCTTCTCTCAAGTCAAATATATGGAGACATTAATCGATCATATTGGAGAAGAGTCAGACTCTTCGGGAGAACAACAAAGGATAGACCTAAAAAGATTTGATGAACTCCTATATTACAACAAAGATCAAAAGATTTGATGAACTCCTATATTACAACAAAGATCAAGTACTCGCAAGAGTCTTGGCATTAGGAGCTAAACTTCTACACGAACATGAAGAAGAAACAAAGGTCGATGACCCTAACTTAGGAGAGCGAAGATTCATCTTAGACATAGATAATCCTTTTGATGTGGGGTACACTTCCACTTCTAGGAAAAATAAGGCCTCTGTCGAAGGTAAAACATCATGTAAGCCTCACTTTAAGGCTTCGCGTAAAGTAAAAACTGAGTGGAAGGCCTCCCCTCCTCTGAAATTCGATGAAGAAGAGGAACCCCTGGTTGAGGAGGAGATACTCCAAAAATAGATCTTGAAGTTAAGTCAGAAATTAGCGAACCTAGGCTCTTCAAAAAGAAACATAGGCAAAGACAAAAATAAACTTAATGAGTTTCAATCTAATTTGCATATGGACTATACCTTTAAGGCAACTCAAGCTCAAATGTCAATATCACCTACTAAAGAGCAACTCATTCAGGTTGAATTAAAATCTATGAAAGATACGCTCATAACATTACAACAGGGAAATGTAGGCCTAAACAGAAAATATTCGTATGAAGAACTATGTCCTTACCCCTTTGATAAGGACATGCTACAACAAACTTTCCCAAAACATTTCACTGTTCCCAAGTTTGATAAGTATAAGTGCAAAAGTGATCCTCATGATCATATAAAAGACTTTTACATGGCTTTCCAAGAGGTCGTGTATAGCGATAATTTCCCGATACGACTTTTTCCTCACAGCCTAGGAGCCATGGGATTGGAATGGTTTTATAGCATACCTAAGGACTCCATTACAACATGGCCCATGCTAGCAGAGAATGTTGTAAGGCATTACTCCTATAATATGGAGATTGACATCACGATGAATGATTTATGAAACATTAAACAAAAACCCAATGAGACATTTGCAGGATTTTTACAATGATGGCGTGGGTTAGCTAGTCGTTTTCCTTATGCCTTACCTGAAAAATAGGTAGTGAGCATATTCGTTCCTAACTTGAACCCAGAAATATCCTTTCACTTACAAATGCATTGTGGCTCAAACTTTGAAGAAGTCATAGAGAAAGGTAGTCAAATTGAGAAAGTGCTCATTGCCAAAGGAACGCTTAAACCCGTTACTAAAAACAAACATGAATCCAAATCCACAGACAAACCTAAATTCTTTAATAAGAATAAACATGTTGTTGGTGATGGCATTATAGACTCCAAGAGAGTCCAATCCGTACAGACAGGCCCACTCTTAAAGCTTTCACAAGGGCCTCGCCCCAGCACCTACAAAATGTACGTTCACGTCTTTGAAAGAATCCTTATCTACCATCCTAAAGCAATTAGATGGTGCAAAGATGGTAGAATATCCAACTGCAACAATGCTCTACCCAGAAGATGCTCCAAAACTGGTTTGGTTCAAAGATAATGAATATTGTGACTTCCACCATGTCAAAGGACACAAAATGGATAGATTTTGAGATTACACCGTTATATCCAAGACCTCATAGAGGAAGGGAAGATTGTTGTAGAATCTCCCCCCGAGTACAGTAAAAGTTCAAAGGAAAAAATGGGTATTTACAAGGAACCTTTTCCTGACCATGTGGATAAAAAGAAAAGGAGAACAGATCAAGGGAAAACTTCCAACGACTATAGGACTTTTGCCTATGTGTACCTTACAAATGATAGTCCTTATGATTCCCTCATTGGATGTATTAGCTCATCTAAAAAATAGATTAATGCCATTTGGATCTTAGAAAAGAGTTGTGCAGTCGGGACAAGATGTGCCCACTTAATCATACTAGATCCTATGCCTACCCCTGAGGAAAGTCAGTATAACTTGATAGAGCAATTAGAAAAAACATCTGCTAAGACATCTATCCTCAAGCTCCTAAAGATCTCCAATGCCCATAAGAAAATACTATTCAAAACTTTGCAAAATTTAGGGGTTTCCATAGAAATAGATCCCATGAACCTTCAAGCCATGATTACACGCTTAGACACCAAAAATCATATTACTTTTGAATATACTGCAATCCCACATAATAACCCAGAGCATAACTTGCCATTATATCTCAAAGTGGTGGTTACCCTTCACAAAATCAAAAGAGTACTTGTAGATGGGGGATCTGGTCTGAACATTTGCACCTTGAAGCTGGTGAAGCAGCTAGGCCATTCAGAAACAGATCTGGGTGCTAAAACTGTCACAATCATAGCATATGAAAATGAAGAAAGAGAGTCAGCAGGGACTATAGTGGTCCCCATGGAAGTAGGACCAACGTGTCACGACACAATGTTCCATGTCCTCGACTTGTACCTTTCATACAACATGCTCTTGGGACACCCATGGATCCATGCCATGCAAGATATTCCATCAACTTTTCATCAGTGCATCAAGTTATGTCATGAAGGGTGGTTGGTTACCATTTTGGGTGACCCAAAACCTTTCACACATTGTAGGGCTTTGCACATTTTTTCTCGTGCAGCTTATGAATGTCCTTCTACGGATGTTGTTGTCCCTTTAACAAAGTAGGCCATGAAGAACCGAGTAGATTCAGAGTCTCTCACACCTTTCAAACAAGATTTTCCCTCGTTGGTCAATCCATAATCAGAAAAATATGGCCCAAGTAGGCCATTCACTCTTGAGCAGGTGTTGTTGATATCAGACTTATCAGTATCCCCTAGGACAAGGGGTAAGCCTTATTTTCAGTTCAAGAGCACCCGCGAGCAATGTCTTAAACCTTTGGAGAACTTTTTCTAGAGTGGCCTCCTGTCTAAGGATAAAATGTTAGAAGACCCTACCAGTAGAGTACCGTAAGGCACCATGGCTTCATGTAATCAAGAACCTCAGTACATCAAAGGTCCTCGCATGATGTTTATCATGGGCTATAGTGGGTTTTGGTGTGGCATTAATGCACAAGGCCGGTTGGAGCCTATCCCTATCCCTCATTTCAAAACTGATAAACATGGCCTTGGAATAAGGTCCCATGACGCTCTACCTTCTGAGAATGACGCCACTTCTTTTGAAAGTGAGGATGTTTCATCTCATTCTGATAGTGACGTAGTTTCCCAATATAGCCTTTAAGAAAATCTTGCCTCCACAAACCTATTCCCAAATTCGTCGATCCTTACATTATTCAAATCCATCCACCTAAATAAATGTCCAATAGCCCTTGTATATCCTGAGCTTATAAATTGGGATCAACAACTTCAAGTGCCATTGGATTTCTTTGAAAATAATGAGGCATTCGCAAAGTTCATGGGACTCGGGGACTTTATTCCTGTTGGAGAACACAAGAAAGGATTTAAAATTCAACTAGATGCCTCCACCTATTTTGGGGAAGAAGCAGAGATGTGTGGATGGTTGAATAAAAAGGTTATACCTAAAGGTATACCTACCTCTGAGAAACCAAGCAAGAAGGCTCAATGGAAATCCCATAGTGAAAAACTCTTTGATGAGCTCATAGACAAATAGAATAAAGAGTCTAAGGATGAAGTGGTTTATCCATTTTAAGATGATCATGAATTACCACAGGAGGTTAATCTTACTCTTCCCCCTGATCCTACATGGATGGAAGATGCTTCTAAAATGCTTATTGAGGAAATAATCAGCGTCAACATTGGCTCAGATGAGCAACCCAGAATAGTCAAGTTGGAAGCTTCACCCTCAACTCAGGAACAAAAGACCTTTGTAGATCACTTAAAAGAATACATGAACATATTCACATGGACATATGTAGATATGCCTAGTTTGGACCCCGAGCTAGTCATGCACAACCTCGTTGTACACCCAGATGCCAAACCAATCAAACAGAAGCTGAGAAATATGCATCCTAAGGTGGCACTCTTGGTCAAAGAAGAGTTAGAAAATTTGTTAGCTTTTGATTTCATTAAACCTATTGACTATTCAGAATGGATCTATAACATAGTCCCAGTATAGAAAAAACTTGTTGGCATAAGGATCTGCATGGATTTCCATGACATCAACAAAGCATGTCCAAAAGATTATTTTCCTCTACCTAACATCGACATGATAGTCGACTCAACCACTGGCTATGAAATGTTGTCCTTGATGGATGGTTTTTCAAGTTATAACCAAATACAAATTACAGAGGAAGATCAGCATAAAACAGCATTCATCACCCCTTGGGGAAAATTCTGCTACAAAGTCATGCCCTTCGGGCTTAAAAATGCTAGGGCTACTTATCAGCGGGCCATGATAGTTATTTTCCATGATATGATAAATGAAATCATGGAGGATTATGTTGATGATATCCTAGCAAAATCTAAGAGTTGAAAAGAACACCCTGAGGTGTTGAGGCGTATCTTTCAACGTCTAAGATATTATAAGGTTCACTTGAACCCTAAGAAATGTGTCTTCAGTGTTTTATCTGGAAAACTCCTAGGGTTCATTGTCTCACAAAGAGGGATTGAAGTGGATCCTGAAAAGGTTACGGCTATCACAGAGATGCCACCACCTACCACTCTCAAGCAGCTAAGGAGTCTACAAGGAAATATTTAGGCAATCTGCCGCTTTATCTCACAACTTGTGAATAAGTGCCACCCCTTTACTCATTTTCTCAAGAAATATGTCACATTTAATTGGGGACCTGATTGTCAAAAATACTTTGCGCTGCTCAAACAGTACTTGTCCAGCCCACCTATACTAATGCCACCCACCCCTGGTGAACCTCTCCTCTTATACATTTCTGCCACCAAGTTCTCCATTGGTGCATTACTTGTCCAATATGACTTAGCCCATAAAGAGAGATCATTTTACTATCTTGGTTGCACATTGATCACATACGAGTTGAATTATCTCCAAATAGAAAAGGCTTGTTTGGTAGTTTTCTTCACATTTCAAAAGCTTTGCCATTATCTCTTGAATAATAAAACCAAGCTCATATCCAAAGTTGACCCTCTCAAGTACCTTTTATCCAAACATGCCCTCACAGGCCAAATGGCTAATTGGATCATTCTCTTGAGTGAGTTTGACATTGAGTTTGTAAATCAGAAGTCATTAAAAGGACAGGTGCTGGTTGATCAGTTGGCAGAAGCTCCTCTCCCAAGAATGGAACCTTTATGCTTAGACTTACCACATGCATCTATGATGTATATTGAAGAATCCGTAGAATGGTAGGTTCATTTTGATGGATCTTTTACCTTCCATGGATCTGGACCAGGAGTGGTGCTCATCACTCCAAATGGTGATGTCATACCATGAGCATTCCAATTGGGATTCCCATGTACAAATAACATTGTAGAGTATGAAGCACTCATCACCGGCCTTAGGCTAGCTATTACATGGAATATCAAACAAGTGTGAGTCATTGGGGACTCTCAACTTATCATAAAACAAGTTAATGATGAGTACAAGGTTAAAGATGAGAAAATTATTCCATATAAGAAAATGGTTGAAACTTTTAAGGAATATTTCACACAAGTCATATTTGAACAAAAACAAAGGTCACATAATAGATCCATGGATGCTATGGCTACTATTGGGTCTCTCTTATGCATAGCACTTGAAGAAAGCAAGATGCCTTTCTTTGTGGAACATCTAGAGGTACCTGCATATGATATGTTGGAGTCATGTTTGGCATGTGAAGTTGTTGGTCCTTTATCCCCTTGGTACGACCCTATCTTCCAATACCTACAAGATGGCACACTCCCCCCTGACATCACCAATTCTAAAAAGAAAGCCATTATTTGTTGCATAGCCTGTTATACCCTCCAAAGAGGCACCCTTTATCATCGTGGCTACGACAAGAATCTCCTTTGCTATTTGGATGTCATTGATTCTGTCCACGCAATTAAGGAAGTTCATAGTGGTATTTGTGGAGCACATACTAGTGGCATGGTCTTAGCTAAGAAGCTATTGAGAGTAGGATATTATTGGCCTATCATGGAATTCGATTGTTGCAACTTCGTAAAGAAGTGTGAACTATGCCAGAAATATGGAAATTTAATACATGCACCGGTGCAAGCCTTACAGCCTATTGCAACACCTTAGCCATTCTCTAAATGGGGCATGGATCTCATAGGGAAGCTCCATCCTTCTTCATCAGACGGTCATACTCATATCATCACTACCACCGAATACTTTACCAAATGGGTAGAGGTTGTCCCTCTTACCTATGTCGTCGGTGCGTAGATTTCAAAATTCATAATGAACCATCTCATATGCCATTACGGGATCCCCTCATCCATTGTTTCTGATAATGGTAAATCCTTCAAAAATAAAATGGTTAAAACATTGTGTCAACGCTTCCATATCCAACTTAAGTGGTCTACCCCTTATTACCCTCAAGGTAATGGACAGGAAGAAGACACCAATAAAACCCTTGTGCAGATTATGGAGAAAATGGTCAATAAAACTGGCCGTAATTGGCATCTACAGATACACCCCACCCTTTGGGCCTATCGTACTTCCATCCACACTCCTACTAGTGTAACCCCTTATTCACTTGTCTATGGCACTAAATCCATCATACATTTGGAAGTGGAGCTTCCCTCTCTGAGAATATCTCTCAAGGACTATCTTGATAAAGATGAAGACTATAGAGTTGCTCATCCTGGTAGAGTTAGAACTATTAAATGAAAGGCGTATCAGAGTGCTCAATCACCTAAAAGTTTATCAGAACAGAGTGTCCAGAGGATATAAAAAATGCATCATTCATCAGGAATTCAATGTAGGGGATCTAGTTCTCAAAGAAAATTAGAAGAACGTCGTCAAAGAAAGAGAAAAGAAAGGAAAGTTCGAGGCTAACTAGCTAGGTCCTTATGTTGTAATTGTAAAATATGGATCAAGGGCCTACAAACTTGTATATTTAGATGGTGAAGAGCTTCTCGGAACCTATGAACGCCATGCACGTAAAGCAGTTCTACACTTAGGCATGATGAGAATATCAAAATAAGAACTAAAATTTGGAAAACAAAGAAAAAACAAGCAAACAAATGGAAATGAATGAGAAAATAGTAAAGAAAAAGCAGGTCGTCCTCATGTGAAAACCACACAATTGTGGCACAGTGGGGTAGTTCCTTGAGTGAAAACTAGTTTTTGGCACTGAAGGAAGATTCATTGAACACAAGTTACTCTTACAGAAGGATGAGTGATCGTTACCACTTTTTATATACGACCTTTTATGCTAGGTCTAGGAACCCTACTAGGACCACCTATGCCTTGCCATGATCTTGTTTGTTTGCTCTTATATTTGCATGAAGGACCTTACACTTTGTATATGGCCATCTAACACTGAGCATAAAAATACCATTGCCATCTTCCTGCACATATGCGCGTGACATTCTACCCTTTGTATATTCCCCACATTACGCTAGGGGCATCCACGCTTCTTTGTTCTTGTACATTGTTTTCAAAACATGACCTTGGAAAATACAAAAAAAATTCGGAAAACGATACACGTAAAAATCTAAACATTTGGAAAATTTCCCTTTCCAGGGATAAAGCTACATTTGTCTCACAACGTTATCTTTCGAAAACCTAGACAAACAGTGACAAGCGTAGCCACGAAAACTTATCTTCTTAGATAAACCCAAAAACATTATAAAATATGTCAAGGTTGTCCCGCAAAAACAAAGTAGTGTCTTTAATTTCTTTTAGTTGTTGGTTTGTATAGTTTTGATGTACTTAGTCAATTGGTTAGTTCTTTAAATGGATCATTTGCTTATCAAATTTTGAATCTTGCTTGAGTCAAATTGTGCATTGCATTACATACATTTGAGGGCTCTCATGTTTGTAAACAATTGTTGTAGATTCCTTTGTTTGTTATGTACATCCTTTTAAGGTTCATTTTACTTTCTTAGCTTAGATCTCTTTTTTGTCTCTTGTTAAAAAGGTTTGTGCATGTGTTTGTTTAGTATTAGTATGTGTATATTTGTTTAGTTTTGTTAACTTTTGCTTGTGTGTTCTCACATAGTTGTTTGTTATCACATCTATCATCTATCATCTCATCACATTTATAACATCATTCACTACATCGTATATATACAAAAATGCTCAGTATTACATTATGCATGTATGTTAAGCTAATCATCAAATATTGTATCATCAATGGGGGCAAGAGGGGTTATGCATGATCACAAATCTATTCCCCCCACACAAATATCATCTAGTATCATCCCAAGTGCTAGCATAAAAACTCAGAACTAACTCATGAATCCAAAACATGTGGTGCCATCTACAAATACATCATCGAATATGAAAGAAGGAAATACATACATTTCTAAATCTAAGATATGCCACATCATAAATCCATCATAAAAATGATACATCAAATGTCCATATATGCATGTATAATTTTCCAGGTCAGTGCTCAAAATAATACATCATCGATACAATATGCCATCAAAAAGGGGCATGCATCAAAAAGAATCGAGCCTTCATCATGAGGCATCATCAAAATAAAGGTATACAAAAGCTCTACATCAAAATTAGCCTTCATAAGAGACATGTATACAAAATATATATACAACAAAAGAATGTAGAGCTCAACCATAGCTCTCGCCCTCGTCGGGGCTCCCAGGTCTATCACCTGGTCGACAGAATGAGGGTGGTTGGGATGGACCTGCACTGTGTGTACCACCAAACTGTCTAGATGGCCCCTATCCAGCCGGCTGCTCTGGCATAAGCTTCCTAACTGATCTCAACGAATGGCCTGATCTCCATGATCTGGAACCTATCATGCTCATCTCTAACTGTCGAGACAGTACCACTCACTGCTCTAGGGGAACAGCCCTGAAGTAGGTATTCCTATTAAATAAAGCCTCGCCACCGAGCCTCATAGCATCACGGATCAAGTTAGCATCTCTAGAGATGAGGGCTACCTAAAGGGCAACATCACGCTCACCTATCACTCTACCTAAATTAGCCTCAGCTTGTCTCGAGGAGGCAGCCTCTCGATCTCTCTCTGCAGTAACAGTCTACAGCTAGGCTCGTGCCTCATCCCTCTGTGTAAGAAAACCCTGTGACCGTGTCTATACATGATCCTTCTGTGCAACAACCATCCACACCTGAGTCTGGGACTGGTGTAGGAGTCTCAATATCTGAGCCCCCTATGCAGCCATCTCTTGCACCTAACTCTGCCATGCAACACTATCGCTGCCCTGAGTGGCTTGTGCCTGAGCCTGATCTCTCTCTACTGTCAAAATTTGTACCTATGCCCGAGCCTGATCTCACTCTGATGTGAGGGCCTGTACCTGAGTCCTTGTATCTCTCTTGCCAACCACATGTAACTATACAGCAATGGCTACCTATAATTGTTGCTGAAGAGCATCTTGATACCCACCAGTGTTGCTACTCTCTAGGATATCAAAAGGCGGACCCTGCTCTGGTAATACGTGCTAAAGAGGGGTATAAATCCACATTAGAATGCCCACTGGGGGCATTTCTATATCCATGGCCCTGTATACCTATCTTGGCCTGGGCCTAGGGGCCTGTCCCTGTGGCTGCTGTGGTACGGGACCCTGTCCCCCACCTCTGACATGCTGGTGCGCATCGAGCCCACCCTCATCATCGTCATCATCACTATCATCTCCGCCCTTGCCACCGCTAGGAGGCCCCACTAGAGGAGGCCTCAAGCCAGCATCATATGTTGCTCTAGGAATGTTGAAACAGTGCAAGAGCACACTATGGTACCATGGTCCATACTCCGATGTAGTGCCCAGATCTCTTATTTGTCTAAGCGGCACCCAAATAACAGGTGCCACATGTTAGAAGATAGCTAGTGCTCTGTAGCGGGCAATCTGTGGTCCCATATCAAAGTGCTCTCTGGCTCTATGAGCATACCATCTATCTGGCCCAGGAACATACTGGGTAAGGCCAAACTGCCACCGACATCAATCTACTCTATATAACTCCCACATATAGTTGGAGCTGCCTAAGATGAAATGCTCAACGGTAGTAGTGTTGAGATCTAGACCATCCTCTAGCCACTGAAAATTTTTGTAAGGCCTCCATGTAATGGAATCCTGGCACAGCTCATCTAACTCGCACCTATAGTGGTATGTAACTCCCATGAAGGGTCACAGATCGTCCCCTACCAGGACCCAACCCATCGTAGAAGGCTCGTCAGGAGCCCAACCTCTCAGCACACCTAGGGGGCGACCAATGGTAATGTGGTCCCACACCCAAATCTGTAACAAATGGGCAGGTCCTACTGTCTTCTGACAGTAGTAAGTGATCAAATGGAGATCCCAGTACAAATGTGTTAGTATGTACTGACCCCAGCAGTAGGTCTGTCCCTCCACCAAGCCAAGAATCACTCCTAAGAGTCCAAGTAGAAATGAAGCACCAGTCTTGTCAAGGAGTAGAACTCCACTGACAAGAGCCATCATATAAACCACTACGTGGTCTAACTCTGGATCATCTATACATCGGGACAATCTAATGGACATCCCGTGTCGTGGTATGGTAGGAACACCAAAAAAATGTGTGATATGACATTGAATGTCACTCGAGAGGCTCTTCATCTCGATAAGTTTTCCTTGAATCGGGACCCGCATGATGCACCATACATCCTCTAAGGTAATGGTCATCTCCTTGGTCGAGAAGCAAAAGCACTGGCTCTCAATGTGCCACCACTCTACTATGGCCATCAAAAGGCTGTGATCTAACTTAATCTATGGCATCTCTACCACATGGGACAGTCCCATCACGTGCAAAAGGCTTGCCATGGTCACTCTATCATCCTCATCAAACTGCACCTCTATCATAGCTAAGCAGCCCTAGCTCTCGCGAGTCTGAAGAATAGGTAACATATGCTACAAAATCAACGCAAGTATTAGGCATCTAACAATTCTATAATATTTTTCTAAGGAAAAATAATGCTTTTAATACATCTAATTTACTAACTATTCTTCTCTTCTGAAATAATCTCGTTGTTTTTCTTCTATACTTGGCTATTTTCTAGCCAGTTGTCTTTTCTCACGTATTGCTAGCGTATATGCACCTCCTTTAGCACCTGTGTGCCCTAACTGATGCATACGCACCCTTTCGGATGCATACATGCACAACCCCTTCTTCTCCTTTTTTTGGAGTTGGCCATACAAGACGCATATGTGCCCAGTATGACGCCTACGCGCCCCCTCTATTCTTTTCTATGGGTACACATGCACATACCCATCTTTCCCAACGGATACGTGTGCGTGTACCCACTTCTGCCAAATAGGTACATGTACATGTCCCTATCCCCCATGAATAGATGCACGTGTGCATCTATGTCAATTTTGACGCATGCGCGTGCACATACCCATCAAGCCGACGCATACGCCTACGCACATGCATCAAAATTTCTCCTACCTACCCTAGAAAAACCTAAAAATGGCATTAAATGTGTAATTAATAGGGGGGTTAGGGTAATCATGAATGGTCCATCCGTTGGGTCCCGCATGTACTCCTAGATGTGATCCGTGCATCTCGTCCTCCTCGGTATCCTTGCCATCTCACTCCAGGGCTCTCTCTTTCACTCACAGTAAAAATTTGCAGAGGCTCTGGTCGAAATGCATTGGTCGTGATTGTTTTATCGACCTCGGGTGAGTATATTAACCCGTCGCGATGCCCCTGGGGCATGTTTTCTGTCATGATCATTCTAACCTTCTTCTATCCACTGTGATAATTATTTTTGTATTAAAATAATTATTTTTACTAATTTTCACACGCTAGGGCATTTCGTGTCGTCCAATGGCCACTTCTTCTTCGCACTAAGATAATTTACGAAACTTCCAGGTGCCTCTTCCTATCTTTTCCTCTATTTTTCATCTATTTCCCCCGTCATGATAATTACTTAATAATTTATTTTAAAATAAATTATTCCTGACCCATCTTTCTTCTTGTGGGCGTATATTTTGAGCTTTTTGACAGCTTTGCCTTCCCACTATCACCCTCATGCGTATTTTTGGAAGATCTTTGATCTTTTGAAATTCTTCTGACCAATCAAAAACCTAAAAAAGAAAAAAAAATTACAAAAATATTTTAAAAACCACAAAAATATTGGAAAATATCAAAAATGGCTCAAAATTGGTTAAACCAATCATCTACGGCTGAAATCTGTGTCTATGGCATAGCACTCATCCCAGATCTTGCTAACGTTTTCAAAACTACAACTCACGCATCACCAAAATCTTCAACCACCTACACAAGCTATGTTGTTTACTCTGTCTGTACTCTGTGGCACCAAAAAATTGCCTGGTACTGTTTTCATCATGCACATTACTTTTTCATATGACAGAAGTGTCCTCCATCTTCCCCCTTGCATAATACACCTTGCTTGGGGGCATCATTCCTTCACACTAGTCATTTATCAGAACATTTGGGACTTCATCTCAATAACAAAATATTTGTGCAACTATCTTAAACGTTGTTGGTTTAAGTGTGTGTGATTGTACTTATTTCCCTGTCAGGTGATTCTAATTTATTTCTCGTATTGCATTACATTCGTGTATGTTGCATGGAGTTGGTCATTTTTGGTAGAGGATTTTTGTTTCTATCTTGGCTTTTAATGTCATTTTATGCTTTGTGTCGCATGCTCACATTTTTAATAAGGACCCATGAGGAGGATTCTAAGCATTATGATGATTAAGTATTGTTAGCAATTAATTTACAAATAGCTCAATATCCCTTTTTCCTTTTAAGCTTATCATTTTCACTTGACACTTTTCTCTTTGTTTATTTCTTTTTCAATCGTCAATTGAGTTTCTTCGTCACCCCATCGACACTTGAGGGGGCATTCGTCATCCTTCATCCTATTAATTTTTCTTCTACCCCCTTCAAATTTTTCTACTTGCTTGCGTTTGTCTACTTTCTTTGAAGTGACATCGCTTATGTCACCTCAAAGAGGGGCAAATGTAGACACCTGTAGTTTGATCAATACGCTATTATTTCTAATGGTGCACTAATGCTTCTTCCTTTTGTAAATTGATGGCACACCGCCAGTTAGGCCTATCTAAATCCCTTCTTACGACACCCTTTTGGTTGTTTTTCCTCTTATAAACCATTTAAACAGGAAGTTATAGTCTCGTTCTAAATACATTAGCTTCTTATTCTCTTCTAGCTTGCTTCTATTATCTCCTTGGAAGATCAATCCACTTTGTTGGAATGATTAAGCCCTTCATAACCCTTCTAGAACCCCTAATTACTCTCTAAGAGAGATTAATTATTCTAGCCTAGGTTAATCACCTTAAACATAATCAAATCACACTTTTACTTGCTAAAAGTGCTTTTTGGATTTCAGCCTTTTGTCCCACATGCACCCAAATCTCCCTTTTCTTTCAAACCAAAAACTATAAATAGGGCTATACCCCCTCCCTCATTTCCCAAGAATTGTCTCTTCTTCCTAGCACAAATTATAGCAATTTGTTTAGGCTTTAGTTTGTATTTCATTTGAGCTAAAAGCATTTAATATTGTATTTTATAGTATTAACATGGAGTAAAAGGAAAGATCCATTGGCCTTGAAGCCATTAATGGGGAGATCTCTTTCTCTTAACACATAAACTAAATGCTTAGATCCTCTTCGGTTCATTATTTCAAGCTTTCAAAGAATAGAGATTAACTTCATTTTCTTAGTTTGCATGTTTATTTCAAATTAATGTATGCAAAGAAGAGAACCTTGTTCATTTCTTATCACATGGTCCCTTGATCAGATTTATCAAAAGCCTTTGGGGTTTCTTTAGAGATTATTACCCCCAAATCCATGGCTTTTACAACTTTTCATTAAACACAGCCGGCATGAGAGCCCCCCCAGTGGGGCCTCCTAGTGGTGGCGAGGGTGGAGTTATTGGTGGTGATGATAGCGATGGAAATGATGATGATGGTGGTGGGGCCCGACACATACATGTATGTCAGGGGTAGGGGACAGGGTCCAGCATCGCAACAACCTCAGGGACAGGGCCCCAGGCCTAGGCCGAGACAGGTTTTCAGGGCAGTTGACATAGAGTTGCCCCCATTAGGCATTCCAGTGGGGATTTACACCCCTCTCCAATAAGTACTTCTAGAGCAGGGCCTGCCACCTGATGTTCCAGAGGGTGGTGGTGATGGTGGACAGCTGGCTATCCTTCAGCAACAGTTACAGGCAGTGATTGTTGTGCAGTTATAGGTGGCTAGAGAGAGAGATGTAGCCAGGGCACAAGTACAGGGCCTTATAGTAGAGCAAGATTAGGCATAAGCTCAAGTGCATATTTTGACCATAGAGAGAGATCAAGCCAAGACACAGGTGCAGATTATTACTGCAGATAGAGATCGAGAGGTCACTACCTCTAAATAGGCTCAGGCTGATATTGGTAGGGTGACAGGTGAACGCAATGCCACCCTAAAGGCAGCCATCGCTTCTGGGGATGCCAATTTGATACGAGATACCTATGAGATCCAGCGGTGAGGCCTTATACTATAGGACTGCCTACTTCATGGTAGTCCCGGCATAGCAGTGAGTTGTTCCCTTTGATCAGTCATATGTGAGTGTGATAGGCTCTAGGTCACGGTGATCAATCCGTTTAGTTAGATCAGTTCAGCAGCCCATTGCAGCGCATATGGCTGGACAGCAGCTAGCCAGACAGCAGGGTGGTACCCCTAGTGCAGGTCCATCATAGCCACCTCTCTTTTGTGCTCCAGGTCATGGACCCAGGAGCCCTGGCAAGGGCAAGAGTTGTGGTTGAGCTCTTTAAATTTTCTTTTGTACAAATGTATTTGTATGTATGTCTCTTATGAAGGTCGGTTCTTTTGTGTAGTTGTATGTACCATTGTTTTGATGATGCTTCTTGATGAAGGCTTGATTCTTTTTTATGCATTCCCTTTGTAGATGGAATATTGTATCGATGATGTATATTTTGAGCACTGACTTGAACAGTTATACATGTATTATATGGACATTTTGATATGCCATACTATGATTGATTTATGATGTATGATTTCCCTTTCTTCTATGTATGTGACATATCTTAGATTTAGAAATGTGGATGTTCCATGTTTTCATATTGATGATGTATCTACAGATAGCACCACATGTTTTTAGATTTATGAGATCTTTGTGATTTCTTATTCTAGCACTTGGGATGATACTAGATGATATTGGTGTGGGGGGGATAGATTTGTGATTATGTACAATCCCTCTTGCCCCCATTGATGATACAATATGTGATGATTAGCTTAACATACATGCATGATGTAATACTTAGCTTTTTGTATATATGATGTAGTTAATGATGTTAGAAATGATAGATGATAGATGTGATAACAAAAAACTATGAAAAACAAACAAGCAAAAGTTAACAAAACTAAACAAATATACACATACAAACAACACAACAAAATACAACTAAACGAACATATGCAAATTCTAGCAAGAGACTAAAGTGGTACCCAATCTAAGCAAGTAAAATTAATTATAATTGATTCACATAACAAACAAAGAATCCTACAACAATTTTTCACAAGTATGAGAGTTCCTAAATGAATGCAATGCCATACACAATCAAATCAAACAAGATCCAATATAAGGTAAGAAAATGAACTTATTCAAAGAACAAACAATTCAATAGACTAAGTACATCAAGACTATACAAACCAGCAACTAAAAGAAATATAAATATTACTTTGTTTGTGTGGGACAACATTGATATATTTGCTAATGTTTTTGGGTTATCTCGAAAAGATAAAATTTTCAAGGCTACATTTTTATTGTTTTCTAAGTTTCCCTAAGATAACGTTGTGAAACGAATGTAGCTTTATCCCTGAAAAGGGAAATTTTCCAAATGTTTAGGTTTTTGTGTATCCATTTCCAAATGTTTTTTTTATTTTCCAAGGTCATGTTCTGAAAGCAATGTACAAGAACAAAGAAACGTGGATGCCCCCAGCGTGATGTGGGAATATACAAAGGGAAGAATGTCACACGTTGTATATATGAGAAGGTGATAATGTCCATTTGCACTCAGTGTTAGATGGGAGTATACATAGGTAATGTCTTTCATGCAGATATAAGAGAAAATAAACCAGATCATGGTACGGAAAAGGTGGCTCTTGTAGGATCCCTATACCTAACAAAGGAAGTCATATCTAGAAATTGGGGAGGGTTACCCATCCTACTGTAAACGTAACTTACGTCCAGTGAATCTTCCTTGAGTGTCAAAAAACTAGTTTTCACTCAAAGACCTGCCCACTACACCATAATTGTGTAGTTTTCACATGTGGATGACCTGCTTTTTCTTTACTTTTTTCTCAATTTTTCCATTTTTTTGCTTCTTTTTTTCTATTTTTTAGTTCTTATCAGGACATTCTTGTCATGCTAAAGCATAGAACCGCTTGAGGCCTCCCTAGTTCTCTCTAGACCACTTCTATTGGCTTCATCGGCTATATGTCAATCACAATTGGCTATCAGGACCCCTCTTAACTCTCAATGAATCTCTAATCACTTGCTAATAAAAGTTTAACTAGCCTAAACCCTAGTTAACTAGCCTAAACCAAGCTTAACTAAGCCTAAAGCATGTTTATCCTAATCTAATCCTAAAGTACTTTTTAGACTTTAGTCCCACATGCACCCAAAGTTCAAAACTCTTCCATTTGGAAAACTATAAATAGAAGGGTCACCCCTCCCGCTCAACCTTACACCTTGTTTACATAACAAAATCTCTCTCATATTTGAAGATATTTGGCATTAGACCTCATTTACATTAGCTAAGCTAATAGGCATTTGATCTTGGCTATCCTCCATTGTTGAAGCTCCTCCATCTTGCATCCATAACTTCATAGTAGGTTAGTAGGAGGGTATCTAACTTGGTCTTGTATCCATTTTAGAGAGACTCCTTCACCTCCATTGAAGAAACAACCAATCTAATTTGATTGCTTAGAATCTAACTAGGTTCACTTTCATTAAGCATTCATGGAGTAGAGAGTAGTATATATGCTAGGGTTTGAATATTTTTTTCAAATTTATATATGCACAGATAGTTTCTTATTTATCTCTTATCTCATGGTGGCATGGATGAGTAAAGAAAAGATTTGAGGTTCTTTAGCCTCATTCCATAGCTTTTGCAACTTTCCATTGCATACAACCTCAAACTTTCCTTTCTTCTCTCTGTCTTTGACTGTGTTCTTATGATTTTCTTTGAGAACTAGATCTCCTACATCAAATTCCTGATGAATGATGTGTTTTTTGTATCCCCTGGACACTTTGTTCTTATATACTTTCATGTGATTGAGTGCTCTAATATGCTTTTCATCTAATAGTTACTCTGCTAGGAAAGCAACTTTTTAGTCTTCATCTTTATCAAGATAGTCTTTGAGAGCTATTCTCAGGAAGGGAAGATCCACTTCTAAAGGTATGATGGCTACAGTGCCATAAACAAGTGAATATGGGGTCGCACCCATAGGAGTGTGGATGGAAGTACGATAGGCCCAGATGGTGGGATGTATTTGTAGATGCCAATTACGGCCAGTTTTACTAACCATTTTCTCCATAATCTCTACAAGGGTTTTATTAGTAGCTTCCACCTATTCGTTACCTTGGGGGGTAATAGGGGGTTGACCACTTGAGCTGGATATGGAAGCATTGACACAAGGCTTTAACCGTCTTGTTTTTGAAGGATTTACCATTATCAGTGACAATGGCTGAAGGGATCCCGTAATGGCATATGAGATGGTTCATGATGAATTTTGAGATTTTCACACCGGTAACATAGGTAAGAGGGATATCCTCTACCTATTTGGTAAAATATTCAGTGGAAGTGATGATGTGTGTATGACCATCTAAGGAAGAAGGGTGGAGCTTCCCTATGAGATCCAGGCCCCATTTAGAGAAAGGCCAAGGCATTGCAATAGGCTGTAAGGCATGTGCCAGCGTGTGTATCAAGTTTCCATATTTTTGGCATAGTTCACACTTCCTTACAAAGTTTTAGAAATTTGATTTCATGGTAGGCCAATAATAACCTACTCTTAATAGCTTCTTAGCTAAGGCTATGTCGTTGGTGTGCGCTCCACAAAATACCACCATGTACTTCCTTAATGGTGTGGATAGAATCAACAACATCTAAACAACGAATTAGATTCCCATCGTAGCCATGATGATAAAGGGTGCTTCCTAGGAGGGTATAACAGGCTATGCGGTGGATAAGGGCTTTCTTTTCAGAATGAGTTATGTTAGGTGGAAAAATGCCATTTTTTTAGGTATTGAAAGATTGGATCATACCAAGGGGATAAGGGACCAACAACTACACATGCTAAACATGACTCTGGCATATCATACGCTGACATCTGTAGATGCTCTACGAAGAAAGGCATCTTACTTTCTTGAGGGGGGAATGCGTAACAGAGATCCAATAGTAGTCATACCATCCACAGATCTATTGTGTGACCTTGGCTTTTGCTCAAATATGACCTGTGTGAAGTATTCCTTCAACGTTTCAACCATATTTTTATATGGAATAAGCTTCTCATCTTTAACTTTGTACTCATCATTAACTTGTTTAATGATAAGTTGAGAATCTCCAATGACTCGTAGTTTTCAGATATTTCAAGTAATTGCTAGTTTGAGACCAGCAATGAGTGCCTTATACTCTGTAATATTATTTATGCATGAGAATCCCAGCCGGAATGCTCTTGGTATGACATCACCTATTGGAGTGATGAGAAACACACCTGATCCATATCCATGGAAGGTAAAAGATCCATCAAAATGGACCTGCCATTCTATAGATTATTCAATAGACATCATGGATGCATTTGGAAAATCTAGGCACAAAGTTTCCATCCCTAGGAGAGGTGCTTCAGCTAACTGATCAGCCAGCACCTATCCTTGTAAATACTTCTGATTCACAAACTCAATATCAAATTCACTCAGGAGAATGATCCAATTAGCCATTCGGCCTGTGAGGGCAAGTTTGGATAAAAGGTACTTGAGAGATTCAATTTTGGATATGAGTTTGGTTTTATTATTCAAGAGATAATGGTGAAGATTTTGGAAT
Organism: Taxus chinensis; assembly: GCA_019776745.2. Taxonomy (NCBI): domain Eukaryota; kingdom Viridiplantae; phylum Streptophyta; class Pinopsida; order Cupressales; family Taxaceae; genus Taxus; species Taxus chinensis. Next base: position 883,182,619 of record CM034149.1, read on the forward strand.
GTGAAGACAACCGCTAAGTAGACCTTTTCTATTTGGGGATAATTCAACTCGTACGTGATCAAGGTGTGGATGAGATAGTAAATCGCTCTCTCTTTATGGTCTAAGTTGTATTAGGAAAGCAATACACCAATAGCAAACTGGGTAGTGGAAATGTATAAGAGGAGAGGTTCACTTAGGGTAGGTTGCATGAGTACAGGTGGGCTAGCCAAGTACTATTTGAGTAGCGCAAAGGCCTTATGACAGTCAAATCCCTAATTGAATGTGACATCTTTTTTGAGAAAATGGGTAAAGGGGTGGCACTTATATGCAAGTTGTGATAAAGCAATGGATTGCCTAAATTTTCCCTTGTAGACTCCTTAGCTGCTTCAGAGTGGTAGGTGGTGGCATTTCTGTGATGGTTGTAACCTTTTTGGGGTCCACTTCAATCCCTCTTTATGAAACAATGAACCCTAGGAGCTTTCTGATAAAACACCAAAGACACTTTTCTTAGGGTTCAAGCGAACCTTATAGTCTCGTAGACATTGAAAAATATGCCTCTGTACTTCAAGGTGTTCTTTTCTACTCTTGGATTTTGCTAGGATTTCATCAACATAGTCTTCCATGATGTCACTTATCATATCATGGAAGATAACAGTCATAGCGCACTGATAAGTAGCCCCAACATTCTTGAGCCCGAAACGCATGACTATGTAACAAAATGTCCCCCAAGGGGTGATGAATGTTGTTTTATGTTGATCTTCTTCTGTAATCTGTATTTGGTTATATCCTGAGAAGCCATCTATTAAGGACAACATTTCATAACCAGTAGTAGAATCAAATATCATGTCAATGATAGGTAGGGGAAAGTCATCTTTAGGACATGCTTTGTTAATGTCATGGAAATCAATGCAGATTCTGATGCCAACAGGATTTTTCTGTACCGGGACTATTGTAGAGATCCATTCTAAATAGTCAATAGGTTTAATAAAATCAGCATCTAATAGCTTTTCTAATTCTTCTTTGACCAAGAGCGCCACCTTAGGATGCATCTTTCTCAACTTTTGCTTGATTGGTTTTGCATCTGGGTGCACAACAAGGTTATGCACGACTAGATCTAGGTCTAAACAGGGCATATCTGCATATGTCCATGTGAATATGTCTACGTATTCTTTTAAGAGCCCTACAAAGATCTTTTGTTCCTGAGCTGAGAGTGAAGCTCCCAACTTTACTACTCTAGGCTCTTTTGAGCCAATGTTGACGTTGATTGTTTCCTCAACAAGAATTTTAGAAGAATATTCCATCTATGTACGATCAGGGGGAAGAGTAAGATCGACCTCCTACAATAGCTCATTATCATCTTCAAATGGATAAATCACTTCATCTTTAGACTCTTCCTTCTGTTTATCTATGATTTTTTCAAAGAGTTTGTCACTATGAGATTTTCGTTAATTCTTTTTTCCAAGTTTCTCAGTAGTGGTTATATTTTTACTTACAGCCTTCTTATTCAAACATCCACACATCTCTGCTTCTTCCCCGAAGTATGCATAGGTGTCTAGTTGAATTACAAATCCTTTCTTGTGGTCTCCAAGTGGAATAAAATCCTTGAGTCCCATGAACTCTACAAAGCCTCATCATTTCAAATAAATATAGGGGCACATGAAGTTGTTGATCTCAATCTATAAGTTCAGGATATACAAGGGCTACTTGACATTTGTCTAAGGGGATGGATTCGGATAAGGTAAGGATCGTTGAATCTAGGAATAGGTTCATGGAAGAAAGATCCTTGTAAAGGCTACATTGGGAATCTTCATCACTATCAGAATGAGATGAAACGTCCTCACATTCAGAAGAGGTGGCGTCATTTTCAAAGGGTAGAGCATTATGAGGCCTTACCCCAAGGCCATGTTTATTAGACTTAAAATGAGGGATGGGAATAGGCTCTAACTGGCCTTGTGCATTAATGCCACATCCAAACCCGATATAGCCCATGACAAACATCATGCAGTGACCTTTGATGTACTGAGGTGCTTGATGGCATAAAGTCATGGTGCCTTCTGGCACCCTGTTGGTAGGATCCTCTAACATTTTCTCCTCATATAGGAGACCACTGTGGAAAAAAAAATCCACCAGGCGTACCAAATGTGTTCAATGAAAAGTTGTAAAATCCATGGAATTGGGGTAAAAATATCTAAAGAAACCCCAAATGCTTTGAACAAGTTGATCAATGGACCATCTCATAAGAAATGAGCAAGGGTTTCTTCTTTGCATACATTAATTTGAAGTAAATGAGCAAACTAAGCAAATGAAACTAACCTCTATTCTTTGAAAGCTTGAAATAATGAACCTAAGAGCATCTAAGCATTCAGTTTGTGTTTTAAGAGAAAGAGATATCACCATTAATGGCTTCAAGGCCAATGGTTCTTCCCTTTTACTCCATATTTGTGCTATAAAATACAAAAGTAAATACTACTAGCTCAATGGAAGAAAATGAAATACAATCTAAAGCCTAAACAAAATACTATAATTTGTGCTAGGAAGAAGAGATAATTCTTAGAAAATGAGGGAGGGATCTAGCCCTATTTATAGTTTTCCATTTGGGAAAATGGGAGATTTGGGTGCATGTGGAACAAATACTAAAGTCCAAAAAGCACTTTTAGCAAGTCAAAGTGTGATTTGACTATGTTTAGAAGAGATTGACCATGGTTAAGACTAGCTGACCATGTTTAGAGGGTAATTAATCTTACTTAGAGAGAAATTAGGTTTCTGAAGGGCTTCTGAAAGACTTAATCAATCCAACAAAGTGGATTGATACTCCAGATAGCTAATAAAGGTGGTAAAGAAGAGAATATTAGCTAAGAAGAGGTTATTATAACCTATTTAATTAGCTTATAAGAATAAATATGACCAACAGAGTTTCGTAAGAGGGGAGTTAGATAGATCTAACTGACGAAGTGTCGTAAATTTGCAAGGGGAAGAATAATTAGTGCAATATTAAGAATAATAGTGCATTGATCAAACTACAAGTGTCTACAAGTAAATTCCCCTTTCTAATGCAGGGAAGTGTTTCAGAAGGCATGAAGATCAAGTTCATAGGTTTTTCCTATTTCTCATTCCACATGTGTAATCACTCATGAAGAGATGGTGGCATTTCGTGGTTTGGAATGGTCGTTCCATATTGCGGAATGAGACATCCCTCATTTTTTCAATGATGTACCCATCACTTGTGCAAATAGGTGCATCATTCCATGGAGCAATCTTTGCCAAAAAAACATGGCAATGTCAGAGAGGATCATCACAAGCATTACCCATAGGTCATCTAGAGTCCACGTCGGAACTCTCAACAGTGTTTTTAAACACTCCTTTTATGGTCTAGGTTGTCTGTGCATCAGGTAATAGGAAAGGATTATGGTCATCACTGGCTAGGACAAAGTATTTAAAATACATTTCATCAAAAATTTCCAATCATTATATCAGTGTGGCCATGTAGCATAAGTCACCATGGATCAGTTTCCATCCTCCACTTCTTCAAAGTGGGCCATCGTAAGTAATGCCTGCGGTCATCAAGGAAATCATTCAACAGTGTTTCTAAACACTTGATTCAAGGTGTTCGTACATCATCTGAAGGAGGTTTCTCATGGTATAAAAGGTTTAAGGGTTCAGAGTTCATTACAATGGAGCATCGCATCAGATTAGTCATGTAACAAGGTGGATCAGTGAGATAGTTTCTTCATCGGATTAGTTATCTCTCTCTCTCTCTATTATTTTCTCTATTCTCTTCCCCCCCATTTTCTCTCTCTCCTATGTTCTCTTTCTCCATTAGAGGTTGAAATTTTCCATTATGTCTTATTAACTTAAAAAAGTGACTTTAAGATTATAATGTAATAAATTTTCCTTTAATTCATAAAAGGGGACTTAATTATCTCCTAAGAATGTGAAAAGTCTGAGTTGTGTAAGACGTGTGAAAGGTCATGTGGGGGGGTAGGCAAAGAGTCTTCCAAGGTTCTATAAATTGTAAAGGCACCCTCTTTCCAAAGGGTTGTCGATTTTATATACTCATGAGAGATTACTACTTGTGAAGAAACAAAGGAGATAACTAATTCCTCTTTTCCATTCTCTATGTTCTTCCATTTCCCACTATGTACAATTTTACCAAAGCATCAATGAAGAAAGAAGGAGTTTCATGCCTTTCTTAATAAGGATATTTTCTAAACTTTGTGTTCTTGGTCTTATCTTGTCTTGTTGGAAATGGCAAAGTTGATTTTCTTCTATATTTTTACGTGTTAAAGTACTCCAATTAATGGTTGTAGTCATTTGATTTTCTACCTATAATATTAATCCTCCCTCTTTTCTTCCCACTCTCTTAACAAGTTCCTGTCTTGTAGGAAATTACAAGATTTTATTGTAAGGTCCATGGAGTGTCTCTATTAGATCCCTGACCATAAGGCCACTACATAATTTCATTTCATGCACGCATAATAAGTGGATATGTACCACCCAAGAAGAGGACCTAGATTCCCAAATACGTTGGTAAGATACCCACCAATTTGTCCACCCAAAAAAATCACCAATAGTTTTTTGCACCCACCGTGGGGTAGACATGGTAGCAATATGTACTTAAAATACGATCACAAAATACAAAAATAAATATTCCAAAAATACCAAAAAAAAGAAAATCAAAAATTTGAAAAAAAATATATTTAGTTGAAATCCATTACTAAAAACCCCACTATTGATTCATGTGAATGACCCTTTATATTCCACAATGTCCTTTCATAATCCCATTGTAATATTTTCCCAAACTGGTTGAAAGGAGATATACCAAGCTGAATAGACTAAGAGGAGTTATTGATCCCATTTTTAGGCTTTGAAAAACCCACAAGAAAAGATTAGAGATAACCCCTACTATTTCTCTCAAGCTTCATCCCCATCTGACTCTTTGAGTGGTACCCCTAAAAATCCTATTCAAACCCCTGTTGATACTCCACCTACAAATTCTCTCATGTTTCGACCACCATTGAAAATTGAGTTCTCTTGTGAAGAAGAATGAGAACCAAAAGAAGAATCGGGAGAAAAAGAAGAATTTACATAATCAGAAGCAGAAGAAACAATGGTAGATGAAGAAGGAGATAGACCTCAACCCATTATTCCATGGTGGAGGAATATAGGCCCACTTTCTCACACACCTCCTCTTCATGGACTACTAACGTGTTCCTGTAAGAACTTTCCAAAGTTCAAAGGTGACGGCACCCAGCTTCCTAAAGAACACATCTCTGCCTTCACCACATCATGCATAATTCTTGGAATTGAACATGAGGATGTTGTTATGATTTTGTTTTTGGAATCACTTCAAGTCAAAGCAAATGAATGGTTCTATCTCTTACTAGCTAGATCCATCACTAACTAGGAGGACATCAAAACTTCCTTCGAGGAAAGATTCAAATCAACTGAAAACTGTTAGGATCTCTTGGTGTAAATGGCTTAAATAAAGAAAGGATATAACGAGACTATGAGATACTTCATATCCCATTATGACAAGTTACTTAGAAGGATACCTCTTGAAGATGAAACCTCTGAAAACAACGTAAAAAGATTCTTCATAAATTCTCAAATGTCAGAGGTAGGATTGTTTCTCTAGAGGGTTCAGCCAAGGAATCTTAAACAAGCACAAAGAATGACCATTGAAGTATAAGATGATCTTGTCTTGTCAAGAAAATCATGAATCCCTCAAGAAAAGATAAATCCCAGCATCCTAAAGATAAGAAAACTAATCCGATGTTACAGAGATTGGTAAATGAAATGACGGTATTAAAGAGGCAAGTTTTCCAACGAGTGTCTCACCAAATTCCTAACATAAATCAGATTTCAGGAGCATCCCAAAGGCTTGCCTTGTAGGCCCCACCCATCAACGCAAGATAAAAAAACTCAAGAGTACGAAGAAATTCTTGAATAAGAAATCAAATATGATGACCCCCTAGAGATTGAAGAGCTTGAGAATGACACACAATTTAGATTCTTTGAATATTCTAGAGGTGATGAGGACAATGACAAAGATGCACCTAGTTTTTTATGTGTGGTATTCACTTGTTCTAGAGGTGTTATTACACCTTCAACTCCTTATAGAGCATATAACAGCTTCTAAGTAACTTAGAACTTACTTCTTGAAGACTATCAATTTGATCAAGAACTACTTCTTATTGAAGGCTAGAACAATCTTTGTATACTCAAGGCATGTGTACACGCATTCTTCATAGTAAGGACAAACAATTAAGACCAAACACATTTGGTATTAGGGCTTGACTGACCTTTCAACATTATCTTCTCTTATAACTTTGTATCTGAGGACTGCGATATACAACCTTGAATAACGTGACACACTTAATCAACCTATAAAAAGGCAAAATTTCAAGACATAGTTTCATGACCTTAACCTCTCTTGATGAGTTCTCACAACTTTGTACAAACTAAGAAGGAAGACTCTCTTTAGTCTTTTGATCAAACCAGTCATGGATTTTAGGTGAGTGGTAGAATACATACGCACTTGAGAATCATATTTGGCAATAGTGACAAGGTGTGGCAATATAGTCCTAAAAACTAACAGATAACACTTTTCTTTATTTGGACAATCAAGCAAGACCTCCAAATACCTTATACACACGAAACATACACAAGAACCTTATGATGGGCTAAGAAACATACCTTGGAATATTCATACAATTTCAATATTGTGAGGGTTTTTTCAGAAGCTGAAAGTGGTGATATACATGCATGAACACACCATCCTTCCTTCTAATAATAAGTGCCTTCTAGAAGCCTAAAGAAGGCACACCATGTTTGTTATATCACTAGAATAGTAGATAGTCATCAAAGGAGCTTGATGACTCAATCCTCTATATTTTTTCCTTTGATATCTTCAAATTCTTATTAAATGTCCCTTTAGGTGTGACAATTTCATCTCCTATATCTTCTTCATCTGACTAAATTCCTGACAAGAATACATGATGCACCTCATTCACTTTCTCTATCACAGCTAGGGGTAAAATTTCTTCATGATTATTATTGGGCTTACATTCTTCCTTCTTGGCTTGATCAACACTTGTTGATGCCTTGCTTGAACTAGGCTTTCCTATGAATGTTCTTGATTGCTCATTATTTCCATGATGTGCACGTGTTATCTCTTTGTCATATTTTACATCTTTAGGCCTAGATTCAATTTCTTTGACCTTGTATTTATACTCAACATCCTTCTTTCTAGTGTTTATCTCAGGTCTTACTGACTTAGTCTCACTTCTTAGATTGGTATTTATTTTAAATGCACACTTAAATTTCCCTTTGAATGTATGATATTTTTTATTGTACCTAGGATATTCCCTTTGAATGTATGATAGTTTACACACAACACTACTTTTGCTTCTATATTGTTGTGAACTGAATTTCCAAACATAGATAGGAGATTTATGATCATGGAATTTTCTAGAAAAGTGCCCAACCTTATTGCAATTATATCATATTATCGTGCTCATACCTCTTGGGTCTTCTTCTCTCCAAAACTAACTAGATGGTTCATCTAAGCAATATTTGGCAGTGTGTCCATTTTCTTGACAGTTGAAGCAAATTGCATTCTTTACTTTCTCATCTCTGTTATCCCTCCATGGATGGTCATCTATGACATGCTTCCTAGATTCCTTAGATCTATGTCTAAAATTATGAAAAGTAAAGCAATATTCACTAAATGTTCTTTCATACCTTGATGCATTAGGTTTCCTGACTGATTTAAGTCTTCTTGAGTTTGTCTCATTGGTCACTTTCATGTTTGTTTGTTTGATTGAAACAACCTTGTCATCTTCAAATTGCTCCATAGGCTCTCCTTTGAAGCCTAGTCTTGTTTTGTCACATGTTTCTCATTGGCTCTCCAAAATTTCATCAAGAACTTCATATATTTTTCCAACTGTCAATACATCTTTAACCTATCATTTTCTTCTTCTAACTCAGCTTTCAAGGCTCTCAAATCTTCTTTATGTCTGAGGAAAGCATATTTTTTGTCTTTTAGGGCTCTTGAAAAATTGTCAACAAGAGATTTCATCTCCTTGAGGGATTGACCATGCTCATCTTCCATGTACTTGATCTCCTTTTTCAATCCATTAATTAGAGATTCAACAATCTCAATATTCCTTTTTAGATCTGCTTCAGATAATTTACACATGTTTGTATTTATAGGATATCCTATAATTTTTTAGGATTGCTCCAAAGGACCTGGCTCTGATACCAATTGTTGGAAACCCAAGCACTGATAGGGGAGGGGTGAATCAATGCTTGTTTAAATTTTGAATCCAAACTCAAATCTCAAAAATCCATTCAATCTGAACCATGAGGAAACACACATTCAATCATGAGAAAATAACAAGCATGAATACATGAAGACCATATTTAATGTGGGATACCCTTAAAGGGAGAATAACCTACTAAAATCAATGCACTACTTGGAAAATTTTCCTATGATAAATTAAAAATATTTCAATTTCTTGAGTACCTACTCCAAAATTTAGCCAAACTGCAACTTTACCTTCTATAAGCTACTACTTGCATGGAAGCTACAACTCCCAATAATTTATCCAAGCTACTACTTGAACTTCTAAAAGCTATAACTTATAAGGAAGCTTCAACTCCATATTTTCTAAGCAAAAAATTAGACTTATTACAAGGTTTGATCACCCTCATTTAGTTGTCTAACACAACAAATTGTGATCTCTAAATCATCTTTCATCCTCTCTCTTTCACATCTCCTGATTCACATCTTGTCTCGTCTTCTCAATCTATTATAAGTAAAAAATTAAAGGCCTATACCATACACATTTTTATACCTATTTCACACATGAATGAACTCCTCTTACTTCAATCTTCATTAGCACCTTCTTCTGGTCATAATTCAGTCTTCAAATCACACACTCACTTCATCTCTTTCATAAGGATGATTCACAATTTTACATCAACTTCTACACACTCAACATGGGCATCAAAAATTTATTTTTATTGCACACTTAGAATTTTGTAAATAATAGAATTACATCCTCTTTATCTTCCCCTTATGACCCTTCACATATTTTTCTCTTCAACTCATACTAATAGTGGAGAATGACATCATCAAATATGACATCATTACATCTGCAACATGTCAATTACAATTTATGACCTTTATTGTGTTTTTTCATGACACCCTTCACACCTAAGGTGACTTAAAAAACTCTCCTTAGATTTCCACACCTCTAAAGTAACTAAAAATATACCATTTTCAGTCTCACATCTGACTTTGTAACTATCAAGTTTAGTTGTTTCTTCTTCTTTCTAACATAGATTCCTTTGTATTTTAGAAAATGTAACCGATGCCAAGTGTTATGAGATTTTTTGCACGTTATAAGATTATTTTCGCATCATTCTAAATCCATGGTGAGCTCCATAACTCGTCATTTCTTCTTCAAGACTCCATTATATCTCATATGCTTAAGCGGGTGTGCACAAACATGACATCTTTAAAAACCAATCACAAGAATGCTTCATAAAAAACAATGTATGAAATTTCAAAGCTTCTTGATACTTGTAGAATGTTATTATTGACCTCTCTTTCAACTTCACAAACTTTGAGCAATTCAAACACCTTCATTCTCTCCATACAAGACTGATTTGGACAAGGTCTAGATGGAGTTGTAGACCCAAAAAATTAGTCCTCAAAAAATAAGGTATAGCTTCATTTAAACACCCATTAATTGCTCATACCATACCTTTTTAGAGATATATTAACTGTGTACATATTTTTTTCTTACCATCAAGCTTCATTTCAAGGTTTAAGGATTCAATATGCATGCATTTATGAGAAAACTTTGACTGGGTTTCAGACCACAAAAAAACAGTCTTGTATTTGATGGCTTCTACCACTTCAAAACACATTTTAATCATAACATAATGCTTGGAAAACATCACCAGGCTCCTCTAATTTCAAATTCAATAACTCACATTTAAGGGTTATGTGGAGAAAATCTCATTTGCACCTCCATTTCTCATATGTACTTGACATGCCTAAAAGGGCAATTTTCACCATTTAAACTCAGGAAAAAAAACACTTCATCATATCAATTCAAGGGATCAAACATGTTTTATTAGACCTATATAAATTTTCCCTACTCACAAATTTCTTCAACAACTTGCATTTGCATCATCATCCCTTCAATTCAGCTTGAATAGTCTTGGATTTTCTAGTCCTTAAGATGTAGGTTGTCTTGGATCACCTATTTCTCAAATATTTTACAAATAACACACCTAAAACTCTTCATGGACACTTGGGTCATATCCATAGCTTGCTCCCACACTAATATATTCAACATGAAACCTCCATTTATTGATTGCACCATCAAATTTCTTTAAAAAAATCATATTTCAGTGCCTTCCACTTACACCTGAAGAATGAGACCACCACCAAAATGAATTATAAGGAGTCTTATACATGCCCAAATTATCACATCAACTTTCCCAAGATATTTCATTACCTAACTCTTCAATTCTTCTTCATCGCTTTGAAATGAGGGTTTTTAGGAGGGTTTTGGAACCTCCTTAACTTCTTAAATATCGTTCATAAAGTATAGGCCCTCATTATAACTCATTATTCTTAAAACATTCTCTAAACTCAATTACCCAACACTGATGAAGAGCTTGGACCAGCATGAAAAATTTTAACGTTCCAATGAGCAACTCAAACTCAACCCTCGAGCTAGAAATGATCATTTCAAGAGCTAGTTTGCACAAAAACTTCATTTTATTGCTTGTCCCTTATAAGTTTTGACTTGTAACTGTGTCCACAATACTAGGAAAACCTCCTTCACATGTCCCAAGACTTATTTTAGTTCTGACACTTGCCTGAAACTCATCAAACACCAAGGTTTGTGCATGTTTATCTAAGCTTTTTCTCAAGAACGAGCCTCTAAAAGACCTTAAAAATGTCTCTATCTATCTGAATTGTGACATGTAGCATCTTATACAACCTCTCTTCAATTTACCTACACACAATTCATGTCTCGTAATGCCATGTTTTGGCTTTATTTTCTCCATACTCCATGTTATACTTGCACTAGCTCTTTGAATTAGTCCTAGTTGATCATGTTTCCTCATCATGCTTCATGAACCTAACATGTTTAGATCATAAACATGTCGTAAAACACTATTTTTATGTTTTCCATGCTTTGACCATGATTCTCTAACTATCTCATGCCTTCATTCCATCATTCCAAGTCATCTTGCTAACTAGGCCTAAGGATTAGGCCACCTAGACCAAGCAAGTCTCAGTGTTTCCACTCATGTTATCATGCTACCATCTGATAGACCATGTCGTCATCATACCTATCATCCTTTGGACCTCATCCATCTGAAATGTCCATTTTCCTAAGGTGATCATGTCGAAGACCCTTAGCCCACTTGTGTCTTCCCGACGGCGAAGGAATAAACTTAATGGGGGACTTAAGTTATGATACTTTATTATAAAGTGAAAAAAATATATATATAATATTATAAATCACTTATAATAAAATATTATAAAATCAATCATCAGTTAAAAATAGAAAAAGGTACAAAAAAAGGAAAAAGACATTTAGCGAAAATGATTTACTCAAGGGAAAATGTGACTTGCCTAGGGAGAGAAAGTAAGTGGAAGAAAGTATTAACTGAAGGGAAAATTCTGATTGGATGTGGGAGTGGCCATTTGGGCCTTATTCTTCTATTTAAGAAAGTGAACTTGCTTGGAGAGGGGATCACTTGTTTATTCTCTCATTCCAAATTTGTATGTTCAAGCATTTTTGCTTGCATCTTCACTCTCGAGGACGAAAAACCCTCCAAGAGATCTAGAGAAGAACAAAAACCCTTCCTCTAGATTGTAAGAGGATTCTCCACCTTGGGGTTTCCATTGGGTATAAAGATTTAGTTGATTTTCCAATCATTTTCCAAGTATTTTGAGGGTTGTACTTTGTAGATTTGGACAAGGGTTTGGAGAAGAGATTGTGTGGCTGCATTTCTCCCTTGTTTACATATTTTTCCTAGGAATTGTGACTTGCAAGGTGGGCTGTTTGGAGGTGTTCCGGGCTTCCAAATTTTCAGATCTGGGTTGTTGTTTCATTTGCAAGAATTTTTGTGAGTTAAATCAACTTTTTATGGAGGGGATTTTGGCTCTAAAATATTTTATTTCCAACTGTTTCTAAAGGTAAGTTCTGCATAGTTTTAATAAATTATTTCAACCTCTTTTGGGTCCCCAAAAAACTGATATTAATTTTGTGTTTGGCTTTATAAATTCATTGAATCAATTTATGGTGCAAATATCATAATTTAGCTTTTGATTTTTTTATGAGTTTCATATCTCAACCCTTGTCACCATTTATAGATAAAATTAAAATCTACATGATACAAAATTTGATATCTTGTCTATAATCATCACTTCGGCTTTGGGATTTGGCCTAAAATCCATTTGGGGGTCAAAATTGTCCATTTGGGGACATTACAGTGGTATCAGAGCAGTGTATCCTCCTAGCAACTTGTGAGGAAAATCAGATCTGAATGCAACTAGGGAAAAAATGAAGTGAACCCAAGTTCCATTTTTTGATGGTACTAGTGAAATTTACTGTTAGGTCTTGGTTGAAAGAGTTTGAGAGACATTTTCTATGGAAGGCTATGTGATCAGGATGATGCCCTCATACTCATCCCTAGATACATGGATGAAGCAACACATAAGTTGTGACATCAATTGTTAAAGCCCTCAAGGGGTTGAACCCATTGCTTCACTTGCAGATTTCTGACACAAACACTTATCCAGAAAGATTTGATGTGCAGGATGGCAAGGGTAAGCAAGGAAATGGAATCCATTGAGTCTACACCCATGAAGGAAGATAAATCATATCTACAACGCAAACTGAAGAAGAGGAAGCTTCTAGAGAAAAGAAGTATGGACTTTAATGAGCAAAATAATTGCATTAGGGAGGAGCAAACATTACTTGTTGGGTGCAAATTTGGAGAAAATGTTTTAGTTCCAAACGCTACACATCGAATGAGTCATTGTCACATGGGATGGATTTACCAAAAAAAAGAATTGATGGGCATGAAATTTTGAAGAATGTTGACATGTTTGTGTTGTGAATGAAATCATGAGTCACAATAGGGATGGTGCTGTTGTGGAGGTTTCTAAATCAGCAATAGAAGGTAAACCTTTTGATGATATTTTTTATGAGGAGACACATGAGAAGCAAGACGATGAAAGGAAAGGATATAACAGGATAGCTTGCTGATCCAAACACAACAACATAGCTATTGGTGAGTCATTTTGTGTTTTTAACAAGTGGTTTATGCTTAATAATATAACACTTACAGATGGGAAACATCCCAAGGGATACTCTACCAACAATAAAGAGTCCAAGGATGATAAATATGTAAGAAAAGAAGGGGGGGAGGGGGAGGGGGAATTCAACTTATTGATCCTACCTTTAGAAATATGAGGTATAGTGTTCCACATCTTGAATTGGGTACATTCTTTGACTAATGTATGGCAAGATAACATGGTGGAAAGAAGCAAATACGGAATGACCTATCTTGATATAAGTGTTCATGAGCACTATAAAGTATGGGATCCAGGTAATATGTTGCATTTGTCCAAGGTTATCAATTCTGATTTCAAAATTTTTATGATTGATCTCATAAGGAAAAGAAGGAATTAAAAATTATATTGTGGGATTACAAGTGTTGGTAAGCATGGTGTCTTCTTTGGGGAATCCGGTGCGAGAAGGGAGAGTACCTCTCAAGGTACTGAAACGTTAATTTTATTGATTGCTAAAGAGGATAAGAGAATATTTTATATTCATTTTAAGCTATGCTAGACTATTCGTAACAATAGTTAGAAGGAGATGAGAAAATCCTTTATTAATATATCCCATGAGTGATCTTTATACCAGCTACATGGCATGGAACCTTTGGAAGGTTTAGTGGGGGAATTTGGTCCTCAAAGTGCTTAAAGAATTAGGGTGTAATCTATGTTGTTAAAAAAGAGGAGTTGAATTTAAGGGGCTTTCATGATTTTAGCATCCTATGGTATGAGAATGGTTACCATTTTTCTAGTTTGTTGAGTTCTCCTATGTTGTTGCCATGTTTCTATCATTTGGGACAATGTGTACATTCTTGGATGATTAAGGAAGACTATTTCATAATCAAGTCTCAAGGTATTCTATATGGGATAAACACATCCTCCTTTCACATGGATCTTTTGATTCAGTTAATGAGCATATGTTGGCAAAGAAAATAATGCATCAGCCCATGATATTGAAAGGACATGAGGTATGTGGTGTATTTATTATGGTTGAGTTTTCTAAAGGTAAGGTTTTTTTTTGGGATGCAATGGTTGCATGATCCTAAAGGAAGAAGATGATGCATGGGTTGAAAAATTGAAGGAGAATGACAGATCTCAATCCTATATCAGAAATTCTGAGTTGCAAAGGTATGATGAGCAACCCCAATTATGCTATTTCAGATGTGTTGTCTTCTCTCTTGACATGGGAATCAATGGGTACAACAAAAGGTATGAAGTTCCTTATGCTAGAGTTTATGGATGCATGAGTTCTAATGTTGATTTCCCTTTCACTTGCATTTACGTTGAAATGAAAATATGAGGAGAGAGAATAAAGTGTGATAAGGGGGCAGCCATATATATTTCCAACATAGAAGAAATTAGTGACCTATGTCCATAGAAAAACATGCCTTGCACAAAGAAGGTAACTTATTTCTTTATTTTCTTGAAGGGGTGTGAGGTAATTAAATATTTTTGTACAATTGAGTTACTTGAAGTGGGGACCATTCATTGGATACATTTGCTGCTGTCTTTTGGGTAAAATTTTTTTCATTCACCATGTTGACAAACTGAAATTCAGTGGTAAAAATAAAAAAAATCAGAATTCAAGGCAAGAGGGAATGGGTGAAATTTGAAGCGGACTTTGAGGTACCACATTGTGGGATGCCCTTTCACATAACAAATAATTAGGAAAAAGTTTATTACAACCTATAGATATCAAAAATCGGTTTGTTAATTATGATGTGAAATGATTGAATTGGGTCGCACATGCAAGGAAAATAGTCACTAGCCATCTTGGGAGTAGAGAAAAATATTACAGAAACATACGAGAGCAACAAAAGTAAACTTTGGGGATGACACCTTTGGGGAAGAATTTGTGACATCTTCACATGAGACAAGATGAAGAGGCTGGAAAAAGTGTTGTTTAAGAATCATGTTTTTTCTAACGTATTTGCTGCATATGCAAAATCAAGAGAAAATAATAATAAGGTGGCCAATATTTTGATTTGGCCAATATGCAGAAGGATCATGAGCATAGAGGGTCAAGTATTCTTCCATTTGACCATGGTATCTAAAGCAAGACTTTGGGAGTGTTACATCATGTCCTCTCTCTTAGTCATGGCACTTGGACACACGAGCTTGGAGTTGCTTGAGGGTAAGCAATTTTGGGAAGGGATGACTGGAATGTCCCTCTTCCTAAGGTGATCATGTCGAAGACCCTTAAACCATTTTGTCTTCCCAACAACTAAGGAATAATATTAAGGGGGGACTTAAGTTATGATACTTTATTATAAAGTGCAAAAAAATAAAAGAAATTATTACAAAGCACTTATAATAAAATATTATAAACTTAATCATGAGTTAAAAATAGAAAAAGGCAAAAGGAATTTAGCAAAAATGAATTATTCAAGTGAAGATGCAACTTGCCTAGGGAGAGAAAGTAGGTGGAAGAGAGTATTAAATGAAGTGAAAATTTTGGTTGGATGTGGGAGTGGCCATTTGGGCCCTATTCTTCTATTTGAGCAGGTGAACTTTCTTGGAGAGGATCACTTGTTTATTATCGTCATTCCAGATTTGTTGTTGATAGGCTTGACGTTTCAGTGGGCTCATCCCATTCATTGTTCATTTAGTGTCATAACATCCTGAATGATGTGCTCAACTTAATATAACAATCTGTAGAGTGACAAATGCATTCATGATAATCACAATAAGCATTAGTATTAAATCTCTTACTTTGGGGCTAACTTGTGTCAACCTCAAATGATGGAAAGAGATACATGAGATTACAGTGAAGTAATTTCTTTAGAACCATGCTTGGAGTACAAGGTAATTATGTAAATTGTCATCTTATAAGTTGTAATTGTAGCTTAGTATGTTAAGCAACATTGTTAATAGTGTCTTTAGAAGTCAACTTGTGTCATGAGTTTGCCTTTGAAATAGGTTTTTTATTTGAAATCGAGGGGGTGAACAGAAGGGGGGGGGGGGGGGCAGAGGCGGGGGAAAGGGGGCGGTACAGTGGGAGAGGGATGAAGATGGAAATGGGGGGGGGTGGGGGGGGAGAGGGTAGGGGGGGGGGGGGTAGGGGAAATGAAGAGGGTAAGTGACAGGGGGAGTATGTGAGTTACGAAGTGGGGTGGAGGGAAGAGATTAAAGAGTGGGGAAAGGGGGACGGAGATAGGCTAGAAGGGTAAGATTGGTGCGTGAGGGCGAGAAATATGTGAAGGTGAAAGGGGAAGGGGGGGGGTGAGTAGGGAGAGGGGTTTGGGGGGGAGGGGGGGAAAATAAGGGGGGAGAGGGGGAGAACTGAAAAAACTTGAGGGAAGAATGGGTGGGGGGGGGGGGAGAGTGGCAGGGCGATGAGGGATATCGTGCTGAGAGAGAGGGGGTGGAGGGGAGTAATTGGATGAGAGAGTAAAGAGAAGGGGTAGTAAGGGATAGGGGGGAGTCGGGAAAGTGGGGGGGGTGTGAGGGGGAGAGAGTGATGGGGGAGGGGTGGGGATTATATGAGGCGGGTGGGGGAAGGTTGGGGGTGGTAGTGGTTTGGCATGGGTAATGGGTAAGAACGAGGTATGTTGAATGGACAATGGGAGTGTTGTTGAGGACGGGGAAGCGGTTAGTTGTGAAGGCATGAGGAGGGGGAATGATGTGGTGTAGAGGGAGGAATGGGGAAAGGGGATACGGTTTGGGGAGGAAATGTCAGGTGCGTAGGGTGCGTGTGAGATGGAAGTGGAGGGGAGATGGAGGAGGAGGGTGAGGGGGGGGAAGGTAGGAAAGGAAAAGAGGTGTGAAATGGGGGGGGCAAGCGTGAGTTAAGACGGAGTACGGTAGAGTAAGGGAGGTAGGGGTGGGGGAAGACTGGGTACGGCGCGAAGAAGGGGGTGGAGAGTGGCATGGGGGGAAGAGGGAGTGAGATGGGAGATAGCAGGGGGGGAGGGGGAGTTAGAGAGAAGGGGATGATGTGAGGGCAGAGGGCAGGCAGGGGGGGGAGGGGGGAAGGGGGGGGGGAGGAGAGGGAAAGAAGGTAGGCGGGGGTATGGGATTATAGATATTGGAAGAATTAGATGTGTTAGAAACATACTTGATTTTATTCATATGTAATAGCTTAACTTCACGCTCTTTCAATGTATAACATAAATGGTCGAAAGATTGAAACTTGTTGAATTTGGTCGATCCTTGCAAGGGAGGAAGTAAACTTTGAACAAAAAGGTAGTGCAACTCACATTCGTCTAATATATTTATCATTTTAGTAAGCATTGTGTGATAACACAAGACATAGTCAATGATATGTTCTTCAGATCCTTGTTTAACTTTGGACATTTTTACATAAGATAACTTATCCTTTTTATTGAAAATTGTGTCAAGAATTGATTTGCAATTATAGTGTTGTCCAAATAACTCTCCTAGTTATTTGGATAACTAGTGTAAATATTCTGGCTCTCAAGTCCTCATTGAAGGTTGTGCACGCTCAGGTTCATTTACCATTACTCCTTGGTTACATCTTCCCCTTGGCGCCCATTCTTTTTCCCCAAGCACCCTTGCGCACTTTCTATTCTCTCCTTCCTTTTTCTTTTCCTCTTTGTTTCACTCCTCCCTTGTGCCCACCTTCTACACTTTCACCTTCATCCTAAGCAACTTCTTCACCATACACGCATCTCAGACTTGCTTCAATCAGCTAAGACCCTAATCTCCCCATGCACCACACCCATTACTTTGTAATAGTTATGCCTTGACCATGCATTCTCTGCATACTATTTTGCCTCATTTCCCGTGCACATTGTGTGCACCCTTCTGCACCTTCCTCTGTGCGCCCATCCCTCGTGCCCTCCTTTGCAATCCTCTGTGCCAATGTCATCTTCTGACATGCCTGAATATGTCATGCATAATCAGTCAAAGTGTGCCAAAAGGGCGTCAAATCCTTGCAATAAATTAGCAAGTGACATGTGGCAGAAATGAAAAATATTTGCACAGTTGGCCATCATTTCAGCCAATCCATGCACACCACATATTTTTCGTGCACTGACAACTCTGACATCTTTTGACAACTGTACCTTTTGTTACAGAGCTCAGATCAGCACGCATCTCAACTTGTCATAAAGCTGCTGACATCAGCTACAGTGCTAGAAATTCAAATTCAAATTCTTGGCGGATCTAGTAGGTGAGAAATGGAAAACATCTCTCTAAGCATTAATGAGAAGATCTGATTGCTACAACCACCTGATTTGATATGATCTATCCTCCTTTCTTCTTCAACACACCAAATAGGCTTGGGGAAGCGTATTTCATAGATCTCTAGGTGGATTTGGGGGAATTGAAGGCTTCTTGTTGGTGGTTGTATTTCAAATTTGAGTTTTCCCCCCTTTTCTTCCCTTCTTCCTCCATGGATTCATCTATAAATGTAAGAGATACACTCATTTGTTTGGTTGGACGCTCTGGATTCTTACATGTTTTGCTAAGGACTCCACACTTTATGTATTTGATCTGGCTCTTACATGTGGATATCGGCCTCCTTCATCATTGTAACAGCTATGTGCATTTCTAGAAACAATAGAAGCGTCATTTTTTTACTATTATCTATCCTAATGTGTTTGCATTCTTTCCTTTTGCCTTTTCTTTTACGTTTCTTGTTGGTTGTGTCATTTCATGTCCCTTGCAGTTATTTATTTAGTTGTGTTCCATGAGAACAATTTGGTGAATACGTGTTTAGTTGTGTTACTCGTGCCTAGCCTCCTTTCACACATTTCCTTTCATTCTCACTCAGAGTAGATAGTGTTCATCCCTCTTTTCTAGTGCTATCACCTTTTAGTGTAGTTTCCTTTCATGTCATTCTTTTATCCCTGGTCCCTTGGCATTATTAGCTTAGTTTCTCATTTTAGCACTAGGAGTAGCAGTAGTAGTAGAAATAGATAGACAAATCGGCCTTCTCCAGAGATCCGTCCCAAGTGTGCAAGGTCCCATAACTTGGGGACAATTCCATTGTGGTCTCAAACACCTCAGCCCTTCCAAGATCCGAGATGCGGGTGCACGTTTGAGCAACCAACAATTTCTGACACACCCGATGGGACTAGCATTAAAAGCTAAAATTTCATATCTATAAGTTCTGGTGTGTGGACTTAGTTTTTTAGCCTTTGGAGGCTCATTTCAACACATTTGGTGACTCCCAATATTTAAGATCTCCGTTTCAGTGGTTCTGAGCTCCTTTCATTAGAAGAGTGCACACGAGAAGAAGTGCAATAGCTGAGGATTATTTTGAGTACCTCCAGTTATCCCCGAGGAGAGTTTGTTCTAGAAAATCCCCTCATGTATCTCCATCTCATGTGTATCGCGCCCATTCAACTCCTCAAAACAGGCAACCTACGCACCCTAAAATGGTGCATCAGTAACCTCCTCCACTGAGAAACTTTGAAAACTTTTCTGGAGGGAGTCCCTTGCTGCTGGATGTGCAACATGATATGCTAAATGGTGAGCTCAAGATTATTCCATACTTTACTAATGAGAATCAAGTCATCCCTCAGGAGCATATCCAGGATATAGCAAATGTGTGCTCGCTCTATTTGATCACACATGATGATGTAGCAGTCAGGCTGTTTACAACCTCTTTCAAAGGTAAAGCACTTCAATGGTACTGAGGCTTGAGACTTGGATCCATCACCACCTGGGATGATCTTGGAACAGCTCTTTGTAATTACTTTGAAGATAATTCAGATCACCTATCTCTGGTGGAACAACTAACAACAACAAAGAGGGAACCCAATGAGTAGATGATTGATTTTAACATCATATTTTAGAAGACTTGGGACAGAATCCCTCTTGTGGTAAGACCTATAGCCTAGCATGCTTTCCTATATTATCTGAAGGCGCTCAATAATGATATTTCAGTTATGATCCAATCCATAGGAGGTAGGACCTTACCAGCTGCTTATAGTATTGCAGTAAGGGTAGAAAATAGTCTTATTCAAGTGGGAAAGATATCTCCTAGACCGCCTATGCCCTTGTTCCCATAAATGTCACAAGCACCCTAGCCTTCTATGGCCCCTGTTCCTATTCCTGAACAAAGCACGCAACCAGTTGCCTCAACATCATACTCTCCGACATAACAGAGGGAAGATGAAGAGTTGAAGGCCCTGATTAGAAATTTATCAAACAAAGTCATATCATTAGAAAAGTAACAGGCGCAAGCTTATAGAGGTAATTCTAATCAGGTGCATGGTCAAATTAATCAGCCTTGGCGTAATTGCTATAGAAATCAAAGATACGTGCCCAACCAAAAAAATGATAGATAACATCCCAATGCACATCTACCCTTGCAAGTTGTTCCTCCCGCGCCTTCTCTTCTGGCACCCAATGTAAGTCAAATGCTTGTCCCAGTGCAGAACAATTTGGTGTAACATTCAGAATGGTGTTTCCCTTGCAACATGCCTCATAGTCAATATCATTGTGCCAATTTCACGTGCGCCCAAGCCTTCATGATCAAGAAAGCAGATAGCCAAGGAAGACCAGAAGCTCCTCCGGAGACAAACTTGATGTTCTTTGACACGGAGGACTTTTGTGTAATCAACCAAGCTGCAGAAGATACAAATAGACCGCGCGCCCAAAATGGGGACAACATAAGATATAAGAAGAGAATGTTAGAATCAAGCGTGCAAGTCCCGCTCCTAGAAATGTAAGTAGAGCCTCAAAATCAGAAAGATGCAGACAAGGCATCTTGCAGTAAAAGCACTCAAGTCCCTACACAAGAGGTCCTACACAAAGCTCCTTCTAAAGCAGCGTGCGCCTCTCCTTTGGTAGGTCAAGCCTCTACTCTAGCTAAAGTCTAGGATTTCATGCCTGAACACTCAAGAAGGGATGTTATTTCCCAAATGCATAAGATAGGGGGCCTTCCATTTAGCATTGTTGACCAGATGATGAGAACAAACATAAATGTCATAATGTGGGATGCCCTGACCATTCCATCTCAGCGGGATTTGTTGCATGAAGCTCTAGCACAACTCCCGCGTGTTGATCCAGTTGTGTAGAATCCATGTGCTTCTATTAATGTCTGCCAAGAAGAGGAGAAATGAGTAAGAAAAATTGTTAAAACCCCGCCCTTCTATATGTCCTTGATTATAGGAAAACACCTGTGCATAATTGCATGATTGACTCAGGTGTTAGTACTTCTGTCATGCCTAAGAAAATAGTCGATGTCTTAGGTATGAAATATATCCCTTTGTCTAAAGGAGTCCTGTAACTTGATGGTTCAACTATCACCACCTTAAGAGTCATCAAAGATCTTGAGTTAACTCTCCATGCATGTCCGAGCCTAACCATTACTCAAGATGTGTCAATCATTGACCTATCTCCTTTATTTTCCCTATGCCTATCAAGAGACTTCACTGCTAAAGTTGGTGGTTACTTGTCTTCTGATTGGTCTCATATGTTACTCAAAACAAGGTATGGTACTCGGTTTACCATACAAGTTGAGCCTATATTTTCCTATCATGTAGAGTCATATGTCATATCCCCTCTCCAAGCCAACTATTTAATCCAAGAAGAAAAAGCTTCAGTTCCAGAAGAGCAATCTCTCCCACCCTCTGTTCCCAACCTAGTGCTTGATGAATGGGTGGAGAGGCACCATAAAATTTATCCATACACTGAAGAACTGGAAGCTTATGAAAGTGGGCTTGGTACTTACTGCATTCAAGAAGAAGAAGTTATGCTACTGCACGCGCTCAAGAAAAATAAAGTTGAGCAAGGTCTTTGGAAGTTGTACTTTGGTGGATCTAGAAGCAGAAATGGTGCAGGAGCAAGAGTGGTTCTCATTTCCCCTAAGGATGAGAAATTATTCTTCACACACAGGCTGTAGTTTTCATGTTCTAACAATGTGGTCAAGTATGAAGTGTCGGTGCATGGCTTGATCATTGCTAAGAGGAAGAAAATTAAGGCGCTGCAGATATTTAGAGACACAGAATTGGTTATCCACCAAGTTACCAACAAATGTCAGACAAAGAATAAGATTCTCAAAGCTTATAAACATAGGGTTTGGGACCTCCTTTAGAGATTTGATGCTCTAAATTTGCAGGTGGTGTCATGCAATACAAACAAGGAAGCTACTAGATGGCTGCGTTGGGTTCACAATTTTCTCCTACCAAGGACTTTGTAAAAAGAAACACTCAGCACATCAAGATGGTGATTGGGCCATCCATTCCAGACAACAACACCAGCTAGCAAGTATTTGACTATGATGCATAGATTGTCTAGTTCATTCAAAATAAAGTTGAGTTTTCATCAAGTATGCAAGATGACTTGCATGATAGCTATGGTGACCAAGTGATACAGTTGAAGACAAACAAGTTGCCTAAAGGGCTAGTCACCTCAGAGTGAATATTTATCCCAAATGATAAGTTTAAGGGTGAAGAAAGGTACATGTATACCGCATAATAAGATTGTTCCCTAGTCACTATTACACGTGGGAAAGATTGGTTGCTCAGTAAAGCTTGCGCGCATGAAGAGAAACAGGCCTTCATCTCTATCTGTCAAAAATTTAGTGATATCTTCTCATGGGAGTATGAAGACCTCAAAGGTTTTGATCCAAGTGTTGCTCAACACTCTAATTACCTCGATCTGGGTATCAAGCCCGTCAAACAGAAGTAACGGCCAGTCAATCCAAAGATAGATCCCCTCATGAGAAATGAATTATCCAAACTCATTAAGGCAAAAATAATTTTTCCCATCTAATACTCTACTTGGGTCTTGAATCTAGTTCCAGTGCGAAAGAAGAATGGTGAAATCAGACTTTGTGTTGATTTCAAAGATTTGAATAAGGCATCTCTAAAGGATCACTATCCTTTGCCTTTAATGGAGCAAATTCTACAACATGGTCAGCGTGTAGAGATTCTCCATGTTAGATGGATATTTAGGTTTCAATCATATCCTGGTAAAAAAGGAGGATCAATTCAAAACAGCGTTTACAACCAAATGGGGAACATATGCATATCATAAGGTGCCATTTGGTCTATCAAACATGGGTGCCACATTTTAGCGTGCCATGGATATTTCCTTCAAAGGATACATCAATGAGTTCATCCCAGTTTACCTTGATGACATAACATTCTTATTAAAGCAGAGCACAGATCATATGACACACCTGGAGAAAGTATTTGAGAGATGTAGAAAGTTTGGGGTGTCTCTTAACCTCAGGAAGTGAAATTTTACAGTAGCACATGGTAAGATTTTGGGCCATGTGGTTTCAAAGGATGGCATCACTATTGATCCTGAGCATGTCTCAGCCATCCTGGCTCTTTTCCTTCCGGTACACAAAACGGCCCTACAGTCCTTCCTTGGAAAGATCAGTTTTGTTAGGTGTTTTATCCCTAACTTTGTAGGACTGGTTCAGCCCATTACCTCGATGCTAAAAAAGGACATGGCCTTCAGATGGATAGTAGAAGGAAGAGGAAGCTTCAACAAGATCAAGAAAGAGATTGCTTACGCGCCAACACTCATCAATCTAGAATACTCAAAGGATTTCATCCTTTATGCTTATGACACTGATGTGAGTGTTGTTGTTGTCCTAACACAAGCAAATGAACAAGGGCTCAAACATCCATTGGATTTTATCATCTAGACATTGAAGGATTACGAATTAAGATACAATCACATAGAGAAACAGGTCTTCGCCATTATGTGCATGCTCAAGAAATTCAAAAGTATGCTCTCCACCAATCATATCAATGTGTTAGTCTCCCACTCTTCGGTCAGAGACTTCATCATGGGAGCAGAAATCAGTGAGAAAAGAGCACGATGGGTGACCAAAATCATGGAGTGTGATGTGACTATTAAAGCCATAAAGTTGGTAAGAGGTAGTGCGCTCTATAGATAGATTGTTGAGGATGCACAAAGTGAACCTGAGGCTTCATTATTCCTGGATGAGGACCTCCCACGCGTAGGATTTGAGAAGAATACAGACCCTGACGTGCATGACTGGATGAAGGACATGATCACATTCCTTTCCGAGGGTGCATACCCTCCTGGTTTAAACAAAGCAAAGAGAAGACATCTGAGGTTACAATCTATCCCTTATGTGTTGATTAATGGACTTCTCTTCAAAAGGAATCTTGATGGTGTGTTGTTAAGATGTATTAATGACACACAAACCGAAAAAGTGTTAGCAGAATTACACGATGGATTCTCTAGTGGACACTTCTCTGGCAAAACGACAGTAATGAAGATCATAATGGCAGGTATCTTCTGGCCTACCTTGTTTGCAGATGCACACAGGTGGGTCACAAAATGCAAGGAATGTACTTTCTTTACAAGAAAGAAAAGATTGGTTGTGCTTCCCCTCTGACTAATCCAAGTGAATCAACCTTTTGCACAATGGGGCCTCGACTTCATAGGCATGATCAATCCACCTTCAAGCGTTGGACATAAATGGGTGTTGACAACTACAAATTACTTCACTAGATAGACAAAAGTTGTTGCGCTTAAGGAATTAACCAAGTCAGTCATCCTTGACTTTCTCAAAGGTATAGTCACAAGGTTTGGCGTTCCTCAAACCATTATCTCTGATAATGCAAAAGCCTTCCTTGGTACTAAAATCACTGATTGAGCTCTAAGTCTGGGCTTTTACCTGAAGACTTATTCTAACTATTACCCTTAGGGCAACGGTCTAGAAAAATCAACAAATAAGAACCTGATCAGAATCATGAAGCGTACAATGAATATCAGCCAAAGACAGTGGCATACAAAGTTCTTGCGTGTGCTCTGGGCAGATAGAATCACAGTAAAAATGCAATAGGAACTTTGCCTTATAATCTTATCTATGGAAAGGAGGATACCCTTCCTTTGACACTAGAGCTGAATTCATTAGCACTTTCCCAACAGCTGGATTTGAAGGCGCGGACCAAAGAAAAATAAGAATGGCAAAGTTGGTTAATCTTGAAGAACTAAGGAACTCTGTCATGATCAAGCTA
Source organism: Taxus chinensis (assembly GCA_019776745.2). Taxonomy (NCBI): domain Eukaryota; kingdom Viridiplantae; phylum Streptophyta; class Pinopsida; order Cupressales; family Taxaceae; genus Taxus; species Taxus chinensis. The sequence goes on from CM034149.1 coordinate 883,207,903, forward strand.
GAACAACATCAACAAGTAACAAAGAAATGGTTCAACAGAAAGGCTAGGCCTCAAGCTTTAAAAGTTGGGGACTTGGTTCTAAAATGGGATGGTGACAGAGCTAAACTAGGGCATCATTCAAAGTTTGATGCACTTTGGAATGGCCCATACATCATCAATTCCTGCAAAGAAGCTAACTCTTTCGAGTTAACTCAACTTGATGGAGACGTGCTAAAAATCCCAGTAAATGGGATCTATCTCAAACCCTTCCATTAAGAGTATTACATCATGTTGTATATACTAGAGTAGTTTCAATTCCTCTAAGTGCGTTGCACGCACATTGTTTTTTTGTACATAGTTCTTCTTCTTACGCACTTCCTGCATGCGCTCTTCTGTTGCTTCCAGGATACAAAACTTCCTTCATTACTGATTTCAACATCAAATTTCAGAAGACTTAGGATATAATCCCTCTTATGGTAAAGACCTACAGCCCAAGCATGATTTTTTTTATTATCTAAAGGCACTTAATACATCGATATCTCAGTCATGATTCAATCCATGGGATTGTAGGACTTTACCAGCCACTTATAATATTACAGTAAGGGCAGGAAATATAGTCTTATTTCAGGTGGGAAAGATTTGGCTCCTAGGCCACCCATGCCTTTTTTCCCCAGAAATGTCACAAGCACCCCAATCTTCTGTAACCTCTACTCCCATCCCTGAGAAAAGTGAGAAACCTGTTGCATCAACATATTACTCTTCAGAGTGCAGTAGAGGGAAGATGAAGAATAGAAGGCCCTAATTAGAAATTTATCAAACAATGTCATATAATTAGAAAAGCAACATGTGCAAGCCTATAAAGGTAATTCTAATTAGGTGCAAGGAAAAAGAAATCAACCTTGATAGAATTAGTATGGAAATAAAAGATATGTACCCAACCAGCATAATGATATATTGCATCCCAATGCACATCTACCCTTGCAAGTTGTTCCTCCCACACTGCCTTCTCTTCCAGCACCCATGTGCGAGTCAGGGTGCTTGTTCCAGTTCAGAACAATTTGGCACAAGAGTCAAAATGGTGCTTCCCTTGCAACATGCCTCATAGTCAATATCATTGTGCCAATGCTACATGCACGCCCAAGCCTTCATGATCCATAATGCTTCAATATGTGAGCCTTTAACAAGTACCAACGAAAGAAGAAGTAACCTAGAACCAAAAGTTCCTCTAGAGACAAATTTGATGTTCTTTGGCGCGAAGGACTTCTATGCAATCAACCAAGTTGTAGAAGATACAAATAGACCATGCATGCCCAAGTTGTGGAACAACACAAGATATAAGAAGAGAATGTTAGAGTCAAGCATGCAGGTCCCAATCCTAGCAATGCAAATAGATCCTTGAAAAGAATAAAGATTATGCAGACAAGGCATCTAGTACAGTAAAAGTGCTCAAGACCCTACACAAGAGGTCCTATAAAAAGTTCCTTCTGAAGTAGCACACCCCTCCTTTGGTAGGTCAAGCCTCTGCTCTAGATAAATTATAGGCTTCCATGCCTGAACATTCAAGAAGGGATGTTGTTCCCCAAATGCATAAGATAGGGGGCCTTCCATTTAGCATTGTGGACCAGATGAAGAGAACAAACATAAATGTCACAATGTGGGATGCCCTGACCATTCCATCTCAGCGGGACCTATTGCATGAAGCTCTGGCGCAACTCCCACATGTTGATCCAGCTATGCAGAAGCCATCGTGCTTCTATTAACATCTACCAAGAAGAGGAGAAAAGTAAGTAAAGTTGTTAAAACCCCACCCTTCTATATGTCCTTAATCATAGGCAAACACCTAGTGCATAATTACATGATTGACTCAGGCGCTAGTACTTCTGTTATGCCTAAGAAGATAGTTGATGTCTTAGGTCTGAAATATATCCCTTTGTCTAAAGGAGTCCTGCAACTTGATGGCTCAACTGTCACTACCTTAGGAGTCATCAAGGATCTTGAGTTAACCCTCCATGTATGTCCAAGCCTAACAATTACTCAAGATGTGTCAATCATTGACCTACCTCCTTTGTTTTCCCTATGTCTATCAAGAGACTTCACTTCTAAAGTGGGTGGTTACTTGTCTTCTGATTGGTATCATATGTTACTCAAGACAAGGTATGGTACCCAGTTTACCATACAAGCTGAGCCTATATTTTCCTATCATGTAGAGTCATATGTCCCATCCCCTCTCCAAGCCAACTATTTAATCCAAGAAGAACAAGCTTCAGTTCCTAAATAATATTCTCTTCCACCCTCCATTCCTGACCTAGTGCTTGATGAATGGGCGGAGAGGCACCATAAATTTGATCCATACACTGAAGAACTAGAAGCTTATGAAACTAGGCTTGGTACTTACTGCATTCAAGAAGAAGAAGAAGTTGTGTTGCCATGCGCGCTCAAGAAAGATAAAGTTGAGCAGCTGGGTCTATGGAAGTTGTACTTTGATGGATCCAAAAGAAGAAATGGCATGGGAGTAGAGTGGTTCTCATTTCCCCTAAGGATGAGAAATTATTCTTCAAGCATAGGCTGTAGTTTTCATGTTCTAACAATGTGGCAGAGTATGAAGTGCTGGTGCATGGCTTGCTCATTGCTGAAGAAGAAGAAAATTAAGGCGGTGCAGATGTTTGGGGACACAGAATTGGTTATCCACCAGGTCACCAAAAAGTGCCAGACAAAGAATAAGCTTCTAAAAGCTTATAAGTATAGAGTTTGGGACCTCCTTGAGATCTTTGATGCTCTGAATCTGTAGGTGGTGCCCCATAAAATGAACAAGGAAGCTGACCAAATGGTTGCACTTGGTTCATACTTTTATCTCCTGTTGAGGAATTTGTCAAAGGAAAAACTCAACACATTAAGATGGTGATCAGACCATCCATTCCAAAACAAAAACACCAACTGGAAAGTGTTTGACTATGATGCACAGATCATCCAGTTTATCCAAAATGAAGCTGAGTTCTCATCAAGCATGCAAGTTGACTTGCATGATAACTATGGTGACCAAATGATACAGTTGAAGAAAAAAAAGTTACCTAAAGGGCTAGTCACCTTAGAGAAAAATTTTCAGCCCTGATGATGAGTTCAAGGGTGAAGAAATGTACATGCACACCACACAAGAAGACTTCTCCTCCAGTCACTATTGCGCACGTGTGAAAAGAGTTATTGCGTCAGCAGGACTTGTGCGCATGAAGAGAAAATAGGCCTTCATCTCTCTCTATCAAAAATACAGTGATATATTCTCATGGGAGTATGAAGACCTCAAAGGTTTTTATCCAAGTGTTGCTCAACACTCCATTTGACCTTGATCCTAGTATCAATCCCATCAGGACAGAAGTAATGACCAGTCAATCCAAAGATAGAGCCCCTCATGAGAAAGGAGCCATCCAAACTCATTGAGGAAAAAATTATTTTTCCCATCAAATACTCTTACTTGGGTCACAAATCTAGTTCCAGTGCACAAGAAGAATGGTGAAATCAGACTCTGTGTTGATTTCAGAGATTTGAATAAGGCATCTCTAAAGGATCATTATCCTTTGCCTTCAATGGAGCAGATTCTGTAGATTGTGGCTGGTGGGCAGAGATTCTCCATGCTAGATGGGTATTTAGGTTTCAAGCAAATCTTGGTCAAGGAAGAGGATCAATTCAAAATGGCATTTACAACCAAGTGGGGAACATATGCATATCAAAAGATGTCATTTGGTCTGTCAAACATAGGCACCAAATTTCAACGTGCCATGGATATTGCCTTCAAACGTTACATCAATGAGTTCATCTTGGTTTACCTGGATGACATGACATGTCTTCTCAAAGAAAGGCGCAGATCATATGGCGCACTTGGAGTAAGTATTTGAGAGATGCAGAGAGAATTTGGGACGTCTCTTAACCCCAAGAAGTGCAATTTTGTGGTGGCACAGGGCAAGCTCTTGGGCCATGTGGTTTCAAAGGATGGCATCGCAATTGATCCTGAGCACATTTCAGCCATCTTGTCTCTTTCCTGTACCAGTGCACAAAAAGGCCTTACAGTCCTTCCTTGGTAAGATCAATTTTGTTAGGAATTTTATTCCTAACTTTACGGGACTGGTTTGACCCATCACCTTGATGCTCAAGAAGGACATAACCTTCAGATGGACAGCAGAAGGAAGAGAAAGCTTCAAAAAAATCAAGCAAGAGATTTCTTGCATGCTAACACTCATCAATCCAGAATTATTCAAAGGATTTCATCCTTTATGCTTATGGTGCTGATGCCAGTGTTGTTGTTGTCCTAACACAAGAAAATGAACAAGGGTTGGAACAACCAATGGCTTTCTTCATCTAGACACTGAAGGATTATGAACTAAAATATAGTCACATGGAGAAACAAGTCTTCGCCATCATGCGTGCACTCAAGAAATTCAAAAGTATGCTCGCCACCAATCATATCAGGGTGTTAGTCTCCCACTCTTCTGTCAGAGACTTCATCATGGGACCAAAAATCAGTGAGAAAAGAGCACGATGGTTGACCAAAATCATGGAGTATGATGTGACTTTCAAAGCCACAAAGTTGGTAAGAGGTAGCACGCTCTATAGGCAGATTGTTGAGGATGCACAGAAGTGAACCTGAGGCTTCATTATTTCTAGATGAGGAACACCCACATACAGAACTTGAGAAAAATGCAAAACCTGAGTGCGCATGTGATTGGATGAAGGACATGATCACATTCCTTTATGAGGGTGCGTACCCTCCTGGTTTAAAAAAAGTAAAGAGAAGACATCTGAGGTTACAATCTATCCCTTATGTTTTGATTGATGGATTTCTCTTCAAAAAGAATCTTGATGGAATGTTGTTAAGATGTATCAATGGACGCATAGACTGAAAAAGTTTTAGTAGAATTTCACAATGGATTCTCTGGTGGACACTTCTCTACCAAAACTACAACAATGAAAATCATAATGGCAGGTATCTTTTGGCCTACCCTGTTTGTAGATGCACATAAGTGGGTCAAAAAATGAAAGGAATGCACTTTCTTTGAAGGAAAGAAAAGATTAGCAGCACTTCCCCTCTAACCAATCCAAGGTAGATCATCCTTTTGTGCAATGGGGTCTTGACTTCATAGGCATGATCAATCCACCTTCAAGCCCTGGACACAAATGGGTACTGACAGCTACAGATTACTTCACCAGATGGATAGAAGCTGTCACACTCAAGGAATCAACTGAGTCAGTCATCCTTGACTTTCTCAAAGGTATAGTCACAAGGTTTTGTGTTCCTCAAACCATTATCTCTGATAATGCAAAAGCCTTCCTTGGTACTAAAATCACTGATTAGGCTCTAAATCTGGGAATTTGCATGAAAAATTCTTTCAACTATTACCCTCAAGGCAATGGTATGATAGAATCAACAAACAAAAACCTGATCAGAATCATGAAACACATAATGAACATCAACCAAAGACAGTGGCTGACAAAGGTCTCATGCACGCTCTAGGAAGATAGAATCACAACCAAAAAGGAAATAGGAACTTTTCCTTACAAGCTTGTCTATGGAAAGGAAGCTACCCTTCCTTTGACACTAGAACTAAATTCATTAGCACTTGCCCAACAGTTGGAATTTGGAGGCACAAACCAGAGAGAAATCAAAATGGCAGAGCTGGTTAATCTTGAAGAACTAAGGAAACTCTGCCATGATTAAGCTAGAACAACATCAAAAAACAACAAAGAAATGGTTTGACAGAAAGGCTAGGCCTCAAAATTTCAAATTTAGGGACTTGGTTCTAAAATGGGATGATGACAGAGCTAAACCAGGGTTCCATTCAAAGTTTGATGCACTTTGGAGTGGCCCATACATCATCAGTTCTTGCAAAGAAGCTAATTTTTTTGAGTTAACTCATCTTGATGGAGGTGCACTGCTAAAAATCCCAGTAAATGGGATCTATCTCAAACCCTTCCATTAAGTGTTTTACATCATGTTGTATATATTAGAGTAGTTTTAATTCCTCCAAGTGCACTACACACACACATTGTTTGTTTGTACATAGTTCTTTCTTCTCATGTGCTTCTTGCACGCACTCTTCTGTTGCTTCCAAAATTCAGAGCTTCTCTCAGTAGTTGTATGATTCAGAAAAGAGTTAAGAAATCATCTTCAAGTGACTGCAGGGTTACAAATTTTCATGATTACATAGCAAGACTCCATGCCCAATGGATGCTCCAGGATACTAATCTCCTTCATCTAATAGGCCGATGGCCACTGAAAGTCACCAAAACTATTATCCAAATAACTCTCCTAGTTATTTGGGTAACTTGTATACATATTATGGCTCTCAAGTCCTCATTGAAGGTTACGCATGCTCAGGTTTGGTTGGCACAAATCCTTGGTTGCAGATTCCCCTTGGCACCCATTCTTTTCCTCACGCAGCCCTTGCGCACGATTTTCATTCTCTCCTCCCCTTTCCTTTTCCTCTTTGTTCCACTTCTCTCTTATGCCCACCTTCATGCACGTTCACCTTCTTCCTAAGCAATTTCTTCACCCTGCATGCATATCTCACACTTGCTTCAATCAACTAAGTCCCTGGCCCCTCGTGCGCCGCATGCTCATTACCTTGTAATAGTTGGACCTTGACCATGCATTCTCTGCTCACCAGTTTGCCTCATTTCCCACGTGCATCGCAGCACGCCCTTCCGCCACGCCTTCCTCTGTGCGCCCATTCCTTTGCGCCTTCCTTTGCATCCTTCTATGCTTATCATCTTTAAATACATGCTTAAGTGTGTCACACGCAACCAGTCAAAGCATCGCCAACAGGGCACCGAATCCTTGCAACAAATCAATGATTGACACGTGGCAGAAATGACAAATATTCACATAGATTAGCCATCATCTCAGCCAATCCACGCATGCCACGTGTTTTGCGTGCGCTAGACGACTCTGACATCTTCTGACAGCCATATCTTTTTCTATAGAGCTCAGATCGGCATGTGCCTAGACTTGTCAAAGTTGCTACTGACATCAATCTACAGTGCTAAAAATTCAAATTCAAATTCTTAGTGGATCTAGTAGGTGAAAAATGGGAAAACATATTTCTGAGCATTGATGAGCAGATCTGATTGCTCCAACCACCCGATTTGATATGATCCGCCCTCCTTTCTTCTCCAACACGCCAAACAGACTTAGGGAAGCATATTTCGACAGATTTCCAGGTGGATTTGCAGTGCATTAAATGCTTCTTGTTGGTGGTTGCATTTCAAATTCGGGTTTTCCCTCCTTCTTCTTCCCTTCTTCCTCCATGGATTCATCTATAAATGTAAGAGTTGGGCTCATTATTAATGTTGGACACTGTTGGATCCTTACGCATTTTGCTAAGGACTTCATATTTTCTGTATTTTGAGTTGCAGACCTCTAGATCTGGCTCTTGCATGTGGATATCAACCTCCTTTCACCATTGTAACAGTTCTATGCATTTCTGGAAGTAATAGAAGCATCGTTTTGTGACTATTCTCTGTCCTAACGTGTTTGCATTCCTTCTTCTTGCCTTTTCTTTTGCATTGTGTGCTTGTTGTGTCATTTCATTTCCCTTGCAGTTCCTTATTTGGTTGTGTTCCATGAGAACTGATTTGGTAAATACGTATTTAAACTGTGCTACTCGTGCCTAGCCTCCTTTCACGCATTTCCTTTCATTCCTCGCTCAGAACAGATAGTGTTCATCCCTCTTTTCTGGTGCTATCGCCTTTTAGTGTAGTTTCCTTTCATGTTATCCTTCTATCCCTGGTCCCTTGGCATTATTAGCTTAGTTTCCCCTTTCAGCACTAGGAGTAGCAGTAGCAGTAGAAATAGATAGAGGAACCGGCCTTCTCCGGAGATTCGTCCCAAGCTGCAAGGTCCCACAACTTGGGGACAGTTCCATTGTGGTCTCAAACACCTCGGCCCTTCCAAGATCCGAGACATGGGTGCAAGTTTGAGAAACCAACATGTAGTAACAATTCTCTCTCATGTTTCCATGATGTTATACAACCATTACAGTTATCTGAACTCCTCAATGTTTCCGTTAAGGATCATTGAACTCAGTAAGAAATTATAGGTCATTAGATGTCTTTTTTATGAAAAGAATGTGAAAAGATCATAAGATTTGCCTCTATGATCACGCTTTCATTCGAGATGAGCTTAGGTGAAGGTAAAGCATGCCTACATAGGTAGAGTGATATGAAAACATTTGGACTATGCATGTGGAGAACAAGTCATTCAATAATAGAGAATTAGTCCATAAGATTGTTCAATGCCTATCGAGAAGGGATCCCTTATTATGATTGGTGGGCTCAATACGATGTATTTGGAGAGACCCATCAACAAATAATCTCAATGTAACTTATGCATTATGATCAAGATGTGAGACTGCAATAATACTTGCACGAGGGATCATTGGTAGATGTTATTGGACAATCATGGCTTGAAAAAATAGGCATCTAGACCACATGAATCAAAACATGGGTATATCATAATCACCCCACTGATTTAGGAACAACCTTCTATGATGAATTTAAGAGATGTTGGTAATGAGGGGACACTAAAATGTAAAATATTGTCATCGGTACTTTACATATGGTCACAAAATTCCAAAGCTTGGAATGCAATTATAATTTTGACCTAATAGGATCAACCATGATGTGGATGACCAAGTCCAAGTTCTCACTTAAATGAGACTAGGAGTAGCATTTAGGATTTTGACTTGCTTATCCATCTCCTAGCTCATTGTGGTCATGCAATCCTATGAGTTTTCAATCTTTGGGTCCTCAATTTCAACCAAAGGAACTAGTTGTGTAGGAGACCAAGTCCAACAACTTATGCAACCGTAGGAAAGTACAATCGACAGTTCTTGCATTTACCTAAGACTTGTCCAGTATGTACATGAACACTCATGATGCTTCAACTAGATTGATATCTCACACATTGCACTAACTAATAGTTCTCGCATAGAAGGTATAAACATTTAGATGTGTAAAGACTTCTTGTCCTATCAATTAAAATTTAAGTCAAGTTAACACCATTTTTGTATAATATTAACATTTTTTTGAATTCCTAGTAATTCATTAAACTTTTAAGATTTAGTTGCACCATTTCCCTTCATCCAACTATGTTCTATAAAAATGAAAGTGTAGCATCCCTAAGCAAGGCTGGATATTGGTATATTTAATTCCACTTTATGATTTCTAACTCCTGCAAGATTAGAAGTAACAATTTACTAAACATGATTAGTTGACCTTGTATATTATCATGAGACACATTGACTAAATTAGACTTAGCTTCCCATATCTATGCTGGCTACCCAACTTTCACTACTTGATTTCTGGTGATGAAAACTTCCAGCTAATTTGGACACTGAAAGTGATTCATAGTTGAAACTAGTAGCTGGGGTGAACCATACAAGCTAGATCTGAAACTGAGAAATAAGTCTACAGTCTTTACACTTGTAGGCTTAGGGGTGTTTGAATTCTAGCTCTAAAATTTCTTTGTTTTAGTTTAGATTTATTTGTAATCAATTCAAACTGTTTTAAGGGAGTAGTCATTTCATCAGTAGTTTCATTAATAACTCCTATAAAATGCTTCTAATTAATAACTCTTTCTCAGCTCGTCCTCATACGGATTTATCAGATGGGAAGGTTTCATCAAGGAAATGGAATGTGTGTAAGTGCTTACACCCAACTGCATTTATAAATCTTATGACCAGCACGCAGTGTAGCACAACTAAGGGCTGTTTAAATAGGTCTTAGATACGTCGCTATACAGTTCGCCAAACTTGTGAAATGCTGAGCTTACTCCATGGCTTATCATATGGATCTACAAGGGATTGCTTCAAACCTTTAGAAGATTTTGTTTCCCTAATGTCAATTTTCATTAAGTCAAACCTTACATCCATAAAGGTTTTCCAGGAAATGCTTGTAGTGCTTGCTTTTACCAGGGTCTCAGAAAGAAAGATACCAGCTCCAACTTCCTTGAGAATGATTCCAATGATTCCCATGATAGTCTTGTTTGAGGGTATTATGTTGACCAAAGGCAATCATTCCACCATATGAAGATTTTCGGAATTGAAGGGATCCTTTGTGCATAATGTAGTTAGTCCAAATTTGTCATGAGTACAATCACAGAATAGATCTACATCCTTTACCAAGAAGAAATAACTGAGATTTATTATGACTTTAAGGAGAGAACATCCTCAATTTTTACTTTAGGGGTGCCAATTTCATATTTATGTAGCTTTCATTTTTTAATTCCTTAAAACCACTAATTCACAAGCATTTATGGAATAATTAAACAACTAGATAGTAGTTTTTTTTAGTTAAGGGTCCTATTCAAGCAAGTTTAGTCCAATAGTGTCATTTGTTTATGGTCAATTAAGTGTATGAATCTATCCTAAAATTAATCCAAATATCTTCAAAGCACATTTTACCAAATTTAAGTAAGTCTATGATTTATTCTCACGAGGAATTGGTTAAAATAGGCGATTTCAATGTCCGTTTAAGCTTCAAAATCAAATCTAGAAAAGTTTAGACCATATGGACTTAGTCGCTATGAGAATGGGTAGAGCTGTTAGTTCCCTCTTGAGCATAGAGTTGAAATGCTCTTGAGGAACAATCTCACATGAGTACCTATTCTTAGAATCCCTAGATTTTCCTATAAATTCTTTATAGAACATTTGAACAAGGCCCCTTTCTCGAAGTGCCTTGTCAGTTTCCTAGCATGACAAAGTGTTTTAGGCAGTTTACTCTAGAATCATGTGTTTATTCAAACGAGGAGTACATGCCCTTTTTTTAAGCCTCCTCACTCTCAATTTATATTGGCAATTTTTAGAGGAAATTTAAGCCCTCGAAGGATGAATATGCTCACTCCAATACTGTTGCATTACACTAAGGTCACTTAGCATATTCTTTTTAAGTTGACATCAAATGTTAAAACAATGTTTAAGAAACTGAACCAGTATGTTTCATAGTGGCACACAAGTACTGCACCAATAATTGTCATTCAGATGTGTATGCTCTTGTAATAAAGCCCATTCAGAAATTTCATTCCTTAATTGACACTTTATCTAGTTAGACGATTGTGGTTAGGAATTGTGAACTTACTTCAAACTAGTTTCAACAGGGAATTGCAACCGAATTTCTTCATCCATATGATTTTACAACATTACTTGGCAATCATTCCAAAGTATGCGACTGCAGGTGAAAAGGTCGATTGATTAGGCTCATCAAGCAATTTGGGCTCCATGATCAAGCTAAAGCACTTAAGACTCAAATTTTAGAGCTTTTAACATCTCCTATCTCTTACATCATTGTGAAGACTTTATCATGAATTTCCCAGGACTTGCTAACTAGCTTCTGATATTCATGAGACCAACATTAGTAACATGAAGAAAGCTACATCAGTTTTTGTGTGATCACACATTGAGAAGACATCAAACAAATGGCCACACTTGCAAATGGGAAACGATCATCTACATAATCCATTTAGGCATGAAGTAGATTTGATTCAGTTAAAGAACAAATTAGGAAATGACTTATACTCGAGCTTGTCCATGATTTGTTAGAACAAAATCAAGAATGAGCTACTTATGTAACAGAAGCAAACATTGGATGTGAGACCAACAATAAATTCAGGATTTAGTTGTAAAACTTTGAGTCAGACGATTTATCTATGAACCATAAGTTTTGAAGGTCCCATTACCTCCTTAGAAATTATTGTGAACAATCGAGGAGTATGGAAGCTGACTTGGTCACCTAGAGGATCCCTCATAATGCATAATATATATGTAAGGATTGTGAGATGACGACATGAGGCACACTTATGAGTTTAGTTCCACCATCCATGGGTTCAGCATTGTGGATTGGATAATATCCAAATGTATTATGGAGGCTATGAATGGATGACATGTTGACATGGAAATCGACATCCTCCAAAACCTTCAGTGAGAATCATCTACATATCAATCTACCATTTATAGCAGTAATATCGGTCTCATCTGGGATTAGGTGTTACAAATTCTATTTAAAGGATGTGAGTATGAAAAATGAGGACCCTTAGTATCTATAAGTTGATTACTTCCTATGTTGAGTAGAGCTATCAAATGGAGGTCGTCCCTCTAACACAAGAGGGAATCAAGCAACATGTGAGGTAACCAAAAAGTTACTCCTCTCTCATAGAAGACGAGCCTATATGTATGGTGAATGCCCAAAGAAAGGGTGATTCTCATCTTCATGAATAGGCTATCTTCGACAGCATTAATCGTCTGAGGCCCATTGTAATGATCATCTTGTGAATTATATGGTTATCTTTCTAAAATTGTATTGATTTATTATATGTCTCATTTTCTAATCCCTTTGATGGACAAAAACCCTCATTGGATCTTATTGGGGAATGAAAACCCTCAATAGTCACAACACGTTTGGGGGCGGAAACTTGACCTCATTTGTTGCATTGTATGAGTTTTTCCTCTTCCACTCCACCCCATTCAACATTGGGGGTGTTGATGTACTGATTTCTTAGGGTGTTGAATATTCTTTTGGGTATCATTGTGGCATAGCATCTAGTTCTAGTGGTTATTTAGTGGTGGTTTAGCCCATCCACTACACATATTTAATGATGGATTAGACCATTCTCTTGAGAATTTATTGTACATGGGTACCTAATAAAGCTTAATTTTTGGGACCCATTTCATATGTTTAGCCACTCTTTTCTATGCACTCCTTAAGTTGCACTTAAGGGGGTGGCATGTGTTGACCTGTAATATTCTAATTACATGTTAGGATGAAGTTTATTTAGGTTTTTTATTACCTAGGTTGGTATATAATCCATTATTTTAGAATATTTGAAAATATATGGATATTAGTGTAACTTGTATCACATAGGATTCTCCAGTTGCATGTGAAGAAAAAGTGGTGCTTTCACATATATGATGTGTATTTTACCATATGAGTCATTTGAGCACATGGTTATACTATTCATTGGAAATTGAACTCCATTCACATTGCCAAATGTTATTTAGTTCATCTTACTCAAATGTTATGAATAAGAGGCATTTTTAGTGTAAGAGGGTGATAGAAGGATTTGTAGACAATTTCATTTTCATAATTGTAAGTTTTCTCCCAATTCGTATAAGCTAGTCATTGGTTTTATTTGATCCTATATTTTGTTTGAAATTCAACATGGGTCAAAGTCCCAAGAAATGAAAAATTGAGATAGATCTAGTGAGAGCACAGTGATCATGCCTCCTTTGCTAGTCTCATGGTTAGATATGTGGCAAATGGTACCTGACCAAATAGTGTGGGAAATAGACTAAAGAATAAATCTTGTGATTTTAACTTCTTGCAAGCATAAGATTTTCATATTACAGAAATATTAATAATTACACTTGATCACATATATGTGGGTTAGTTCAATAAGGCCTCATACATTCCAAGAGTGTACAATCATGGGAAACTATCAAGGTGCATGTTGTATCCCTCGTCTAGTTCTGGGAGGGTTGAAAACTTGTTAGAAAAGGTGTGTTGATGCTAGTTTCCAATCAAGAAATCACCAAACTATAAGATTTGTTATTTTCCTTGAACATATTACTTATCTCTAAAGGGAAAAGAACTACAAGACTGATGAAGAATAATTTTGTGATCAAAAGTCACCGACCTATCTATTTATTATAGAGGATCCATCTCGGGGTGGGGTTATGATGATTGTGAGGTTGGTGCCCTAGTTTATGAATGCAAGATGGATAATAATAGCTTGTGGGGTGTGTGGAATGTGTGGAGCCTTATGGGTGGTTAACAAGGCCTTTTACTTATTTTTGGTAGTAGTCTCACTTTCTCAGACCTAGTTTTGGGTCAGTATAAAACATTTGGTAGGGTAGTAGTGTTACAAGACGCCACGATATTTTTCTTCTTGGAGATTATGGTCCAACTATCACCAGAGGATTTGGTAGCTATATCATATGTGGCAAGTTTTTTGTGGTGATGGTCACAAATTTTCCATCAAAGAGGATTCTTGAATGATGTGGTTTGAAGATTAACACCAAAAACACATATTCAGGAGGTTGATGTCAAACACTCATTGTGAAAAATGAGTATCAACAATTTAAATGTCAATGGTTTCCATTACTTCTTTGGATAGGTCAATTTGCACAAAAATCATCCTTTGGGGGCAAGTGACATAAAAAAAAAATTCTCATGGTAAACAAAAAACCTTAGTGGTTGAATGAGCTTATCAACAAAACCCCAAAGAGGGATGGAAAACCCAGGAAATTCATCATATACATGTATTTTGAGTTTGGCTTGTTTAGAAATTCATCCCATACACGGTGTTACGAATGAACCACATGTCCATGGTTAATAATGACTTTACAATGTTCATGATTGGGAAAACAAAAGAGGAAAGAACCCTTGGTAATATTTTTAACCCCTTAAATCTTAACATCATGAGGTTTCCTATGGTTAAGAACTCATTGTTTAAACATGCCTTTAAAGGGGACCTGGCCAAAAAAAATAAGTTACCAAAGTAAATGTTTCAAACCAGTAACAAGCTTTGTCAAATTCAGAAAAATAAAGCACAAACTTCAGGTAAGAGGGGTATTTGGTTGAGAGCCATTTCCTTGCGTAAAACCTTTGGTGTAAACTTGTATGAACATTTCAGTGCCATTACTTTCTAGAGCTTCGCTGATAGTACCTACATCAAATGATGAAATTGTTTTAGATGTGGCCATTAATATGGGGGCTAGCTAAGCATCACCGTAAGGGCAAGATGAATGATTGACTCAGTGCATAAATTTTCAATTAATTTGAAAAACCAAATCCTACATGGATCAAGGCAAATTGAAAGTATGACAATACAATATTGGTGGAGAAAGCCCTAATACATTCTCTAGCTCCAATTTTTTTAAAATTTTATGCAACATTTTTCTTTCTTACTTGATGCAATGAGATGTAAAAATATACGTGGCTAAATTCTTTTTTGAAGAGAAAATATTACCCACTAATGGTCTCATGGATTTAGTTAATATATATGTAACCTTCATTAGCCTTCATTCTTCATTGATTTCATCATGGTTCACATTTATCACCTTTGTATTAAGATTCTACAAATATTGTTTGTATATTTATGTTGTGCCCTTTGAGAGTGGTATCAAAACTATGTTCTATAATCTCTATAAGTAGAATCAATAAAAGTGTCCAAATTTGAAAACATGTCTTTTATTGTGTCGTTATCTTTATCATTTGTGTTTATTCTCTTTATATCCATTTACAAAGCTAGTTTATACATCATAAGTTATAAAAAAGAGGCAAGCTTCCTTTGTAAGTCATCGTGGTATACGTAGTCATGTTGAGGTTGATACAGTAAGACCCACCTGATTGTTGCTATAAAGAAACAACTATGGATCCTAAGGAGTGAGTCAAAATACACGACGAAAAATTTGATCAAGGTCTTGTAATTCTTTCAAATGTATTTTTAGTAAATTCTATTGTAGATGGTTAGGATGAATTTGAGTTATTTCTTGCCTAGAAATTACCCAAAATACATTATAATGAAGTTTATGATAAGTTATATGCATTTCATTTAGTAGTTGCAACTACTATCAAAACTAGAGATTCGGTCATTCAAGTTACTCAGTCTCAAAAGCATGAGTATGTTATACCCCTAGTTGACCCAACTAATGCTAAACTCTTGAAAAACAAAATATTTATAAATTTTCCCATATCGTGTGTGTACAAATTGGGATTACCCCTCATTTTCGTCAAGATTTAAATGCTTATGTTCTTTGTTGTTTATTAAATATTTGCTTTGATAGTTTCAAAGACTCGCTTATTTATGTTATTCAAATTGGTATCCATAATGGGCCCATTTCTTTTAAACTCTATCCAAATTACTCATTCAATATCCATAAAGATGGTCTATTAAAACAAGTTTTACGTCTTCACCTGGAAACTACTAGTATCAATATGAACTGGGTGCATGTCCATTGGCCATCCAATACAAAATGATCTACCACTTAGTTAAGTATGGGTTGACTAAAGTTAGTAGTTTGGTCAGCCATGACAATTTAGAGTCTCATAAAATCGAGTCAGAACTCATATCTTGGTCTCATATCAAAGTCCCCAAGGAATGGACTCTATCAAAAATCCTTTTTAAACAATAACTAACCTAATCCTGAAAGTGCTATTGTTATTGATGAGTCACGAAATTATGTTATTTTATCTTTTAGGAGAATTTTTTTTCTAAATTTTCAAGGTCTAAATCACTTAGATCTGATTCATTTTACTTTTCTATCAGTGAATCATCCACCTCTAACTCCAAACAAAAAGAATGAGCCTTTATCTATAGTCACTCTAATCTAGTCCATGACCCCAACATAGATTTTCTATGGTGTAAAGACCGTGAGTAGGTCATAAGACAAAAATATGTCCCAAATAATGGTCCTATCATTAATATGATATCTTCTACATAAATTCTAGTTCAACCCTCTTTTGTTTATAATTTTGAGTTACCTCCAATAGATAACATTGAATTCCCTTTCGGTGATGGAAAGAAAAAGGTTGTATTTTGGTACCAATGAACAATAGATAAATAAATTGAGCCTTTTGAGTCATCCAAAATGTTGAACTGGACTGACAGAGCTATAAAAATTGTTCATGAAAAGGTTACATCCTAGAGCCTAAAAATTATAGAAATGGAGAAGAATCTCAAGGCTATGGATTTGCTCCAAAAATAAAACCTAAAGACTTTCATCTATATGTTAAACACAAAGACAGATACCCTGTCTATTTCTATCCAGTCTATTCATAATAAGATAGGCTTCGTAAACTCTTCCTTGTCAAGGTCTCCCTAAATGATTTTTAAAAATATTTAAAAATTAGTCTAGCCAATTGTTGCTTATATGGATGATTCTTGAAAATAATTATCCTCTGAGCTTTGCATTGGTCATAAGCTATTGAACAATATCTTACGAGATCTATAAAAATCGTCCCTTGAATTTATCCAACATCTAGATCAAGTACGGGATAATATATATATTGTGCTAGATATTGTTGCCAAAGTAGACCAAATAGCCGAAAATATTAAGAACCCTGAGTAACCACAACCTGACAGGTCCAATAAAATAACATGATTAGAAGTCATCAGACTCACTAATTCCACGATCCTTGCTAAACCTTCAACATCTGACAAAGGTGTTAGTATGGCTACAATCACTCCAGAAGATGTAAAAAATATGGTTATTGCATATAAAACCTTGTATTGCCTCTTCTAGCGAGTCATTACATAATATGCCTCGTACTCAAAACCTATAGCCAAATTGGTATAATCTTGATTATTCTACACAATCTCAAGTAAAACAAATGATTCATGACATGCTCGGTTGGTCAAACACTCATTTGTTTCTATGCCATAAAGATCTTAGAACAATTGTTCAAGCTATTGTCATTGGCATCACTAAAGAATGGTGGGATTACCTCCACACAGTTCAACAAACATCTATCTTACAAGAAGGTACTACTTTCCCTTATTGATGCTTTAATTGGTGAATTCCTAAGGACAATAGAAAATGACAAAATAAAAAATAAAGCTTTATTTCTTAAAGCCAAAAATTGCGATATGAGTAGGGTTAAGGAATACCAATGCTATATGCAACTCCTATATTACAATTCAAGCCATGTAAATGACCCTACAATGAAACTAAGATATATAGAATATTTTCCTCCATATTTTACCACTGAATATAAAAGAGCCATGCATGCATATGCCCATTCAAACAACTCAACTTTCATGCCATAAACCAAATTATAGATGAAACTAGTGTTTGGCTTTTCCAAGAAAAGCATGACAACAAATATGCTTTGAAAGCCCAAAAATCTCTTAGATTTAAACTCTAAAAACTTACAAATAGTGATCATTTTGGTTACCACCTACTCTTCACCAAAATCCCCCACAAATAACCTTGCAAAGATTGTGCTACATATTTTTCAAATGGGAAGGGTCAGTACTATAAAAATAAAAAATTCTCCAAATATTTGGATCTTGAAGGACCTAACCCTAGAAAAAGGTATTTCAGGAAAAAAAAATTACCTAGGCAAGAAGAAACGTAACAAACCCATATGCTACATCTACAAAGGACCTCACTATGCTAATGAGTGTCCAAAAAGAGATACTGAAAAGGGAGAAGCCAAGATAAATAATCTTGAACACAAATGAATAATAATAGATGAGTATGTTCTAGTTTATGATTCTAATTAATACAATTTAGATGTTTCTTATATCTCATCTAAGGTATGTGAAGAAAATATTGTTACTAATTCTGACATTGATTCAGATAGTATTGAATCAGGCTATGGTTTGTTTCCCTTGTTTGTGAATATGATCTCATTCTTCCTACATCCATTTGTACCACCACCATTAGAGGTGCTAAAAAGAAAGCTTAATCTTATTCAAAGTGAATATGAGATGTTTCCCCCATGTGACATGACAAATAAGAATTATTTGTTTCAGAAATTACATGAGATGCAATCCAAAAATCAATCTCAACTTAATGTTATAATTTGTGTAAAACAATAGGAAGAAGAAAAGCATATTAATGTAGAAGCACAATAGATAGCTTGAAGAGCATCTTACTCTTAGACCACGTAAAGAAAGACCAGACAACCTCAACCAACCCAAAGAGACGGAGGATATAGAAGGGGAAGAGGAGACATTTCCCATTTCATTTCCCATAAGAAGAACATGAAGAGGAACACACATCAGAATTTCAGTCGATAGATCCTAAGTCAGATTTTTTGTTCCCAAAGTTAGAACACATAAGGACATGGAGAAGAAAAAAAAATTAGTTCCTGGAGAAATTCAGTGACAGAGCTACTGCAGAATACAAGTGGTTAGATGATGAAGAACACCGAGAACAAAAGATCAAAAAATAACAAAAGAAGGCTTTAGAAGAAGCATAAGAACAAATACTTCTTCAATCTAAGTTCAACTAGAAAAGGAATCCAACCCAAAAGAGTCTTCTTCAGTATGCACTATAAAAGGAGCCCGAAATCCTTTTATCACCATTCAAATTTGCATCCATAATATGAAACATTATTCATTAGATGCATGATTGATACTAGTGCAAACATTAGTCTTCTTAGAACCCGAGCCATCCCTTTTGATTATTGGATGGACACATCCTTAAAAATGACTTTTGACAAAAAAAAGTATATAAGTACATGGCCTATGTCCCAATTTGTATTAAAGGTTTCTATAAAACCATGAGATTCTACCAACATGACATGTAATTCCTATAATTGCTTGTTAGGAGTAGATACACTACAGGTATGTGGAACCTTTAGTGTGTCTAAAATTTTTATTTCTTTGTTCAATCCTAGTATTCAAATTCGTAAGTGGTATTCTTGTAAGGCAACTATCCCTTTACCTGAAAATAGAAAGCAACATGATAATGAATGGATTCATAAATCCATTGTTTTATGTAAAGGGAACATAAATGATATTATTGAGAAAATGAGGAAAGATTTATGTTTATGATAATCCCCATGCTAATGTTGGTAGAAAAAAACATGTTTGTTCACTTTATCTACAACCCAAGAAGGATCTTATAGGAGAACAAATCATCCCCAAATTCAAAGCACACCATAAAGGGATGAATCCTGATGATAGCTATGAATGCCATGCCAAAATAAAATAAATTGACCAAACAAGGATTCATCCATGAATCTAAGTCTTCATGGAGTCGTGTAACTTTTTATGTAAATAAGAGAAGTGAACAACAAAGGGGGAAGAAAAGGCTTATAGTTGACTACAAGCCATTGAACAAATTCATACAACTAGTGCAACATCCTATTCCTTCAAAACACGAACTCTTCTCCAGGATAAAATGATCAAAGGTATACAATAAATTTGATTTGAAGAGTTGTTTTTGGCAAATCTTCTTTAAGCTATGTTGGTTGCTAAAAATGACTAAGTACAAAGAGGTAGAAAAAGGTTATGCACAGAAACAAGCGCACACAGGATATTCAACAAGATGCGTTGGAACGAGTGCGCACAGAGGAGTTTTGATAGTGGAAAGAAGGACGTACATGGATAAGAACATAATTATGCACAGGACTGCGCATACAGGAAAATTGAATGAGGACTTAGCCATTTTCCCCAGGCAGGCTAAAAATAGACTTAGAGTGTTCACTAAGCAAAAGATCAAAGAAGGCTAACTTGGTAGTTATTTTTGGAGAAAGCACATGTAGATCAAGGATTAAAGCACATGCATGAATTCAAATATTAATAGAATTAAAACAAGATAATATATTATTAACAAGTGTTTTGTAAAGCATGCATGAAAGTACGCATGGCTATTTTTGGGGCCTATTAATAGGAGAGTGCATAGGCAGTGAACGGTAAGTCCCTACCCCTAAAAATACTTGGCTTAGGATTTGTTATTGGATCATGATCATAATTTTTATGTGTTAGTGTTATACTGCTTTGATATGGTTCTGTGCATGACTTTGTCTTCACATGTACTGAATGTTATGTATTTGCTTCGTATTATGTAATTAGTTCTGAAGATTTATGGATAATTGTGGTTGGATTATGATCATCAATGTACTGAGTATGGAGATGTGTTTATGAAATTGATCTTAGTTGTTGTTTAATTGTCATTTTCCCCTTATTACATGTGTTTCCAAAGTGAATTTATGAAATGATTAGGAATACTTGATTGATTACTTGGTAAATTATCAATATGATTGTGCCTGCTAACATCTTGGTAAGCATAACAAAGGAGGGACCTAGTAGCTACGCAAGCTTTAGGTGAGCATTTAGTCCTGTTGAATGAAGTGACGACGTGCATAACATTGGTGTCCCAAATAAATCAAGACTACATTTTGGTTTGCAATGCCCATACACATGATACAGCTGATTACAAGTTGATTGATCATATCCACGAAGCCGTTGAAATAGGATTACACCAAACTAGTGTGGAGAGCAGATAAAAGGAGCAAGAAGGACAGAAAAATGAAGAGTGTAATAATGGGGACAATAGGAATGGAGGATTGCAAGGAGGATACCGAGGCCAAGGTTGTGGTGGTGGTAGAGGCAGGTTCGTGCATGGAACTTGTTACACTTGTGTGTCCCATGATCATTACCAGCATGACTTTCCTCAGAACATAGTTTTATCATGGTGTGGAAAGCAACACAGGTTAGAAGATTGTCTGGACCTATATGAGGACATGAGTAAGGTTAGGAAGAAAGAAAAGGGCATTAAGGATGATCAAGGTGCAATGTGCAAACATCGATTAATGTATGCCAAAGAAGATACATGATCCATAGTTGTAGCCCATGTTAGTAACTACTAACGCGGATGCAAAACGTGAGTGTGAGAATTTGAAGGCTAAGCCCCCCATTAAGAAGGAAGATGTTATACATGCCATGTATCCAAATGTTGCACATCAAAAGGTCTATAAAGAGACTATGGGAGTAATCAAAGAACTGCAAGGTGAGATACAATGCTTGAAGGAGTAGGCGCGGGTAAGAGAGCACACAAAGAATGTTGAGATCTCCCAAAAGGATGTGGATGATGTAAGAGAGGTATATAGGCTGTTGTACTAGGAAATAATCATTCCATTTCTTGGAGAGTGACTATGTGAGAAGGTACTGTGTGCAGGATTTGAGCATGAGCAATAGATTTTACATGCAAACTTGTCACCATAGAACCATGAGTATGATAAAGAAATTGTGTTAGATGTAGTAATAGATGGGTGGTTAGTAAGTAATATCTTGATAGATACGGGCACTGAGGTGAATGTACTAACTTTGGATGCATGGAACTAGATGGGGAGACCCACATTACACCCATCTTAAAATGTGTTGTATATGGTGAACAAGATGAGGGATATGCCTATTGGGGTTTCAAAATATGCCACCATTACAATTTAGGGAGCCAAGTGCACTGGATACTTTGAGGTATTGGAGCTTACTGAGGCTGATAATTTTCTAGCACTACTTAGGAGACCCTGGTGTTATGTGAATCATGCAGCCCTGTGTTTTGACAAAGGATACATCAGCTTCAAGAATACGGATGGGCACATGATTATACCATTGGATGAGGCAAGAGCTACTCCTTATGTTGAGCCTTTGAGTAAAGAATATTTGAACAAAAATTACGTGCGCACGGTATGAGATCCTGAGACTATAAAGCCATCCAAAGAAGGCGTGCTTTAGTGGGAAGACACACAATCGGTCAGCGAAACCATAAGTGTTGCTTGTGACAATTGAGCTCATGGAAATGATCAAACATGAGATGAAAGGAAGAGTAACTAGAATGATCAGACCGCACATGGTTAGGTGTATGGGAAAAGTCTAGTTACCATGATTCACTAATGAAGAAAAGCTCGAGTCTTTCTTGTGCACCATGGATGATCAATAGAAGAATTAAGGTGATAGAAGAAACATGTTGATTTATTCCTTACATGGGACTGCAACGCATTGGTGGGAAACACACAAAGACAACTTGCTCAACTGGTGAGAAGTGAGAATCACCTTCTTCACAAGACTCACTTGGAGCAATGCGCCTACGCTTATCCAGGACTATGATGGAAAGAATTATGCTTTGGCTCACATCCATAACTGTAAGAGAGTATGGGCGCAAGGTCAGGAGGATTTAGCACCATATCTTTGGGTGCATAAGTTCTATTACACTTTACGAGGCTGCACATGTGCATGGTATATACACACAGAGCTGACACAAGGGATTGTAGGTTGGGGAGATATGATTGTAGGTATAGTCCATACATTTGATTATTTTTCTAATAAACCTCTAGTACATGAAGCATTATAGATCATGAAGTGCATCACATTGGGGGATAGCACAAAATCAGAACAGAGCTCGTGCTTTATTTTCTTGGAGAACCATACTTCTAGAGGCATGCGTCTGAGATGCAGAGGAGATAGAAGTGATACAAAATGAGTCACGCTTTGAAGGAGAAAGAATAAAAAGGAAAGCTGGTGTACATGTTTGATGATGAAGAGGTGGATAACCTATAAGTTATCCATACAGAAGGTTGTGTGCATGATCTAATGGACATATGGTAGATGAAAATTCACACATGCGTACCATGCACCCATGAAAATGAAGAAGGTAAATACTAGTTCACATAAGATGCAGGCAAAGGAAGACCATTATTGGTGATTATTGTTCAGATAAGAAGGTAGCCAAAGATTATTGATTTTGTGGACGTGACTTCCAGGATTTGTTCCCATGAGGTTACCATGAGTTGAAAGGAATGCACCCCTCATTAGGAGAGATGAAAATTAATTTGAAGGAAGGTGCACACCCAGTCTAGAAGTAGGCCTTATAGGATGAATCTGAAACTAGCACGTATGGGTCAAGGAAGAGATAGATAAAATGCTTAAATATGGAATTATTGAGCCAGTTAAAGAATCCTGAGTGGGTTAACCCCATGGTAATCAGTATTAAGAAATATGGGAGGATCAGGATTTGTGTGGACTACAAAGAAATAAATGCTTCATGTGTTACAGATCCTTTTCCCACCCCATTTACAAGAGGAAATCCTTAAAGGCATCACAAGGTGCACGAAATCTATTCCTTTACTGATGGATTTTCAGGATATCATTAGGTGTGCATTGTGCGTGAGGATTAAGAGAAGACCACCTTTCACACTGAAATGAGGAAGATTTACACATACCATTATGCCTTTTGGATTGAAGAATGCACCTGCTATGTTTTCGCACATTGTTGTGCAAGATTTTCATGATTTTATTAACAAGTTTTTATAGGTGTATTTAGATGATTGGACTGTCTATGGTTTAGTCAAATATCATTGTGACAATAAGGCTCATGTTTGAGAGATGTAGGTAGTTGAGCATCTCTTTAATATTAAAAAGTGTATTTTTACTACACCCTTTGGAACCTTGCTTGGACACATCATTTGCAAAGAAGGATTATTGGTGGACCCTGGTGAAGATTGCTTGTATTTTGGGATTAGAAGAACCTACCAATCAAAGTGAAGTGCACAGATTTTTTGGGCATATTGGTTACTATAGAAATTTTATTAAGGGATATGAAAAAAAATTTCTATGCCCCTGGAAGAGTTTCTCAAGGAAAAGGGAAATTTCACTGGGGTGATGCGCAACAACAGGTGCATTTGAAACATTGAAGGAGAAGCTTACCACTGCACCTATCATGCACTTTCCTTCATGGAATAAACCCTTCCATGTACATGTTGATGCTTCTAGTACATGGACTGATTGACATGCATATTAGTGCAACTGGGGAAGGAATTGTGGATCATCCCATTTTGCTTTGCAAGCAATGAATTTGACACCCACAAAGAAGAATTACACTACCGCACTGAGCGTGAAGTATTATCTATGATCTATGCACTTGTATAAGTTTCAGACAGTACTTGTTAGAAACTCCATTTATCTTTTATACAAATCATATGGCATTGAATTACTTAGTCAACAAGCCTGTTTTGCAAGGGCGCATCTACAGGTGGATACTTCTATTTTAAGAGTTTGATTTCACAGTTGTTGTAAAGCTAGGTAAGATAAATTTCAGGGCCTGATCATTTATCAAGAATCAATTCTTGTGAGGATGCACAAAGAGCATTGAGGACACTAATTATTGAATGCATAGTTGTTTTAGGTTGAATTGTGAACCCGCGCTAGATTTGGAAGATATAGCTATATTTTTGCACACTAGATTGGCGCCTAAAGGCAATGAAGACATTGGAGAAAAATCATCTTGTTATATGTGTAGTGCCCTTATCAAATGATTGGAGGGAGATTTATACAAGATGGGTCAGTGATGAATTCTTACACGTCAGTGTGTTCTTGAACATGAGCCATGAAACCATTATGGAGGAGGCTCATGGTGGAATAATAGGAGGAAATTATGTAGGAGATGTGACTGTGTAAGATCTTATGGCTATGGACTTTGGTGGGATAACTTTATACAAAGATGTTAAGGATTTTGTGAAAGCATGTGATCATTATCAGCGCCTTAGAAAGCCTGGACATAGAGATGAGATTCACTTAGAACCATTGCGAGTGCAAGTGTGGAACCTTTTGAGAAGTGGGCTATTGACTTTGTAGGACCTATTACACCACTGTGCGCAGGACTGGTCACACGCTACATTATTACTTGCATAAACTATCTGACAAGGTGGGAAGAGGCTACACCTACAAAGGATTACACTGTAGCCACAATAGATCAAGGTTTCTATGGGAAAATATTATTAGTAGGTATGGATTTCCATTAAGCTTGAAAAGTGATAGAGGAACTCATTTCTTAAATGAGACAATCAGAATTATGTTAGCAGATGTTTATGGTGGCACACCATAAAACTACCCCTTATCACCCTCAAGCTAATGGTACTGCAGAATCTTTCAATAAGATTTTGGGACAAACATTGACAAAATTTGTGATGTTGGAAGAAAATATTGGGATGATAAAGTGTTCGGTTGTACTTTGGGCTTACAAGACCACTTATAAAGATTGAATAAAGCCACACCCTTTCAATTGGTGTTTGGCACAAAGGCGGTACTACCAGTTGAATTCATGTTACCATCCCTGTGTATTATGCACACTAGGTGGACTAGATGATGAACAAGATATTAAGGAGCGCATTGAAAAACTAATGTAATTAGATGAGCAGGTGTACCACACAATTGCATTGGAGCTCAGAAGACTGAGAAGGCAGACAGAAGGCCTGACATGATAGGCACATTAAGAACAAGAAATTTGCAGTTGGAAAGATGGTCCTTCTCTATGACTCCAAGTTTGTGTGCCACCCAGGAAATTGAAGGTACATTGGTTGGGACCTTTTGTATTAACCAAGATACTTGAATCAGGTGCATGTCAATTGCAGGTGCTGGATGACACCATGTTTCCTGGTTACTTCAATGGGAGTAGGTTGAAGCCCTACTATAAATAAGCTTCTTGGTGTTTGTAATAAGGTAGTATTGCCACTTAGATTAGGTTTTCCTTTCATGTTTTTCTTTCCAGTTTTTCTAGTTTTTTTGTTTTGTTTCCTTTTTTTGTTATAATAAGTGCACTTGTGCATAGGAAGCTGATTACAATCTATTGAGTTCATGCAAAAAGGACCACACATACATTTAGTGTGGGGTGAACCATAGGTAAAAATGAAAAAGAGACCTTGTTGGTGCTTGAAGGAAATTTGAAGTGGATGAAGATGTGTGCATGATGGTAGAAGGATGGTGCACCGGTTATAAGGTGTGCACGTAGAAAAGAGGAAAAAGGTGTCACAAGAAATGAGAAGGATGGTGATAATAAGAAAATTTCTCAGATTGAAGACCATGTGACCAAGAAGAAGGATCACGTAGTGTAACATGAGGTAGGTAGCAACATGATGAACTACTTGGTATATGACACATAGGATTATGTACTATGACATGCAGGGAAGCACGTGCGAGGAGGTCTATGTGGCTTGGGAAGTAGTGAGCACACCAGAAGGTTATGATTGTAGCGATGGAAGAAAGTAGTGGAAAAAGTGAAAAAGAAAAAAGTAGAATTAAAGTTGTTGTATGGTGGTAGGTGAGGAGAAATTAATGTGATAAAAATTTAGAAACCTATAAAAGGGGTGTCAGGGTGAGTTCATTTTCACCTTACCTTGTGAAGAACTTAGGCATTTTCAAGAGTGAATTAGTGTGATTTCTTAAAATTTGAGAGTAAACCAGATGAATCAACGTAAACCAGCTTGGAAAAAGTACACGTCTGAGTAGGGAAGCTCCTTCTAAGGAATTTTGAAGGCTTAAGTGTGGTGTGGAAGTTTGTTTTCAAGAAAATAAGGGTTTGCAGGGTTTTCAAAATTAGGGTTTGCATAATTAGGGACAATTTGAGAAAAGGGAATAAGGTAAGGAGGATATTTGGCAAATGGTTGGAAGCGAGGAATTAATTTTCACCTAAGGCACAAAAGAGAGTAGAAAATTCCTAAAGTTGGGATATTATCGTGCAACATGGACACCTAGGAAATCAGAAAACTGTGTCACCCAAGGGAAAAGGAAAAGGAAAAGGCAAGGAGAAGCCCAGGTGGTTGAGGATGTGTAGGAAGAATGGTACTCTAAGATGCAATACCCAGATGGAGTACTCATGGGAAAGGATTGGGTATCACATGTAAGAAAGATGATAGACAAGTGATTATAACCATCACTTCAGATGCAAATGCACATGAAATAGATATTGAAATAATTCAAGAAGACAGATGAGAGGACTGTGGACGACAAGCCTATCTATGATGATAAGGGATATCAAACTTTGCAGAGCATGGGAGTTCTTCAGCTCTACGAGCTCCCTTACTTTGGAAACCTAAGTGACTATATCAATGGCTTATGTCATGCGTCCATGAGGACCTTTTTCTATTTCACAGGAAGGAGGATGTGCCTTACCATGCCATTGATTGGAAAATTTACTGGCCTTCGGAGCATAGGAATGGATATTTTAGTGGACTTAGAAGATGATGATGAAGTCAAGAAGACTTTCGCTGCAATGAAGTACCAATGGAGGAGGTGCATGTCATGGATATTTCTAAGCTCACTAATCCTGTTATCAGAATGGTCATGTGCATTTACTTACAAAATTGAATGGGCGGGAAAGTGGGGCCAGGTGAACAAGCGATGGCTTCATGTCACAAAGAAGATATAGAAGGCACTTGTTTATAACCTTGTTGGATTTATAAAGAGGATATTATTGAGGAAGTGTGTGTCAGGGGACAAGATCACTTTTGGAAATGTCCTGCTATTGATTATTTTCTCTAAAATTGGGGTGTCAGATGGGCCAAATGATAAAATATGAGGTTCCCTCTAGAATAATACATCTCCTACATAAAAAATATTTGTTGACTACACTTACAATGGCATCAATAATGTGTATAAGGACTAGGGAGGATAAATGGTATAAAGGATGCATGAGGTGTTTGGAGTAGAATGGCACATTCCAAGTGAGTTACCTATCATATTTGGAAGGGAAGGTGGAGTTTGCAATCTATCAACACTTCTACCTTGGCAGATTTTATTTGAAGGATGGGTCTAAGAGTCCTTGGTGTAAAATTCCATTTTGCCTTTACAGCACGATACTTTCAAGCTATGGTGAACAGGTTTTCTAAGGCAAACAAACTGAAATTTGACACTGATAAGGTAGACTATGAGTATCATACATTGCACCAAAACATATGTTTATCCTAAAAAGAGCGCATATGAAGAGACAATGATATCAAATGATATCAATATGTCTAAGTCCATTACTCTGGAAGTTGCCAATTTGGAGGCAACAAAGGTTTATATTTATTTGAAGCCAAGGATGGTTGATGGAAAATATGTTGAAGATGACTTGAAGATCCTAGAAGTGCCTATAAGGGAAAGAAAACAGTGGGATGGAAGAGAACGTGTGAGGATACTCCTCCTGATGAAGAAGAGGAAACATGAGAAATCAAACTCCTGTTAAGAGCGCAAATACAAAGAAGAACCACGCATGTGCAAGGATTCTGAACCAAGTGCGAGCTTAAAAGCAAGCCACCAAAGAAGAAGTCTCCAGTGAAAAAGAAACCAAAGATAGTGTCTAGAAGACACAAAGGTAATATCTGAGAGAGATAAAGAGGAGGGTGTGAGAAATGAAGAGGAAGAAGTATTGTAGAAGGACCCCTTGGTTCATGAAATTGAGGATTTGGATATGGAAGAGCGTGCGATGACACATCATGAGGAGATCCCATTCAAGGAACCAGAAGAAGAAGGCCATGAAGTGCCTATTACTTAGATTTTGGAGGAGAACATGAGTATACTAAGGAGCATGAAGTTGAGCACAATATTGAGCATGAGGTAGAACACATTGTAGCTAGTGCATTGTTGAGCATCAGGTAGAGCATGCGAGGAGGAAGAAGAAAATAATATTGGTGAAGAAGGAGTAGGTGGCATGGAGAACCCCCTTACACTTGGTTTTTGAACAAGGACTCGTGGGAAGAATAGAAAGGAAAAGGCACACACCCCAGGGCCCTATGATGTAGTATGTTGATGATCCTAATAAATTTTGCACACGAGATATCAGAGTACAATGGCCACAAAAGATCTCTTATGTTGGTCATTATTTAAAAAGGAAGAGGCCTTGTAATGCACAAGAAAGATGCTCTCTTGGGAATTTCAATCACACATGGAAGATCCTGAGTTTGAGGTTAGCATGCAATCAATAACCAAGACTCGACTTAAGTCCACACCAGGAGAAACATATCTGATAGTTGACACACAAGTGTTAACAGATGAACAAGTGTGTAATGCACTTAACAAATTGTCGTTGGAAGTAGGGGTGAGAATTTTTTATAAGGACTGTCACATAAATAATATGTGTAAGGAGATAGAGGAGAAGGATGAAGGAAAGAAGGAGAAGAATAAAGATAAAGAAATATGTGAGGTTGAAACAAGAGCTAAGAGAAGAGAAGGGATGAGATGCATGTGGTGTATAAGAAGGTAGAATGCATCACAGATGCTATTACAATCATGTGCCCTGGATCTAGTTGATCAAGTCTAGGCTTCATATGAGACGACATTACATTGTCTAGAGGACTTAGTGCATATGATTACACATGAAAAGAAGATTCTCACAATAGATTCCACAGAAGAATCATTGGCATCGGCAGAAGAAGAACGATAGGGAGAATATTGTGGAACACCTTGCGTAGTATGATGCATTTAGTAGAGGCTAAGGAAGGCTACAAAAAGGTAGAATTTGTTTTTAATAGTGCCAATATTTTGACCAAGTAGTGAGGATGTTGACTGCTAGAGATGAAGCATAATTGAAATAAGTCCATGCCAATATGAAGAATAATAAGGCCAGAGAGGGAGAAAGTGTTCTTCGAGGTAGAACAAAAGAGGATATCTAATGCTCCTTGTTGAAGACCTCACATACAAGGATAGATTGAAAGAAATTTTTCCTGGATTACACACAAGGATGGATGTGCTAGATGACGTATGCCAAATAAGATAGAAAAACTGAGTCAATAGTTAAAGGGGAAGATTGATGAATTAACTCCTGCAAAGGTCCTGACATTGTTGATGTTGCGCCAGTTAAGGTGACTAAGGAGTTAGAAGGGTGGAGGGAACTAGAGAAAATATTGGTTAAGGAATTTC
This sequence comes from Taxus chinensis, assembly GCA_019776745.2. NCBI lineage: Eukaryota > Viridiplantae > Streptophyta > Pinopsida > Cupressales > Taxaceae > Taxus > Taxus chinensis. Next base: position 883,238,045 of record CM034149.1, read on the forward strand.
CATACTCCTTCCACCTATGAATATTAATTATTTGATTCTTTGGCGTAAGCCATATTATTTATTCTTCATTCTTTGATTCATGGTGGGTATTCTATTATTTTTTGGAGCGCATAGTTTCTAATTGTTACCGAGGAAGGACAACATACCTAGTGTGGGGTAATTTTGGTTGCTAAAATTGATAAGTACCAAGAGGTATGAAGGATGACACATGAAATGTGTGCACACAAGATATCGCAGAGGAGTTTGGATAGCGCGTAGGAGGGCAACATGTGTGGAAAGGCACGAATAAGAACATGATTGTGTGCGGGACTATGCATACAGATTGATTGAGGACTTAGCCATTTTCTAAGGGCAGGCTAAAAATAGACTTGGAGTGTTCACCAAACAAGGGATAAAAAGGCTACCTTGGTCAGTTAAGCAATGGCTATTTTTGGAGAAAGCACATGCAGATCGAGGATTAAAACACATGCATGGATTTATCTATTAATAGGATTAAAAGTAGGATAATATAATCTATTATTAGAAAGTTTTTTGTAAAGCATGCATGTAAGTACATGCATGGCTATTTTCAAGCATGCCTATTATTAGGAAGTGCATGGGCAGTGAAGGGAAAGTCCCCACCCCTATAAATACTTGGCTTAGGACTGGTTATTGGATCATTTTATGGTCATTGTTATGTGTTAGTGTTATGTTTCTCTGATATGGTTGTGCATGACATGATTCTCATGTATTGAATGTTATGTATTTGCTTCTTATTATGTAGTTGGTTTTGAATATTAATGGATAATTGTGGCTGGATTATGATCATTGATGTAACTGAGTATGGAGATGTGTTTATGTAATTGATCTTAATTATGTGTTTAATTGTTATCCGTTTCCTTATTACATGTGTTTCCAAAGTGAGTGTATGCAATGGATTAGGAATACTTGATTGATTACTTGGTAAATTATCAATATGATTATGCTTGCTAACATCTTGGTAAGCATAACAAAGGAGGGACCTAGGGTGAGCATTCAGTCTTGTTGAATGAAGTGCCAACATGTGCAACATTGGTGTGCAAATAAATCAAGACTACAAGCCAGAAGATAGTACGATTGTAATGTTCTTCCTTTTGGCTTAAAGACCACACCTTCCATTTTACAAAAGGTTTTTTATTTATTGATAAAGCGGGTTAAAGGGGCATGTTCCCTATTAAAAAACAGAGGCCAATTCCTCTGGAAAACAACAAGATTTTAAAAGTAACAAGGGAAACAACACCTATAACTAAACGCCAGCTTCATAAAGCATTAGAATGACCAAAGCATCCTAAACAAATTTTATTTCCCACCCTGTGATGGAAAATAATCCTCAATGTTGCCCATTCGACCCTTTTTGTTTTTTCACTTTTTTACTTTGAACCACTTGCCTTGGTCAGTCGAGATAACCAGCACAGCGTCATTAGATATTGCCGAAGCAATTATTTTATTTAACGCGGAATCCCTATTTGATTCTGAACTTTATGAAGTATGTCCCCTTTTCATTCCACCATTTACCAAGTGATTTTCCTGAATTCCCATCTCGATGTCCTCCTTCTCTATGATTATTTTGTTCTTGGGAGTCAAATTATTCGAAACATCCTTAAAGTTTGAAGTGGATATCAAATCTGGGTTAACAAAGCCCCAACCACTAGAAAAAGTTGATCCATTCTTTTTTATAGATTTATGGTTTTTATTAAAGGGACAAGTAGCTTGTAGATGATCCGTATTTCTGCATAATCTGCACTAGAATGCAGTATTCTCATAGTCTAATATCTGGATATGTTGAAAATTACCAAATTTAAGATTGATCTGATCTGGTAATCCCTTGCTCAAATCAATTTTAATGCATATATGGGCAAATAAACAAAGGCCCGAATGCATTCTATCCAAGTCTTCTTTGATAAACTTGCCCAAACCATTACCAATATCCTCCAGGGCATACCATAGAAGCAAGGGGAGGTTAGGGAACCTGACCCAAATAGGTGTTTTGGCAATCGAATAGGTGTTCAGATCGAAATATGAAAACCATGGAGTTATAAATAAACCCACATGCCCCCAAAACCATGGAACATCTATCAAACATCATTGATAATCTTCCGTTTCTCTAAAATGGACAACAAAAAATCCCTTGGAACAGAGGGATATTTCACATTTATTGGTCCAAGTTTCAAATACCCACTGGTACAGTGCTGAGGATGAAGGCCAGAACCCATTAAACCTACCAATCACCGCATCCTATGATAAAGTTTTGAAATATTCCTCCACTTCAGGGTTCTTAATGGTTATAGAGGGAATATCCTTGGCCAAATCGACCAGGAGGCTAGATTGCTTGCTATTTTATTGCCTGCGGATCGGTCACCGTTGTTTTCTAGTATATCTTTAAAAGAAGAAGCCTTATGGGGGGATCCAAACCATGATGACCTGTAGCACCGCTACTGATGCTCCTGTGACTATTTTTGTTTTTCCCACCGCTCCCCACCGAAGTCCAGGTGAAATTTGTAACCCTAGGAATAGGGCCCAACTCCTCCACCTTCTTATCCCGCCCTCCAATACCATGCTCTCCTCCTCCATCGTTGAGACCCCCCCGTTGTCAAACCGTGCTTATTCTTTCCCTCCGCCGTGGCTTGCAAACCATCTCCCCTTCTGCTTGCGACCATTTCCTTATTCACCGGTTTCACACTCTATCCCTCCATTCTTTCCTGACACTCACAAATATTCGGGCGCAACGACTCCCGCATTCATAATTATGCAAAAACAACAATAGTAGTAAATTCAAAATCCAGCAAACTCACGCCAACACTAAATGTTGGAACTCCCCATTTTACAAAAGGTTAATGATAAAATATTCGGTGAATTCTCTAATTTTATCTTTGTATATATTGAAGACATTTTGATTTTTAAAAATCTCCTAAAGAACACATAGAACATTTGAAAAATTTATATGACATTGTATATCAGAATGGTCTAACACAGTCACCCACAAAAATGGAAACTTGTAAAGATTCCATTGATTTCCTTAGAGTCACTATAAAAAATGATGATGTAGAAATACATGATCATATAATATCATGATCAAACTCTTGATAGACTACAGTTGAAAAAAATTATTTGGTGTGTTAACTATATCACAAGTTTCTATAAAGAAATTACTACTGACCACATCTTGCTTAATAAGAGATTCAAGAAAAATGCTCCTACCCGGACGAAATAAATGGTAGAAGCAATTCAAAGAATTAAGAAGCAAGCTCAACATCTTCCGCCAATGGCCTTGTCGGGCAATGGTTTAAAGATTGTTGAGACATCGACACCAGTAATGACTATTGGGGTGTTGTTCTTACAAAAAAATAAGATGGAAAAGAAAAGATTTTCAGGTATGCTTCGTGTTCATTCCAAGGTTCAAAACTTCAGTATCACTCATTTCACAAGAAAAATCTTGCTATAAAGGAAGCTATTAAAGCTTTCATGTTTTTTCTACAATCTAAGCATTTTGTTTTAAGGTTTGATCTAAAAAAATTTAGAGCTCGACTTAATAATGGAGACCCATATGATAAAACATCTTTTAATAGACTTCAATGATGGGGTTCCTGGTTCAATAATTATGATTTCGATGTAGAATACATCAAAGGGAAAGATAATTTCCTCACTTATTATGCCAGTATGGAATTGAATTTTTCCTCTAAGGTGAACGTTATCCAGACCTTCTCAAAATTTATTGCTACTATTTGGAGAGAAAGAAAGAAACAACAAGCCATCAAAGCCCAACAAGAAAATGATAAAAGGATGTCCTATGAAGCTCAACACATGCTTCTTGACAGAAGAATGCTCTTCTTGACACCCTTTTGCAATGAATAATGACTTTATAAGTTATACAGACCTTGAAATTTTCAATGTTTCATATCATTATGTTCAGGATCTGATAATGGTGCGCACACTAAATTGGCCATGGAGGCACTGTAGGTTAGTTGAACTTGTTTGCTTAGAACCTCCAGTCATGGGGATAAAATCAAGGCAACTCATTCCTATTCCCAATACACTCTGGAGGTTCAAATTGTCTAGAATGTGGCTAGAGGATAGCCCTTTGAATAATGATGTGTGGAACATACCATATAGACCAAGGGCACACGATTATCTTCCAAACTATTTCAAATATTTTCTTACTAAGTATCTGCCAACTAAACCATTAGATCATTCTCTATTGTAGATGCATACAAACATAATAAGAAATATTATGTTTAATTGCAACACCCTGATATGTCAAAGAAAAATATTTTACCATACAAACAAGAGGGGCTAATAGTCATCATCAAAATATTGAGTTATAACGTTGGAGAAAGACATACATCTACCATTCAATAAATGTCCATCCACGAGCGCTAGAAGGATCACTTGTGATACCAAATATATATCTTTACCCTGCGAGGAGATCGAAATCAAGTACAAAATACGTCATGCCTGTGGTACGAAAGAAATCAACGAGACCTCTTCTCTACATAAAGAATGCCCCCATCCTCATCATCAGATTCTGACTCAGACAATAGTCCATGTGCCCATTATAGTCCTTAAGGAATCTTGAAAAGCTACGATGACAAGCTTGTTGTCACCAGTCTTGTTTGTCCTTAAAGAATCTAATTAAGTTATTGTGATAAACTTGTCATCATTCATTTGGAACCTCCTCACCTTAGATAAGTGTGATGTACTTTTCATAATGCACATCTACTTTTTTTTGTAACTAGTTAACCTGGTCTCTAGGTAAGATCCCTTTCTCTGCCTATAAAAAACAAACATTTGAGTATGGATTAGGTAAAGGCAGAGAAGAGTTGAAAAAAAGAGTGAAGTAGAACCCCTTAAGTCTCGGAAAATCTTTAAATTAGAGTCTAAATTTATCAAATTCAATTAGTGCACCTGAAGTATTAGTTATAACTTAACTCTCTAAGCATTAGACTCTAATATATCCTTTGATCAATGGTAATCTCACTTCAGAGATAGCCTCATTGATTATTGAAGATTTCATTTAGTTCTTGTTCTTTTCATTATAAAAAGTATCTTTGTATTACCTAAGTTTGTACAAAAATTGTTTATGCTGCGCCCGCTGCTTTTGCTTTTTTAACAGCAGATTACATTTCATCTACATTACCGCACCATTATGATTAATCCGTTTTTTTGGAAAACTATTTGGTGGCATGGTGGAGCGTAGAATTGGCCTTTGGGCTGAAAAGGAAGGAAAGAGAGCAAAATGACATGCATGCTTTAGACCAAAGCACTCTACTATTGATCATTGCGTCATTCTTAGGCACTTGATTGAAAAGGTTTGGGACAGGAAGGGGTGAAGAGGTGTACTGTTGCTTCGTGGATTTCAAAAAGGCCTTTGACACGGTTCTGAGAAGCAAATTGTGGAACAGAATGGAAGAGTTGGGCATTCCGGACAAGTATACCTGTATAGGGTAGCGGTGCACAGACTGTATGAGCAGGTACATACTAAAATCAGGACTAAAGATGGTCTATTAGAGTGCTTTGGGAGCGACATTGGAGTCAAACAAGGTTGTCCATTGTCACCCACCTTGTTTGGGTTATATATAGACAAGCTAGAGGAATGGATTGACAAAAAGGGTGGAGGCCGGATTCATCTTGCTTCCTATGTAGTGAAATTGTTGCTCTATGCATATGATCTTATCCTAATGGGTAAAACAGAGCAGGGTTTACATGAGCATTTGAGAGCTTTAGAGCTATTTTTCCAAGAGGTGGGAATGCAAGTGAACATTGGTAAAACCAAAATCATGATATTTCCCTTAAAAAAGAAAAGGAGACAAGTAAGCTTTGAATTCGATGGGGTGCAAGTTGTTAAAGAGTACAAATATTTGGGACTTGGACTTTCACAATTATCTCAGCTGGGAAACATGTAGAGCTAAGAGAATCCAAGGGGGGTGGAAAAGCTCTATATATGCTCCAAAACAGATGCAGAACATCAGAATTATGGGACTGGAAGACCCGTTTGAATCTTTTCGAGTTACTGGTAATCCCGGTAATGCTATACGGTTGTGAGATTTGGGGCAGCAATACATCCATGAAGAAATGGAAACAAATAGAAATAATTCAGAAGCATCTAATTACAAGTAGTTTCAAAATAAAAACCATGGTCCCATATGAAATCATTCTAGCGGAAACCGGAGCCTTTCCGGTGGAAGCGACGGCGATGACCCGACTATTAGGATATTTCAAAAAAGTGGAAATCATGGAGGATTTCCCCGGTGGCCTAAAATAGCAATTGAGGAAATGTTAAACATGAGGAAGAAAACATGGATGAAGCAAAACGATGAGTGGATGAGCAAATGGAGTATTAGCATGCAAGAGTGCCCTAGCACTAATGAAGAAATAAAGAGGTATGTAAGAGAGAAGTTCAGAAATACCATGTGGAACAAGCAGCTTGGTCGAAAAAAGAGAATACTACATCTAGAATTTTAATCCCACTTGTGATCACGGGCAAAAGCACTACATTGGAGCGACAATAAAGTGGAAGGCTAAAATGTTAATTGTGCAGCTAAAACTAGTTCACATCACCTTAGATGTGGAACTGGGAGATGGAAAATTCCCAAGGAGGAGTGGTCTGAAAGGGTTTGTTAGTTTTGCAACTCGGACGCAGTGGAATCACAATGACACTTCGTCATGGAATGTATCGCTTACGGGGACATAAGGAGAAACTACATGGATATTTTAAGAGGGGGTTGATCTTACAACTTTGTTTGAAGAGGAGAGGGTGACAAAGACATCAAATTTCCTGATAAAAATTCATAGTAGACGAAGCAAAATTAGCAAAGAACCGAAAGAAAGGTTGAAGTAGCGGCGAGAGTCATTGGTTCAAATGGTGTTTGGATGTCTTGCTCATATTTATCTTTGAGTCCCATAGACTGCTCGGTCTTGTGGACGTCATTAAAAACTTTCATTCATTCATTCATTAGCTAAATATGGGTTAATTTAGGACTTTTTAATCTCTACAGCACGATCACGATTCACCATTCAAAAGCCGTTGGGAGAGACTCCGGCCGGGCGGGAGCAGTGAAATGAACTCAACCCAATCCAGCATTTAAGAGAAATATCCACCAGGCAAGCCAGTACCAAATTCTTGTCCAGGTTTTTTTGAGATTCGTTTTTTTTATTCTTTCAGTGCTTGTCATATTCTTATCTCTAACATACTGTCATACGATTGCATTGCCAATAAACACACAATCCATGCTCTGTTTTCTCAATACGAGCGTCCTAAATTTTCACAAAATATTTAATCCTTTCCCTCCAGTACCAAAAAATTGTGAGCATGATTTAGATCCATCTCCCCTAGGATTATAAAAAATTGAATATACGCGATATTCTTCTGATTCATCTGCATCAAATCTTTTTTGTGGGGCAAAAAACATTTGATGTTGACAAATCCAGAAGAATATAATTAATTATGAGTGTTACGGTGCATACAATGGTGCTATGAGTTTTTAACACTACTGTTGCCCTTTGTTGGTGGGTCAATTTATCAATACTACTATATCTTCAGTCCAAGGGTTCCAAAAGGCAGACTTGTTTATCTCAAGCTTATTACCTGATTTACTTCGTAGGAGGTTTGCAGATCCATCCGTTGTATTTTGTCACTAAACCCAGTGGCATGTCTGTGTAGCTGTGGGTTGTGCCATCTGTTTCGAGTATTATATATTGCTAATTTTTGCGAGGACGAAGTATGCCTTTGTCTGCAGTAGCATGGCTTTGTCTGAGCGGTGCTAATGAATTTGTTATTTGTGTTTTGTATCTCTTTCTATCAGAGGGTTCTCTTGGTTCTTCCAGGCAGTTATCATTTTTCTGAGTATTGTTGCTTGAATCTTTAATTAGAAAGAGCTAAGATTAATCTTTCATTGATGAATGCATCTAGATCTTTAACGGTGCCTCTTCTTATACCATGATCCTCAAGGTGAGTTTCTGGGTACTGCCATGCAAAATGAGTTATTTTTTAATTTTTTTAAATTAATATCGTATATCAACAAAACATATATGTCCCACAATCATGTAATCAAATGTTTAAAACAGTATAGAAGCTCTCCAAGAGAGCAGAACTTGAAAGTTAATAATAATCACAAAATATTAACCGGACATTCTCATCCTGATAGCAAAAGAGACAAAATAAAGATCCATATATTACAGATTTATAAGCTAATCCAGCACTAGTCAAGGTTCAAGGTTTCAGACTATCAACAGGTCCAGCAGTCACACTGTCAGCAAGTTCAGGCCCCTTATCATCATCATCAGCAACAGAATTCATCGGCTCCTCCATTATGTTCCCAATGTCCAAATTCTTACTAGTATCCTGGTCATTCATGCTAGAAGAAGGTCCAGCACTATTTTTATGTTCACTAATTCTTTCGGTCCAACTTACTCTCAGCCTCTCAGCCCTGGCCAGCAACAGTCTGCACATTCTTAATAGTCCTGTGAAGGTTGTCTTCAATTAACTTCTTCAGCCAATCCGGAAGGGCACCACTGTAACCCTACATAGGCAGGGGTCTTTTGTCCAAGAAAGAGGCAGGAAAGAGAATACCTTCAGGCTTTACATTCTCCTTGAAGTGCCCGTGCTAGGAGAATAAACCTCAGGAATCAGAAAACTAACAGGTCACTCAGTCACATTGTCAGCAAGTTCAGGTCCCCTTATCTCCGGCAGATAGTTCCCTTCCATCTTGTTGAGGGCTGCATATAATGTTTCAATAACAGCCTCAGCACCGACATTATTACCATCTCCACTTGCAAGGCTACTGATCAATCCAGGATCATGTGAGTCTGTAATGCACCCTTCCCGAAATTAATCCGTAAAAGTACCCTTAGCCTAATTTTTATTTCCCATAGGCTTAAGGGGTGTTGCAAGGGAAATATTTTATTTTAATAAAGGGACTTAAGTTGCCAAAAGTAATTTTATATTATTTTATAAAAGCAACTTATGTCTTATTATTAAAATAAAAGTACTTGTCAATAAAGCAAAGTCAAATGCCAAATTAGACATGGGACGTCCCACTTGGGGACCTTTTTTCTTGAAAAGTGTGCCATGAAAAGTCATAAAAATGGGTCGATGGGTGTCTTTTGGGTATCTTGTTGCCATTATCTATTTTTACATTGAGGTTTTGAGCTGTTGCTCCAACTTTTGCTTTTGAGGATGAAAACCCTCCATTGCAATAAGATTTGAGGATCGAAAACTCTTCAATCTTCAGGGGTAACTCCATCAGGAGTTGCATTTGTGCATCCAGACAAAGATTTCCAGTTTTCAGATCAGATTCATCAGCTAGGGCACATTGCAGGTCAGATTTTAAGAGTTTACAGCTAGGGCATCATCTTTGAGTTTGGAACAACGTATTTGGGAAGGGTTTTTACCCTCATTTGGAGCCTTCCTAAGGGCTGATGTCACCCTCCTAGGGGTTGATGTCACCATTGGTGACTGTTTACAGCGTGTGGTACAACCAAGAATAGATTGTGGGGCTTGTCAAATAGCCAAATTCTGCCCAAAACATCATCTTCAGTCAGGTGGACCAGCATTTTGGCATTATTTTCCTATATACTAATATCAACTGTACTTTTATTAATTTCCAGCTTGAAAATAAAATATAAAAAATTCTGTTTTTGATGTATATTTGATCTTTGCACTCAAATCTATATATTCAAAGGGTTTATCAGTGTTTTCTCAGCAATTGGGTATTTTTATTTTGAAGGCCTGCTTGGGGTAATAAATTTGAAGGAAATCAGCTATTGCTGTTTTTTTATTAGGGTTTATTGAAAAATTCAGATTTCTTTTATTTTTGCCCTAAGGGGATATTATCAGTGGTATAAGAGCTGGTTTTCTTGCTAGCCTGTTGGGAAATTAATATTCATGCAGGGTAGTGATAGAGAATTCAAATATTACCAGAGGAGAAAAAGAAGGGTTTAGAAGAACCAAAGGAAGGGCTTGAACAAACCGATCCAAAATTTGGGCTAGGAAAAGAGAAGGTAAATATGGCTGACAAGAATGTAGAGGAGACATGGATTGATAGGCTTGTCCAAGGGCAAGAGTGATTGGCTAATATGATGGCTCAGTTGGTTCATACCATGTAAAACATGCATGCACCCAGAAATCAAAATGGTGAAGGAAGTTCTTTTGGGGTAAACAATAACCATCAGCCTCAAAGAACCGTTATTGGTTCTCCTGCTAGGCCTTTCCAGCCTAATTTCCATCCTAAAGGGAAGAAGCTATTCTAGAGGTTGAAATTCAGTTTTCCTCTATGGTAGACAACCTTGTTGCCAGCTATGTGGAATATAGAGCTCTTCCAGCTAAGATACATGAAGAAATATCTCTCTGCAAATTTCATGGGTTTGAAGAAAAATAGAAGGGGGACCATGACCAAAACCTAGACCACAAGCAAATCAGAGGGATCTTCAGCATGCTTTGGGCAAGTTAACACTTTCCACCTTTGATGGTTCCAACAAGTGTACAATTTGTGCATGGATATTGAAGTTGGATACCCATCTATCTCTTAGGCCAATGTTAGAAGAGGAAGCTATTAAGTTTGCAACTCTTCAGTAGAAATCCAAGTGAATAAAGGGAATAACACATGAATAAGTGTCTATACCGTGATACCTGGGTTGATCACACAAGGACATAATCTTATCGATTCCTATGAGTGAGTTTAATAGGAGGTTGATTGAGAGATTTGATAGAATGTGATCTAAAAGTCCACTTACTTTTGGAAATTGGCATCTCCTGAAACAACGGAATACAGTTGGATGAATTGTTATGCTATCTTTGGAGGGATATTTTTGAAGACCTTAAGGTATCCATTCTTCTCCCAATTTTGGGTCTAAGGAAGAAAGCAAGGGGAAGATTTGTATTATTTTTTTTATTGTTGATTTCTAAGGCACTAGATTTTTTCATTTATTATTATTTTATCCTATTGGTGAGCCTAGCGCTCCAATAGAAGGCACATTTAAGTAAGTTTACTGAAATAAAAATATTTTGAGCATGTAGAACTTGCAAATACCATTTAAATATTTAAAAGCACTTTACCTTAAGGGGTCGGCCATCAGTTTTTATATTGTGAAAAAAGTTTTCTTTGTAGTTATATAAGGAGGCTGCTCTTGGCCATGTTATTTGGGATCATGTTTTGGTGAATTTTCATATCTTGGTTAAAGTTTCCTAAATTGTGAAGCACCTTTCTACCTTTCTCAAGGATGAAAACCCTTGATTGACACTTTCTGAGAAACCCTTTGTGAAGACTTGTGGAGGACAAAAAGCCCTTCCATAAGGATTTATGTATGCAAGCTGGTTTAAAGAGCAATAAATTATCATTTCCTTGCATGATTTATCTCCTTGATTCAATAATCTATTTATTTGAAGTGGAGCGACCCACTTGGGAGTACTAATTTGGTATGTGTGATGATAATTTGATCAATCTGAATTTATTATCTTATTCTCCATATTTTACCTTAAAGCCAAGATTTCAAGTTTCGTGAATTTTGGAGGTGATTTACTATTTTTCCAAGCTTGATGAAGTTCGTTGGTTGAGGGTTTCCAAAATTAATTATTTTCAAGCTCAAATTCTGATTTCTAACAGTTGATTGTGTTTGCTGAGGGTAACTTAATAATTTTGACATAAGAATTGAGGGTGCAATTAACAAGGTTTGACCCACCTTTGAAGGGTTTAAGGTTCTCCAAGGAAGTCCTTGCCCTAGGAAGGGCCTAATTTGCAGATTGCACAGGGCTGATATCAGCCATCTACAGCAGCTTCATAATCTGATTTTTAAGATAGCATCTCAGCTATTTTGGTCATTTCCCGGAGTGCCCCTAAAAAGGGACATTACAAGGCATGGGTATTAGATTTTTTATAAAAAAATATTAGATGTTACAAAGGCCGATAAAAGTAATTATATTGACATTTAATCTTTTCTTTCATTATAGCCATTAAAAGGCATGATTTACAAACATCCATCTAGCAATTTTGATGCCCTAGATGCTGCTAAAAAACTGATCAAAGCAAGTCTTGGGCATATCCTTGTACAACAAGATATCAAAAACAATTTGTACAATACAAGGATGAGTACCAAGCCCTTTCCGATGTAGATCACTTCTATTTTGGACAGGAAGACGAGATCTCCAACAACAATACCAAAGTTGTTGGGAACACAAATCAAAAACTAGAAATAGACTTCGTCGAAGTTTAGAAACTTATGCTTCAAACCTAAGGATCTCATGGACCATTTGAGTAGACCATTGATTGCTGCTCTTAATTACACTCAATCTTTTTTGAACAAGTTCGGGCTACATAGAGTTGTGACATTATCCATCCCCCTGTGAATCAAGAATGGAGTTTTGACACAACCCTATACAATTGAAGAATAACATTAAACAAGAATGTCAAAATTCCAAAAGAGGTTGATACCTTGAGATGACTGAGTCTGAAATGATGCACACTCTTTGTACATTGAATTTGATCCACATATCATCCCTTTTGTAAGATGGCACTCCTTTTGCAAAAATCCATGAATCCAACAATTTTCCAAATTCTTGGGTCAATTCTAATTTGAGGATGAGGGTTATACCATAGGGGGGTTGAAGTGTTTAAAATAAAGAGCTGGGCAATGGTGTAGGAGGTGGCTTGCTGAAGATTTTCATATCCACATGCACCAAGAGTGATTTACAGGTCAGATCTCACAATTGCCATCGAAGTGACACAAGATTTATGTGATGAATTCTATTCTGTTGGTTGGTGCAAAGAAAAGTACTGATGGTACAATGGTGATGACATTCCGATTGGGGGAATTCTTTCACCCAAAATTATGTAGGTATGGCAGCTGAACCTATGGAAACACTGGATGGTAAAGCAGGTTGTACTTCAAGGCATAGGCCAATACGATTCTCCTCAAGTATATCACTGACCTCCAAAAAACAAAGTGTAGGATTCTTAGTGGAGGGTAGGTTCACCTCAACACATTGTTTGGTTATTTCAACTCCATTTCACTATAACAATAGTCATTCATAAGGATATTCCCATTATTTGCCTTTAACTCATGCCAACTTTTTTCAATAGTATACCGAGCATGAAATTGCCATTGGATAGATGATTTCAGTTTCCTACATCTTGTTAACATTATTTTGAAATGGTCATGACAAACCCTTTTATTGACATACTATTCATCAACCAATGAGATCATTATCCAAATGAGGAGATATCCAAAGGCAACTCAAGGACTTACTAAAGATCGGGACATATTAGGCCTTTCATCAATGTTTTGCCTTTTGCTTCTTAGTTGTCCTAATAAAGGAATTGGAAGATGAGCATGTTATTGATTACTCGTGGTTGTTGAATCAAGAAGTTCTCATTAAAAATAGGTATCCTATACGGATTGATGAGTTAATTGATGAATTCCATGGAGCTAATACTGTGATGTTTTCCAAAATTGATTTGAGATCACACGACCTATCATCAAATACGGGTTAAGAGATGAAGATGCAAGACGGCCTTTAATGTCCCACAATCACTTTGGGCATTTTGGAAGTTTCTGTCATTCCTTTTGGTAAAACAAATGCAGGGTTAGTCTCATTTCCAACACTTGTATGAATCATGTTGTTGCGTAAGCATTTGAGAAAAGTTTGTCTTCCAAAGGTGTTCTTTGATGATATCTTGATGTATAGTAAAACATGTTTCCTAAAGAGCATCTCCCAAACACTTGGATATTAGTGCATGGAAATTTTGGAGCAACAAACTCTCTTTGCTATGAGCCCAAGTGTGGGTTTCCAACATGATTCTCCACCCCTTTCCTATAGCTTTCTCCTTGTGATAATATCAATGCCCAAGGGGTTCATGTTGGACCATGAGCAAGAACAATTTGCCATATGGAGTTGGCATTTCTTCTACCACAATGACGACAACTGAAGGATTTTTTGGTTAGACTTTGCAGTTACTATATGTCCCTTTTTGAAGATTTCTAAAGGGATGTTGAAGAGCCTTAACCCATTTTCCTCCCCGAGCATTCAAGGAAAGAAGGGGAAGACTTGGATGACATTTGAGTCCGAATAGCCTCATATTTTCATTAATCAATTCCTATTGGGAAGCCAAGTGCGTCCAATGACTATCAACTCATTTAATTAGAAGGTAAAGTAATGAGCAATAGGCTCCAAGTACAAATTAGATCAGTAGAATGGAGTACTTATTAGTGGAGGTCGGCCAGCATGTGGATGGTTGTAGCAACCCATAGTTCAAAAAATCGTAAATCGGGATTAATCGGCAGGGCAAATTTTGAATCGAAAATCGGGAATCGGCAAAAAATCGGCAACTTTATCGCTACTTTTAAAAACATTTAAATTCATAAAATATACTTAAATTAAATGTAAAAACAATGTTAAATGATGCAAGAAGTGACTCTATAGAATGCCATAGGCCCATATGCATATTTTCGATTAAGTTTTGACCAAAAAAGAGAGTACAAAGTTTGCAAACAAAAATGCTCATAGAGTCATGTCACATGTGACTTTTGAAGTATCACTATCAAATATCAATAATATTCTATTTCATTATGCACGCCTAAAATAAGTCTGTTGCACTGGAGGCTGCCTCGTGGAAGTGGAAGGTAAATATTCCTCCTCTGCAACACCAACATTGTCATCTGCAAATATATCATCTGGATCATCACCAACTTCTAATGTCCCTGATGGTATTGCTTCTTCAGTCTCCCTCTCCAAAGCTGCTATCTCCTCTGTAGTAAACATAGGCTCCGCATCATCAGGCTCAGCAATCCAGTCATCATATGGATCAATGTCAGCCAAGTCGATTGCATCATAACTCTGTGCCCCCTCCACTTGTCTCACACGAAGACGAAGATTGTATCGCACGAAGACAAGGTCATTGAGGCGTTGTGTTGTCAACCTGTTGCGCTTCTTTGTGTGAACAGCTTCGAACATGCTCCAATTACGTTCGCATCCAGAAGCACTGCATGGCTGACACAAAATGCGGATGGCTAGCTTTTGAAGATTTGGTGTTTTTGCACCATAATCTTCCCACCACAAATCTGCAAATAAAACATTTATAATTTTGTAAGTTAACTAAGCTTGAATAAATAAAAGAATTCTAGACTTCTAGTTTCTAGTTCTACGTGTAATGAGACTAAATACAAATGACTCAATTTGTTTTTACCTGGCTGAGAAGTGTTTCTTCTTTTCACACATAGAGCCGAAGAAAAGAGCCTCCCCTCTGCAGTCTTATAAATCTGCAGCTCATCAACAATGGCATCTCTAATATCTTCGTCAGATATCATCCTCTCTATGCACGTATTAAGGCCATCCATAACCTCCTCATCAGCCTTAAATGATGGGGAATAGAAAAACTTCGGGTTCAGGTAGTACGCTGCTGCATGTATATGCCGATGAAGTGTCTTGTTCCATCTGCGATCAATTATACGCCAAATGGGTTCATATTTTCGTTGATTGTGCCCATAATATTTAGCTATGGCCTCCTTGGCCACATCCATAGCCTCATACAAATAACCCATTGGGTTTTTCTCCCCATCCACCATCCGTAGAACTCGAACCAACGGCTCTGACACCTAAAACAAAATAACATATATATTTAAAATTGAAATTAATAAAAAATTATATAACAAATGATAAATAAACAAATATTCAAGTTTAGATTACCTTCATGATTTCTTCCATTTGCTTTGCAAACATATCATCAAAAACAGTCTTCACCACCCTTTCTGCTTCGGTCTTCTTAGCATAGGGAGAGTCCAACCATCGTGTGCTCACAAACATCTGCTTAAGGGATGTTAATGAGGTTGCAATGCTCTGCAATGTAATGAAGTTTGTGGCAAATCGTGTGACCCCTGATCGCACAAGCTCCTTTCCATTGGTGTGCTCTCTCATCAAGTTAAGCACCCAAGTGTGATTGTAGATGAATTTTGTAATATTTCTTGCGTCCTCAACCACATTTTTCACCCATGAGAGTTTTCCTATGTCCTCCAATAACAGATCCAAACAATGGGCTGCACAAGGGGTCCAAAAAAGTGTAGGGTGCCTCTCCTCAAGAAGTCTCCCTGCTGCTACATATGCTGCCGCATTATCAGTCACAACTTGGACGACATTCTCCACACCCACCTCTTTCACCACCTCATCTAACATATCACACAAAGTGATTGCAGTTTTCACTTGGTGGGAGGCATCAATTGATTTCAGGAAGACCAACTGCCCACCTGATGCCACTAGGAAGTTAATCAATGTGCGGTTTTTCCCATCTGTCCACCCATCAGACAAAATGGTGCATCCTTTTTTTATCCACACATTTTTTTGCTCTTCTACAAGAGTTTTGGTATGTGCGACGGAATCCTCCAACAATGGGCCACTCAAATCATGGGGAGTAGGAGCCTTGAACCCCTTCCCAGCAACAGTCAATGCAGTGACCAAATTTTCCCAATATGGACTTTTTGCCACATTGAAAGGAATGTTGTTGTAGTACCAAAAATTCGCCGCAGCTATTCTTGCTTCATTGTGCATTTCTTTATTCCAAGCAGTACCTTCGAGTGAAGGTTGTGAACCAGGTGTACTTCGAGGAACAAAAAACATTGCTGAACTACTATTAGTGGATGTGGATGAACCTCGTCCCAATGTTTGACCTCGTGGAGTTGCGGCATTAGAAGATGCCTCAACGTCAAAACCTTCCCTCGCTTCCCTTCTATTTGCTAGGGCTGCAAGTGCATCAGCTTTCCTCTTCTTTTCTTCTTTTTTCTCTGCATAAGTTGCAAGGTAAGCAGACAACTCTCGTTGAGCCTCAGGAGGTGCTTGATTGCACACTGTCACTTCATTCCCTGGTATCCGTGCAATGTGGAACTTAAGGCGATAAACACCTCCACTCATCTTCATGCCACAATAATTGCATATAACACAAGTGCCCTCTGCTGGTTCACAATGCTTCCAAGAGGGGTCATTTGATTTAGGCTTACTACGAGCCGCTGAACGGGAACCGGATCCTGATGCCATTCTACAAAACAAAACAAAAAAAATTGTCTTAGATTTACAGGCCTTGAAGAATAATACATAATATTAATATTAATACTTATAGTATTTATTAATATTAATATACAGTTGTATACACTATACACTGTAATATGTATACAGTCACCACTGTACACTGTACAGTAAACACTCAGTTTTACACTTACAATATTTACTATTTAATATTTATAATATATATTATACAGTGTAAGTTTGTAACAGTATTAATATTAACATGCATTAATAATAAATATTAAATATACACAATGCACATACCTGCAGGCTGCCACGAACAGGTAAAAAACGCTTGCCACGAATAGGTAAAAAATGTAGACGCGAACAGGTAAAAAACGCAGACGGAACAGGTATAAACCGCGCGCAAACAGGTATAAACCGCGCACAAACAAGTATAAAACGCGCTCCGAACAGGTAAGAAGGAGCACGAACTGGTAAAAACGAGCACGGATTGGTGAAAAACGCGCACGAACTGGTAAGAAATGCACACGAACTGATAAAAAAACGCGTTGTATTTTAGTGCCCTCACGCGTCGACTGTAGCCCGTGGAAAGAGAAAACAACATAAAAAAACAAATCGATTTACTTTATTTTCGTCTTATACCCTAGCTGCGTTTTTTTCCCCCGATTTTCGCCGATTTTAGCCGCGATTTTCAACGATTTTCGAGGGTTTTTGAAAGCGATTTATCGGCGATTTATCAGAAAATCGCGATTTTTTGTAAGTTTAATCGTTTTGCAGGCTGGACGCGATTTATCGCGATTTATCGGCGATTTTTGGCGATTTTTGAATCAGAGGGTGAAGGTATTGGGTTTGTTTTGATGCAAAAGGGGTATCCCATAACCTTTGAGAGCTGGAAACTCAAAGATATTGAGTGAGGGTTCTCCATTTATGATAAGAAAATTCTTTCCATCATGCGTGCATTGGCCAAATTTAGAAAATACTTAATTCATGGTAGATTTGTGGTCAAATTCAGACCACAATAGTTTGAAATTCTTCTTCAATCAAAGGGACTTGAATGAAAGGTAACAAAAATAGGTGAGTAAACTTCATGCCTATGACTTTGATATGGAATATATTAAAGGGAAAAAAAAAACATTATAGTTGATGCCTTGTCAAGGAAACGAATTATTTTCTCTATGTCCAAAATTATAGCTGGATTGGAAGGATTTTATAATAGATGAGTATGCAACGAAATGATTTTACTAATTCCATACTTGAAGGGAAAAAAAGAGGATGAAAGGCACAAGGGTATTGGATGATCTCATTCTATACAAAAATAAAATCTATTTGGTCTCTGAAATCAAAGATGAAGCATAATATTTTGAGGGAAATACATGACACCACACCCTTGGCTGGTGGCATATAGGGTATTTTAAAACATACAAGCAAGAAAGAGAAAGGTTATTTTGGAAATGTCTCAAGGGAGAAGTCCTTAAATACATCTGAGGAGTGCCTCACTTGCCAACAAAATAAGTTGAAACAAGAATTTACAGTAGGCATGTTATAGCCCTCACCCATCTCAAATCAGAAACGAGAAATTATTTCAATAGATTTCATCACCAGACTTCCCATTGTTCAAGGGTAAGAGCTCTGTCTATATGTGGTGGTTGATCAGCTCACTGGGTATGCTCACTTTTTCCTTGATTCCAGCTAAGTTCAATGCACCACTGGTAGGATGATATATTCTTTGGAGAAGTTTTTAGACCACATGGTCTAATTATAAACATCATAAGTGACAATGACAACAAGTTCATGAGTTTATTTTAACAAGAACTCTTTTGTCGAACATGGTTATAAAATTGACTTCGTAGTACTAGTTATCATCCCCAAATGGATCTGGTACAAATGGAAATAATGAAAAAATGGATTGAGGGCTGGTTTAGGAACTATGCAGTGGTCGGGAAACAATCAACTTGGGGGAAATGTCTCTACATGGGGGAACATTGTTGTACAATACTTCATATCATATGTCAATCGGTATGTCTCCTTTCATGGCATTATATGGTTATGACGATCTTTATTTTATTGAATTGGTAATTTTAGATGAGTAGAGTGTCAAGGGGCCAAATATTTGGTTCAATAGATTCATGATATCTTAAGGATGCTCAAGAAGAATATAAAGCATGCGCAAGATCAACAAAATGTTGTATGCAAACCAACATATGGATTGAGATGACTTTTGAGGTGGGAGATAATGGTTTTCTTGAGATTACAACCATATAAACAGTCTTCCCTCAAACAAAGTGGAGTTGAAAAGCTTAAGCCATGGTTTTATAGGACCATACAAAGCTAAGAGAAGAGTGCCCAAACAATTACTTATGAGATAGAGCTACCAGAGCATAGTTGAATACATAGTGTCTTTCATGTTTCATGCCTCAAAAAGGCATTGGGAAGATAAAATATTATTCCTTTTTCTTAGTTTCCTCCTTTGGATTATGAGGGAAAGATGATTTTAATCCTAGATAAGCTATCATAAATGTTCTGAGAAAGAAAGTTATAAGGAATAAGAGAATAAAGGGAGTACTTAGTTCGTTGGATGGATCTACTGGTTGAGGATGCTACATGGGAAAGTGAAACAATTTTAGAGCATCCTAACTTAGCAATTGCTTGAGGGCAAACACTTTTGGGAGGGGAGGACTGTAATGTCCCCTTCTCGAGATTAATCCATAAAAGTACCCTTAGCCTAATTTTTATTTCCCATGTACGCTTAAGGGGTAGTTGCAAGGGAAATATTTTATTTTAATAAAGTGACTTAAGTTTCCAAAAGTAACTTTATACTATTTTATAAAAGAAACTAATGTCTTATTATTAAAATAAAAGTAACTTGTCAATAAAAAAATTCAAATGCTAAATTAGACATGGGATGTACCACTTGTGGACCTTTTTCTCAAAAAGTGTGCCATGAAAAGTCATAAAAGGGGGCTCAATGGGGGTCTTTTGGGTATCTTGTTTTCATTATGTATTTTTACATTGAGGTTTTGTGATTGCTTCTCGAACTTCTGCATTTGAGGATGAAAACCCTCCATTACAGTTATATTTGAGGAAAAAAAACCCTCTCAATATTCAAGGGTAACTCCATCCAGGCAGTTGCATTTGTGCATCCAGACAAAGACTTCCAGTTTTAGATCAAATTCATTAGCTAGGGCAAACTACAGGTCATATTTTTTAGAGTTTACAGCTAAGGCACATTGTAGGTCATATTTTTCAGAGTTTATAGTTAGGGCATCATATTAGGATTGGAATAATATATTTAGGGAGGGTATTTTAGCCATCAGTTGGAGCCTTCCTAAGGGATGATGTCACCCTCTTAGGGGATGGCATGTCACCATTGGTTACTGTTGCAAACTGTTTGGTTATGAACGGATAATAGATTTGTGGGGGCTTGTAAATAGCCGCATTATACCCAAAGCATCATGTCTTCAGTCAGTTGGACCAATATTTTGACATTATTTTCCTATATACAGTCAACTATATTTTTATTAATTTCCAACCTAAAAATACAATATTAAAAATATGTTTTTGATGTATATTTGATCTTTGCACTCCAATTTATATATTCAAAGGGTTTATCTGTGTTTTCCAGCAATTGGGTATTTTTATTTTGAAGGTCTGTGGTAATAAATTTGAGGAAATCAGATTGCTGTTTTTTTGTGAGGGTTTATTGAAAAATCCAGATTTCTTTTCTTTGTGCCATAAAGGGATAGTTTAGAGTCACATTGAAGAAAGTATGCTTCCTGATCAAATCCCATTTGTATTCAGTCATAACAACATCAACCATAGTCTAGTGCATCACCTGCCTGTTAGAAAGGGATGCAATCTAGGATAACCTCCTATACCAACCAAATAATGGGATGTTATCTCCATAATGACTGTCCTAAGCAAAATTTCCACTTCCATTTTGAGAACCTACAATTGAATTTTCACTTGCACATAAGGAGATAGAGTACGACTTCCCTCTCCTACAACTACCTTGGTAAATCTGTTTGTTTTCTTTTCACATAAACCATAGAATGTCAGAAGTTGAAACAAACCAAAGTTTTTGAAAGTACATAGTAGATTTTTGCTATGTTCCACCAAGTTTCCGGGATGGGGACGGCAGGGGACAGGGGGACGTGTTTCCGAGATGAATTTTTTTGGAGCCCTTTTTTTAGGGGACGGCAGGGGATGGCTATTAATTTATTAAAAATAAAGGAAAATATAAAAAATATAGGAAATTTCAAATATTCATATGATAACATTGATAAGGCACCTTCATCACACACAACAAAATTTCAAATATAGAATCTTAATACCTAACATTAAAGTTGAATTGAGATTTCACACAAGTTCGACATGCATTAATTAACAAAATTAAAGATCTACATTGAAATGCCCAATTGCTGCAAGTATTCATCACTGATATTATATAAAAATGTCCCGGTACGGAAATGACCCTAAAAGGCTGCAAGTTTCAACGTACAAAATGATAAAAACATAGAAAATTTGATTTGCAGTGTACCCTATCGCCGAGTCATCTAATAATACCAAATGCAGTTTTTGCCCAAAATCAGATGTTTCTATGAGGTCAATTTGTTTTTTACACAACTATGAGGGGTAAAAAACAAGCCTCATCCAATGGATTCAATCTCTCCAAGAACGTAACATTACTTGCTAATAGTTCATCATGTTTGCTAATAAGAAGGCCAACGTCAAACATTTGATGCAACTTAAATCCATCTAATATTAGCAAGGATTTTTTGAGTCTCAGGTTTAGTAGAACCTTACCAAATTGGAGGACAAGCTGGACTTCCATTACATACAATGGACCACTGAAAGACCACTTGTTTATCACAGGTGTTGACTGCTGAAAATGTGTGTGGAAAACCACAAAAAGTTGATTAGTATGGAAGAAGTTGGACTTTGGCCCACTTCCAGTGGTTCCAAGCATATTTGCAGATTGCATTGATGATTCCTAATTCCTGATTATGGTCGCTTCAATTTTTTTATCAGACTTCTGGACATTGCATACATGCATATAAATTGCACTCCGAGTTCGGATCCCAACATGCATGCAGATAGCAATACAAGTGGTTACAGTCCCCAAAAGTGGTCTGGTTGCAATGTTCATGGGCTGGACTATCCATGCTGAAAAAAGCACCTTGGCATGTAAAATGTGCCCTGAGTTCAATATCCCGTCAAAGGCAAAAAGCACGACTATACAGATAATAAGTATCAAAATAGCATACGCAAAACCCCACAAATGACTATGATGGTCAACTCAGTCTAGCACAAGCTGGTCACCATCTTCGTGATGGTCTATGGTGGCGGCATATCATCTCTGTGGAGGAATGTAGTTCAAACTCCAAGATAGTGAAGGCTGGAGATTCTCAAATGTAATATCCAGATAAAAGCCCGAGAGACTATGTCAAACAAGTCATGTGCAAATGGAGGAGCAAAAACCTCGCATAATGGTTGATGCACTTTTCAGCTGCGTGAGTAGGCAAAGATGTCACCATTTTTGAGATCAACACCCTACAGTCGACAACCAATGGAACCGAGACACGTGCCCAACAGGGGATTTTCCGCGAGGCTAGCATTCTCCAACCCCCTACCGAGCAGTGGAGAAGTCAGTCTGTGGTTGGGGAGGAGTGGAGCAAGTTCCGGATGGCCATAGACTTTGGCTCCACCACTCCACTTGGCGGCCATAGGAGGCGAGATCGTGCAATGAGAGATCGCTTGAAAGGCACTTCGACTCATGAGGAGTGGCCTACTCCCCAAGTGGTTGAGCAGCTCTTGGACGTTTTGTAATATCCCCTTCTCATTCGAAGACCTTTGGCCTATTTTGTCAACCCCGACGGCCAAAGGAAAAATATAAGGGTGGCTTAAGTTATATTTAATTATTATAAAGTGCCATTAATAAAAGAAAAAAATATATAAAGCACTTATAATAATTTATATGACATAATAATTATTAAATCAAGGATGGAAAAGGCCCAAATATAAATTGTTATCCATCCTAGGTGAAAAGGCGACTTGCCTTAGAAGGGGGAATGGGAACATAGAAAGGATAAATGCCCATTTTACTATGTATTTTCCCTAGAAAAATGTGACTTGCATTAAGAGAGAAAAAGTTGTTGGAAAAAGCATTTAATATGGGAAAATATTAAATGCTTGCATAGGGAAAATCCTTGGGAACTAATTGGATATTGTAGAGGTTGTTTTGGGTCTCTTCTTCCTTTATAAGGAGAAGTCGACTTGAAGGGAAAGATATTCCATACCATTTGATATTTTCTAATTTGTGTCTTAAGCTTGTAGCTTATGCATATTCTTTCATGTGCAACTGCTGTTTACAAATATCCAGCTTGTGGAGTAAGATCCCACAGGAACCCTAGCTTCGGTGGTGAGAGATTCATCCCTAGCTAGCAGGGCATTCTTCAGTAGTGAGAGATCTACCCTAGCTTGTCAATTTTGGAGCTGAATTGATGCCCTAAATGTGCTGGGCGACTTACTTTTTAGGGCAAAATTAGGGTTTTGTGTTTGCTGTGCGAAAACTATTTTTGGAATATTATTCTTCATATTTTTGTGGCCCAAGATCCAAAGTTTCAGCTCATTTGGACTTCTCTAGCAAAAGATATTAATTTTAGAAGTTTTCAGTTGTTTAGGGCACGTTGTAAATTTCTGGCAGCATTCTGTCATTCGAAAAATTCCAAAAACAGTTCTATAATATCAGTTATTGTATTAGCAAGCTCCATTTAAAATTTCAAGAGATTTGAGCAAGTATTTTTGGAGTTATCCATTATTTTCTGTTCGCTGCCCTAGATTTAATTTTCTGCAAAAATCAGATTTCTGTTTGGCTGCAATTTGTCTGTATTTTGCATATTTAAAGTTGGGATTGCCTAAAATCCATTTAGGGGTAAAATAATGTCCATTGGGGACAATTACATGCAAGGCAAAAACCCCGCATAATGTTTGGCGGACTTTTTCAGCTGTGGGTGTAGGCCAAAGTTTGTGGAGATCAAGATGGAGGTCAAAGAAAGAAGTGACAACCAATGGAAAGGAGACACGTGGCAAGGGCAACCTTGAGGATAGATTTTCACGACCCGTGGTTGTCATCTATGTTCCATGATTTAGAGCAAGTTCAGGCGGCCAATAACTTTTGATCCACAACTCCAAATGGTGCCAAACTAGATTCATTGGAGAGCTCTTGAGGGGTGCTTCAAATATGGGAGTGGTTTCAATGTATTATCTTCCACGTTTTGGGAGCAAAATGCTATCATCACTACTAGTTGCCATTACTTTCCCACCAAACTTGTTTATCTTCAGTTTGGGATATGTTTGAGAATATGCCACGTAGAGCATCAAAATATGCCAATATATTCCTCTCTCTTCCCTTCCCCCGTTTCTCCCTTTCTCTTTTATGTAAAATTGCAAGTTTGCTCATTTTGTAAGGATCCTCTCCTTTAATACAAAGTTGCTTTGCCCTTTTGAGTTTCTAAGCATTCTGAGTGTCCGGACCTTTGTTTTGGAGCTTTTTGTAACGAATCCAATGTCTCTTTCACTTTTTGTAGCAGGTTGTGCATCTCTTAAGCATTAATATGATGTTGTGGCTTTTATCTTCCCTTTGAATTGTGTTAATTGCTCTCTTGCCTTCCTCTCCTATGTGATATACTATGTGTGGGTGTAATTGCATTATTCTATTGCATTGTGTCAATCAAGTCAGAGGGAGAGTGACCCCTTATTTCTTTTGGTGCATCACCATTCATGTATTGTTTCCAATTTCCTTCCCCCTTTTCCCCTTGCAATTGTTAGTGTAGGTTAGAGTAGTGTAGCATTAGGGTAGTTTGGATAAGAAGCCGACTTTCTTTGGCCCTTTCACAGCTTATGGTCGGTTCTTGCTCCAGCTCGGAGAGTCATAGGCGTTGGTGATTTTCAACGGGATCGAGCGCTTCCCGGATTCACACTTCTTCACAT